>CM077157.1:20771196-21336196 GCA_039583875.1 Platanthera guangdongensis | reverse complement strand
TTGAAAAAGCAAGGAGAATATTTAACGCATTTAAAAAATGCTATTTTTGGTTTGCGAATAGTCATATTCGATCCGCGGTTAACAATTCTCTTAAATATTGAAGCTTTATATCTGAATATCTTTGATATGTTCATATATATATATATATATTCCGGTATCAAAATTGACATGAACAATTCAAAAGGACATGATTTAGGTTTCGTTTGGTTCGGCGTTTTGCCGCCTCCGTTTGGAGAAAATGCTGCCGGACGGGGGTAAACAAACAGTCGCCGGCGGCGTTTGCTTCGTTTGTGCCCGCAACAATGAGGAAATGACCCTGATCCACTCCGTTTTGACTCTCACTTCTCCCCTCCGGTTCCAAAGTGACGTTTCGACTCACCGCATGCACTCGCTGGCGCTGAATCAAATATAACTTCAGACATTCAATATCTACAATTTATTTTTTTAAAGGCTCTTATTCCATTCAAATTACTGAACCCTTCATCATGTGGTCTCTTTGTTTGAATGGAACTAAGGTCATGATTTTACTCTAATTTTTATTCCTCAACCCTCAATTTTGCCTAATGGAACTGACTCAGTTTCTACACGAAAGTACGAATTGGGAGATAGTATAAGCTATTCACTATGACTGCTTGAATTATGGGTCCGTTTGGCACGGCAGTAGTAATTGTGAACGTGGTGATTATGAATCGTCGTTCGTAATCATTGTCGTATTAAAGTTTCACATATTTTGTGGTAATAGCGCTTTTGTTTGGCCTCACCGGAGCAAAAATATCATGCCAAACAGACCCCACAAGCATCTGTTCAGAAAATGAATAAAAAAATCTAATAAATTAGCAAAAAAATTGTTGCTATGAAAATGAAAATAAAGAAACTTGATGATAGGGTCAAACATGTAATTATTATGATAATCATCATCATATGATAATCTAAAAGTTAAGCTTTCCCAGAGCAACATTACACCGGAAAATTTTTAGGTACAAGTTTGTACCATGCTCCCGTGCCCAAATAAATAACCCTTAACTCATGGGACCCACCTTTCTTTCCCCCCCATCTCTCAAAAATTTCCCGCCATCTCTCTCCCAAATTTTTTCATCATCTTCCCCAATTTTTCCTTCTCTCATGTGAACCCGTCTGCTCCATTAGGATTTCGGGAAAGCTCCTGCTGCCGGTTCCGACCGTCTCCAAGTTTCCACGTCGTCGTCCACCTTTTTCGACCATCTCCTACCACACCTTACCTAAGGAGTTTGGATAACGGCAGAAGACCGTGAGTGTGTCATTACTACTCCGCCATTACTTCCCCGTCTCTTTGCCCTCATCGTGTTTGTTCTCCCCGAAGTTTCAGATCATGCAGGAGTCACATGAGAAACCTGTCGTAGATAGTTTTGGCAATGTGAGTCTTCATTTTTTCTTCTCTTTTGTGGATCTTCCTTTAATTTAAGTTCAGCCTCTTTCTCTTCGATTATCATCAAAATTATAGCTGTAATACACACTGGAATTGACTCCGTTACAACTAGAATTCATTATGTTACAACTGGAATTTATTATTTTACAACTGGATTTTATTATTTTACAATTGGAATTTATTCTTTTCCAACTGCATTTAACTTGCGAGTATTTTTTCCCTAAATGATAGAAATCTACAGTATCATTCCCTATTGTACATAGTGAAGAGGAAGCGTACTCTATGTACTGCGATTATGCCCATAAAACTGGATTCAGCGTGCGGAAGCAAAATAATGTCTATTGGGCACATACCAGATTTATTAAGGGCCGAGGGTATAGTTGCGCAAAAGCTAGCTTAAAGGTTTCCAAACCGTTGAATGACGAACAACAAAAATACCGTAAATTGGATACTCGTACAGATTGTTTGGCCTGCATATATTTTAATGCAGACAAAGAAAGTAAGAATTGAGAGGTTACGAAGTTCGTCGAGGAACATAATCACACACTTGCATCAGAGAATGACAAGCACCTACTGAGGTCTCATCGCAGTATATCTACTATTCAAGCTAGTCTTCTAAAGAATATGACAGGTGTTGGTATTAGAACAACCGATGTATACAATTTCCTTGCAGATGAAGTGGGCGGTGTTGAAAATGTGGGGTTTTGCAAGTCCGATGCTTATAATTTTGTCCAACGCGAAAGAAGAGCGCTAATAGATAGTGGAGATGCTATCAGCTTGTCCAAAGTATTGCAGGATAGACAATTCGAGGATAATATGTTCTCTTATGATATCCAAACTGATGAGATGAATAGACTTATTAGTTTTCTTTGGATCGACGGCCATAGCAAAATTGATTACGATTGCTTCAGTGACGTTATCGTGTTCGATACTACATATCGGCTGAATAAGTATAATTTGGCATGTGCGCCCTTTATTGCTGTTAATCATCATTGACAAAATATTTTTGTAGGATGGGCTTTCATTGCAACGGAGAACATAGATTCCTTTTGCTGGGTGTTCGAGAACTTTTTGAGGTTTGTTGGAGGAAAACAACCCACCACTATATTTACAGATCAAGATCAGGCAATGACCGTTGAAATTGAGAGAACTTTTCCCAATAGTCGACATCGGTTGTGTCAGTGACAGATCTCAAAGAAAGCCCCGTCAAAGGTACTCACTTTCAATAATGATAAAGTTGTACGATCACTTTTCTACCATTGTATGAGTAAATGTGATTCTGAGATTGAATTTGAGAAGTGCTGGGGCGATATGGTTACAAGAGGAAACTTGGGGGACAACAGATGGTTGTGTGACTTATATAAGGTTAGAATGAAGTGGTCCACTGCTTTCAATAAATCAAGATTAGATCTGGGCATATTATCTACACAACGAAGTGAGTCGGCTAATAATGTTTTGCATAGTTGTTCCAAAGCAACCAGTTCCCTAGTTGAATGTTATATTGAGTTGGATAAATTGACCTCGAACTGACGTCGATCTGAACATGATGAAGACTTTCGATGCAAACATGGTACCGTAACTCCAAAAATTCAACATTGTCACATACTCAAACATATTTCAAAAATCTACACTCGAAAGAGTTTCTCCACATTTGAGCAAGCATATATGAACGACGCAGTTGGTGTATGTGTCGTAGAAGAATCAAGAATAAGTGAAAATCACATTTTGTATGCTACCCAACATTGTGAATCAACCGACGATCATAAACACTGGTTTGTAACAGTTGATTCAACAAATTTGATGTAGATTGTTCGTGTAAGGGTTTTCAAACCAAAAGAGTACTATGCAAACACATATTGAGGGTGTATAATCATAAAAATGTTAAGCAAATTCCTGCCAAGTACATACTCAACAGATTTACTTTAAAAGCGTAGAAGGGTATGTATCTTTCAAAGGAAGCAAGACCGAAAGACTTTGATTCAAATTTAGTTTTTAGAAATCATATGATGCGGTTTACGTATGATCTCACCCGTCGAGTAGAGAATTGCAAGCTTGCGAAAGAGTACCTACACAGTGCCTTGGTTGAGGTTGCTAAGAAGGTAGATGAAATAGTAGATGAAGATGAAATGATGAAAAATGGTGTTATTGATGAAAATGACAAAAAATAAGGGACTAGTTCGAGATCCACCGGCAAGGCGAAGTAAGGGCCAATCTAACAACCGGCCTAAGAGTCATTGGAAAAAATCATCGAAAAGAAAAAGTAAGATTATTTAGCTTTAAATTTCTTTGTTTGTTTTACAATATTTAATTCGCATTTCCTACTTTTTCCAGTGGCCAGAGATAATTCAAAGAGGAAAGCTCATTTCGTGGATGAAGTGAAACAAGAGCCCAAGTGTACAACCCCGTATTCGCCCCGGTATAGTTTTAAGCTTTTGGGAGATTTTGCACTCTCGGTGGCCAATTTTGGCTCTAGCTCAGAAACATACTAGTAGGGGGAGGAAAAATCCACCTCCCCCCAGTGGCCCTCTTTTGGGGGGCGGGTGCGGCAAGTTGGCTAACACCAGCCCCCGTCCCGATAGGTGCCTGGCGGCCTGGTGGGGCGAGACCGGCCGGGGGCCGGGGTCTCGCCCCTGCTCCTTCTAGCCTGGCGGCGTGGTGGGGCGAGACCGGCCGGGGGACGGGGTCTCGCCCCTGCTCCTTCTAGCCTGGCGGCCTGGTGGGGCGAGACCGGCCGGGGGCCGGGGTCTCGCCCCTGCCCCTTCTAGCCTGGCGGCCTGGTGGGGCGAGACCGGCCGAGGGCCGGGGTCTCGCCCCTGCTCCTTCTAGCCTGGCGGCCTGGTGGGGCGAGACCGGCCGGGGGCCGGGGTCTCGCCCCTGCCCCTTCTAGCCTGGCGGCCTGGTGGGGCGAGACCGGCCGGGGGCCGGGGTCTCGCCCCTGCTCCTTCTATCCTGGCGGCCTGGTGGGGCGAGACCGGCCGGGGGCCGGGGTCTCGCCCCTGCTCCTTCTAGTCTGGCGGCCTGGTGGGGCGAGACCGGCCGGGGGCCGGGGTCTCGCCCCTGCCCCTTCTAGCTTGGCGGCCTGGCGGGGCGAGACCGGTCAGAGGCCGCGGTCTCGCCCCTGCCCCCCCCTGCAGTTTTACCTTCTTTCCCTCAGGGGGAATTCCCCCTTTACCCCCCGGCGTGGCTGTTTTCTATTGGCCCGAGGTTTTTTGGGTGTAAGGGTATTTCGGTCTTTTTACCCCCAGGACTTGGAAAAACTATAAATAGACCCCCTTGGGTGCCTTGGAGAGGATCCTTTTCTTAGCTTCCTCCTCCCTTAGCTTCTTCTTGGTAGAGTAGAGAGAGCTCTCCAAGGCGCCCAGCCTATCCCTTTGGTAAGGGAGGGGAAGAGCTCAGGTAGCCTTCCGGGTGTGAGGTAGGACCTCCGTGCTAGAGCCGAGGGTCTGTTCATTGTCTCCTAAGTCTCCGGTCCGTGACGTTCTCTCAAGTGTAGTAGGTGTGAGGTCACCCCTTTCCAGGGACCCCGAACTCCACAGAGGTCAATTTTGGCTTCAACACTTTTGGTGCGGTGAGCGTGGAGAGTGACCAGCACAGAAGATCTCAGGAGAGTGTCATGACGGGAGGTCAGGGAGGTAGTGATGATCTCGGCGAGCTCCCTAGCTCAGGACCCTTTGTGGGGAGGCAAGAGTTCATGGCCTCTCTCCAGGGTATCATGGAGATGCTGCGAAGCATTGCTCCCCAGGGTGGCAGCTCCACCCCGACCCCCCAGGAGCTAGCTCCCCCCTCGACGAGTCGACTCCCAGGGGTCTAGGCGAGATGACCCCAGTAGGGGGAGAAGGAAGTGCACCAGGAAGAAGGCCCGGGAAGGAGAGGATGGGAGATGGGGTCGAGCGAGACCTCACTGGCCGGGAGTTGTTCTCTAGCCCGGCGAGTGCCAACCTCTCAGGCGAGCAGGTTGCACGAGTAGAGGTGGCGAGACCACCCCTTAGGGGGTCACCCTTCAGCGAGCTGATCATCTCAGCTCCCGTTCCCGAGGGGTTCAGAGAACCAGACATGACTTACTATACGGGGAAGGATGACCCCGTCCAGCATCTGCAGTGGTTTGAGGATGCCTTCTCCATCAGGCCGATGACGGATGCCTTCAAGTGTCGCCTCTTCGCGATCACGCTGAAGGAGAAGGCAAGGGACTGGTTCCATCAACTCCCTCCGAGGTCGATCTATGGGTTCGAGAACTTGAGCCGAAGCTTCCAGCTTCGCTTCTCCACCTCCAAGAAGCGGAAGATGAGTCCTGAGTCCATCTTCCTGATAAGGCAAGGGGCCGAGGAGTCGCTGGCCCGTTACGTTGACAGGTTCCAAGAGGAGATCCTGGAGGTCCAGGAGATGCCAGGGTATGCTCTCCAGATGGCTTTCACCGTTGGGCTGAAGGAGGGCTTCTTCAAGATGAGCTTGACCCGGAAGACCCCCCTTTCCTTCGAGGAGCTGATGGAAAGGGCGGCAGAGGAGATAGCCATGGAGGCGGCCAACCCGGTGTTTGTCAAGAAGTTGGCAAAGCTGACAGATACAGAGGCAAAGGAGCAAGGTGGCTCGAGGCCTCAGGAGGGGAGAAGGAGAGAGGAGCGGAGAGCTCAGGAGGGTCCGGAACCAGGTTGGAGGCAGCAGGGAGGACCCGCTCAGGGCCCGGGAAGAGGTTACGCCCATGATGGGGGAAACTTCCATGGGGGCCAAGGAAGGTTCAACTTCCAGAGGCAAGCCCCTAGGCAGCTCCTCCCCCCACCACAGCAAGCGATGGAGATTGGTCGAAGGGAGAGGAGGAACCGCCAGGGAAGGAGAAGGGTCAGGGTAGAGTTACCCTATTGTGATTTCCATCAGGTGGAGGGGCACGCCACGGCTACCTGCCCCGAGTTCCTGGAAGTGAGGGGGGCGAGAGGTCCTGCCCAGCCGCAGCCACCGGTGCGGGTTGAAGAGGTTCTGCCCCAAGGAGGGGGTGATGATGTTTGTCAGGACCGGGTCGATGTCGGACCCCGAGGCGGTATAGCGGTGATCCATGGTGGAGTGGGGATTGAGGCCACTCGGAAGGCAAGCCTCCATGTCATGTACCGAAGGAGCGTCGCCTCAACCTCTCAGACCCCGCCCAGGAGGAGAAGATCACCTTCTCGATGAAGGACCTACCAGATCATGAGGATCCGTTTTGCGATGCGCTGGTCATCCAGACGGCCATCGAGGGCTACAACGTCTCCCGAATCTTGGTGGACAACGGGAGCTCTGTCAACGTCATTTTCAGGAAGGCATTTGATGAGATGAAGGTAGAGCCAAGGAGGGTGTTGGCCTCGGACGGACCCCTGTTCGGATTTTCAGGGGAGAGGAAGGAGGTTGAGGGTGGAGTGGGACTCCAAGTTAAATTGGGGGGGAGTCTCAAGGAACTGCCGGTTCGTCATTGTGGACGCTCCAAACAGCTATAACGCCATCTTCGGAAGGCCCCTCATCAGCGCCTTCCGTTGCGTGCCATCTTCCTTCCACCAATGCATCAAGTTCAGCTCCGGAGGGATCCAGGTCAGAGTCAAGGGAGACTCCAGGATGGCAAGACAGTGTTATGTCACGGCCGTCAACACCATCTCTTGGTTGGCCAAGGCAGAGGAGATGGAGAAGATCATGGAGAGCCTAAGCAGGATGGAAGTGTCCGGCGAGCAGGAAACGGATGGCGACCACCAGGCCCAGACCCCCTGAAGAGGCCTCGTCCCGGTAGAGTCCTGTATTTTTCTTATGTTGTATTGAGTCCAGCCCCCGACCAGCTGAGTCGGGGGGGGGGGGGTCATGTAACTCATCTTTTTCCCCATTTGAGGATGTAAGATTTGGTAAGGACTGATTGAGATGCTTAGTTCTTTTGCTCCGAGACGGTCCCGCTGCCCAGACTCTCAATAGCTGGGCAGGGCCGGTGGTACCTCTCGTTGATGCCTAGTTGTCTCACCTCGGGATGGATTCCGCTGCCAGGCTCTCACCTAGCTGGCAGGGCAGGTTGATCTCTCGGAGGGTGGGAAGGTCTCACCTCGAGATGGATTCCGCTGCCAGGCTCTCACCTAGCTGGCAGGGCAGGTTGATCTCTCGGAGGGTGGGAAGGTCTCACCTCGAGATGGATTCCGCTGTCAGGCTCTCACCTAGCTGGCAAGGCAGGTTGATCTCTCGGAGGGCAGGAAGGTCTCACCTCGAGATGGATTCCGCTGCCAGGCTCTCACCTAGCTGGCAGGGCA
Organism: Platanthera guangdongensis; assembly: GCA_039583875.1. Taxonomy (NCBI): domain Eukaryota; kingdom Viridiplantae; phylum Streptophyta; class Magnoliopsida; order Asparagales; family Orchidaceae; genus Platanthera; species Platanthera guangdongensis. Next base: position 21,328,546 of record CM077157.1, on the reverse strand, counting down.
GGTCGATCTCTCGGAGGGTGGGAAGGTCTCACCTCGAGATGGATTCCGCTGCCAGGCTCTCACCTAGCTGGCAGGGCAGGTCGATCTCTCGGAGGGTGGGAAGGTCTCACCTCGAGATGGATTCCGCTGCCAGGCTCTCACCTAGCTGGCAGGGCAGGTCGATCTCTCGGAGGGTGGGAAGGTCTCACCTCGAGATGGATTCCGCTGCCAGGCTCTCACCTAGCTGGCAGGGCAGGTTGATCTCTCGGAGGGTGGGAAGGTCTCATCTCGAGATGGATTCCGCTGCCAGGCTCTCACCTAGCTGGCAGGGCAGGTTGATCTCTCGGAGGGTGGGAAGGTCTCACCTCGAGATGGATTCCGCTGCCAGGCTCTCACCTAGCTGGCAGGGCAGGTTGATCTCTCGGAGGGTGGGAAGGTCTCACCTCGAGATGGATTCCGCTGCCAGGCTCTCACCTAGCTGGCAGGGCAGGTTGATCTCTCGGAGGGTGGGAAGGTCTCACCTCGAGATGGATTCCGCTGCCAGGCTCTCACCTAGCTGGCAGGGCAGGTCGATCTCTCGGAGGGTGGGAAGGTCTCACCTCGAGATGGATTCCGCTGCCAGACTCTCACCTAGCTGGCAGGGTAGGTCGATCTCTCGGAGGGCGGGAAGGTCTCACCTCGAGATGGATTCCGCTGCCAGGCTCTCACCTAGCTGGCAGGGCAGGTCGATCTCTCAGAGGGCGGGAAGGTCTCACCTCGACATGGATTCCGCTGCCAGGCTCTCACCTAGCTGGCAGGGCAGGTTGATCTCTCGGAGGGTGGGAAGGTCTCACCTCGTGATGGATTCCGCTGCCAGGCTCTCACCTAGCTGGCGGGGCAGGTTGATCTCTCGGAGGGTGGGAAGGTTTCACCTCGGGATGGATTCCGCTGTCAGGCTCTCACCTAGCTTGCAGGGCAGGTTGATCTCTCGTGGAAGCCATGTCCTTTGCTCCGAGATGGATTTCGCTATCAGGCTCTCACCTAGCTGGCAGGGCAGGTTGATCTCTCGTGGAAGCCAAGTCCTTTGCTCCGAGATGGATTCCGCTGTCGGGCTCTCACCTAGCTGGCAGGGCAGGTTGATCTCTCGTGGAAGCCAAGTCCTTTGCTCCGAGATGGATTCCGCTGTCAGGCTCTCACCTAGCTGACAGGGCATGTTGATCTCTTGTGAAAGCCAAATCCTTTGCTCCGAGATGGATTCCGCTGTCAGGCTCTCACCTAGCTGGAAGGGCAGGTTGATCTCTCGTGGAAGCCAAGTCCTTTGCTCCGAGATGGATTCCGCTGTCAGGCTCTCACCTAGCTGGCAGGGCAGGTTGATCTCTCGTGGAAGCCAGGTCCTTTGCTCCGAGATGGATTCCGCTGTCAGGCTCTCACCTAGCTGGCAGGGCTGGTTGATCTCTCGTGGGAACCAAGTTTGTTACCCAGAGAAGCTCTCGCCACCTAGGCTCCCATAGCTGGCGTGGCAGGTTGACTCCCTAGAGAGGCGTGCAAGGAAATTGCACTCGGCGAATACGTTGGTTGGACATTTCTTTCCGAGTTTGTGCCAACCTCGAAAAGAGCGGGGATTGTGTACAACCCCGTATTCGCCCCGGTATAGTTTTAAGCTTTTGGGAGATTTTGCACTCTCGGTGGCCAATTTTGGCTCTAGCTCGGAAACATACTAGTAGGGGGAGGAAAAATCCACCTCCCCCCAGTGGCCCTCTTTTGGGGGGCGGGTGCGGCAAGTTGGCTAACACCAGCCCCCGTCCCGATAGGTGCCGGGCGGCCTGGTGGGGCGAGACCGGCCGGGGGCCGGGGTCTCGCCCCTGCTCCTTCTAGCCTGGCGGCCTGGTGGGGCGAGACCGGCCGGGGGCCGGGGTCTCGCCCCTGCTCCTTCTAGCCTGGCGGCCTGGTGGGGCGAGACTGGCCGGGGGCCGGGGTCTCGCCCCTGCCCCTTCTAGCCTGGCGGCCTGGTGGGGCGAGACCGGCCGGGGGCCGGGGTCTCGCCCCTGCTCCTTCTATCCTGGCGGCCTGGTGGGGCGAGACCGGCCGGGGGCTGGGGTCTCGCCCCTGCTCCTTCTAGTCTGGCGGCCTGGTGGGGCGAGACCGGCCGGGGGCCGGGGTCTCGCCCCTGCCCCTTTTAGCTTGGCGGCCTGGCGGGGCGAGACCGGTCAGAGGCCGCGGTCTCGCTCTTGCCCCCCCTGCAGTTTTACCTTCTTGCCCTCGGGGGAATTCCCCCTTTACCCCCCGGCGTGGCTGTTTTCTATTGGCCCGAGGTTTTTTGGGTGTAAGGGTATTTCAGTCTTTTTACCCCCAGGACTTGGAAAAACTATAAATAGACCCCCTTGGGTGCCTTGGAGAGGATCCTTTTCTTAGCTTCCTCCTCCCTTAGCTTCTTCTTGGTAGAGTAGAGAGAGCTCTCCAAAGCGCCCAGCCTAGCCCTTTGGTAAGGGAGGGGAAGAGCTCAGGTAGCCTTCCGGGTGTGAGGTGGGACCTCCGTGATAAAGCCGAGGGTCTGTTCATAGTCTCCTAAGTCTCCGGTCCGTGACGTTCTCTCGAGTGTAGTAGGTGTGAGGTCACCCCTTTCCAGGGACCCCGAACTCCACAGAGGTCAATTTTGGCTTCAACACCAAGGAATACAACTTCTTAGATAATATATCCCTTGAGAGTTTTGCGGCTCCCGTTGATACAACTCCGTTCTTCCAGAACTTAAACGTTCCAACGAACTTGGGAGGTCCAGTGGATATATATTGTAAATTTTCCGCAATTCCCGATGTTTTAAAATGGTAACGAGATGTGTATTGCATGAAGATGTATTTATGACTATCAATGTAACGATCAGCATCATCAAGCAAGTTTAGCCCATTCTTTTATGATCACCACAATCGTGCCAAACAGAGCTTTAGTTGAATCCAAACAAGTCAATATATCTGCATCATCAAGCAAAAAAGAGAAACATGAAAAAAATTCAAACACTAGCTTCGTTTGCCACGGCGGTGACATTTTGAACATAATGATTATGAACGGTCGTTTGTGAACGCCCGACCTCAACTAAGGAACTTCATCCCCTTTATCATGAAATGTTATTCAAGAAGGGTGAAGACATTTCTTTATGCCCAATCATTAAAGAAGAGTCCACCGCATCATACAAATTATACTATGCATTTCTGATCCGTGTCATTGTCCCAGTAGGTAATATTTCAAGTTTTCTCCAGATAATTAAAAATTAAATCCATTTTCTTTAAGCAATGAAGACTGAAAAATCCGGCAAAAAGAGGCAACCAATTCGGCTCGGATCCTCGGCATGTTCTTCCCCCAAATCTGGTGACTCTTCCAATCCACTGGTCCCTCTACCACACTGGCTTCCATATATTTCATCACAAATATCCCGCAATCGTTGCCGGTGTCCTGAGTAGGAAGCCCTTCAACGACGCGTAGTGGCCATAGCGCTATATCTTTGGGAAGCACATCAGTTGTGTCTTCTTGAAGGTACCTCATCTGCACATATGAAGTCGGGGTAATCATATATTGAGCGTCAAGATAATCTGCACATATGAAGTTATAAGTTATTTGAATAATATAACTACGTACATGGTCCCGTAGGGGTGTCCTGTGCGTGAGATTCGGCATTGAGTCATAGAAATAGCAGTTTTGTTTTTTAAGATTGGCAACCAATAGGACCCAATGGCTAGCAACATGACATGACATAACAATAACCTCAGCAGCTCCAACTGACTCATGGGTAATATGCTCGACCAGTCTATGACTGATCTTGCCGCATGATTTTAAATACTGCATATAATAAGCAAAAAGTAGTCAGTACGTAAGAAATAAATAGTCAGCATTTTCATGATTTATCTTTCATTACCGCATGATTTGAAGAGACGAAACGAACAAAAAATTGACCATGTTATTCACATCTTTCTCTTTGAGGCTATTTAGAACGTACGCATATGCGTCCAAATGCGAGGAGCACACCCCTCTAGTCTATAGGATATCAATCAAACTTGATCGCGAAATAAAAATATTTCCTCTCTCAATAACAATCGAGTCCCTGAATATAGAACAAGTGGTAAAATTACACGAATATAACAGTAAAGTAAACAAAAAAATTACGTACCGATTTGGATATCGGTCCATCACGAATGTGATCATCTCCCTATCTTCGGGACAAAGTGCATCCCTACCCGGGTATATTGGCCAGTATTTCTTGTCAGCCCTCTTCTTTTGTTTCCCCTGTACTGGTGTACGTCTCACTTTGCTTAGCACTTTTGCAGAATCATCTTCTATGAAGCTGACCTCCTTCTCCTTCACCTCCCCTTCCTTAACTTCCTCCCCCTTCACCTCCTTATCCTTCACCCCCTCATCCTTCACCTCCTCCTCATTCACTTTCCACTCATTGGCAAGGTGTAACAGGGCCGCAAAACGATCAAATTTTTCTTGAATAAAGATCCTCAGTTGTCCGACTGCTACATCAACATAACTTTTAAATCGAGCCTCCCTACTCTTCTCTCTCTTCTCCTTCACTGCCCTCCTCTTCTTTTTTTTCCTTACTCACTTCTTCCTCCTCCTTCACTTTTTTCCCTTCCTTCTCCTTCTTCTCTTTCTTTTCATTCTCTTCCTTCTCTTCCTTTTCTTTCTTCCCTTTCTTCTTTATCTCATTTATCTCCTCTTTCTTCCCTCTTAACCTCTTCTTATCCTTCTTCAGCCTATGCTGTTCCATTTTCTCCTCTTTCTCCCTCTTCTCCTTCTTCACACTTCTCCTCTCCTCCTCTTCCTCAAAGCTCGATGAGTCTTCCTCTCTTTCTCCTTCTAGCAAGTCTTGCTCCTTAACCGATATATAAACAAAAGACTTCTGAACCTGTATGCAAACAAGCACGTCATGTTACATATTCATGAAATAATTAATTCAATAAATAACGATGTACTACTTACAACATTGGGCATTGATATCTGAGCTCAGAGTCTTGAACAATGCAATGCGCTAAAGGTAAGCTGGGAGGACCATCGGTGCAATCAGGGAGTGGCCATTTCTCTGCATGTCGATGCTACAGAGGTATGCTCCAAAAACCATACCTACGACATGATATTAAATAGCTACAAGCAATCAATAAAACAACAATGTTATGACAAGTACAAATTGTACGTGCTCTTGCTTACCACTATAATAACAGAGCACCCCTCAAGGTAGCCTAGATTTTTCATCTCCTCCCCAATAGCAATCTCTTTCATATAAGCAAAATGGGAGTAGAAAAAGGTGTGTATGGCCTTCGGCCAGTTCACTGCTGCAAAATCCTCCAACCATTTGAATTCCAAAAGACAGGTTGACACTTTCAGTCCTTTCAAAGGGAAGAAGAAAGCTTCCAATACATATCTAATAAGAGCATTTATTCTCCTTAACTCTAGGGTTGGTGAACTATCCTCTACTATCAGGTCAGCTAGCTCTTGCACCAACTCCTTATGCTTGAGGTTAGACATGGGAATTCTATCGAATTGAAATTCTTTTCCCCGGTTTGGAAGACCCAATATGAGTGCAACATGATTCACTGTAAATTTCACATAAAACTTACCAAGGAGAAAAACATTCCTTCTGACAGAGTAAGATCTAATAATATAATATAACAGAGGAATATTTTGTTGAATAGTGGGCATGCTAAACAATTGTAGAATTCCTATCTCACAGAGAGTCTCTTTGGAGTCTTCGGAGAGGACATCCAACAAAGATTTGACATTCTCTTTGAATGTCTTAATAGTACATCTGCTATATAAGTAAATGGAATCTGGCATCTGCGAATGAGAAGGAAAAATAAAAGAAGCTCAAACAATATTACAACTGGAAACAATACATCATTACAATTGGAATCTAACGAGAATCAAACTGGAATGTAACTTGAATAAAAACAAAAGCAGTTGGAATTAAAAACCTAGTAACTGCAACTATAAGCGCAAGTGAAATGTAACTACAACTGGAATTAAACTGGAAGATAACTACAGAGCAACTATAATTATGGTGGACACTACAAAATAAGCTACAATTGGAATGGAACTGAAAATCAATATTGGAACCTGACATCTGCGAATGAGAAGGAAAAATAAAAAAAGCTCAAACAATATTACAACTGGAAACAATACAGCATTACAATTGGAATCTAACGAGAATCAAACTGGAATGTAATTTGAATAAAAACAAAAGCAGTTGGAATTAAAAACTAGTAACTGCAACTATAAGCGCAAGTGAAATGTAACTACAACTGGAATTAAACTGGAAGATAACTACAGAACAGCTATAATTATGGTGGACACTAAACCCTAAACTACAATTGGAATGAAACTGAAAATCAAAATTTTTATAACTTGAAGGAGTAGTAATGACAACCTCCGGTAACGAACGTGTTCCGCTCTAGATGGAACTGAAAATCCGTTGGATCTGAAGACCGATTTTTCCGGTAATGGCAGAAATGAAATAGGAAGCACTGATTTTTCAGCCCGAATCAACGCGCTGGGGCGAGTATGGTGGAGTTCTGGAGTAGAAACGGAGACCTCCAGTTGCTTCCGCCGTGAAGGGGGAGGGGGAGACCTCCGGTTCCTGGATTTCTGCACAGCGAGAGACGAGGAAGGGGAGAAAAATTCAAAATGAAATTTTTGGGAGATGGGGGGGGGGGAAGAAAGGTGGGCCCCATGAGTTAAGGGTTATTTATTTGAGCACGGGAGCATGATACAAGCTTGTACCTAAAAATTTTTCATTACACCCTTTAAAATTGAAATTTTTAAATGCATCGTGGTCTGGTAGAGAATGGTGCCCGCGATGCATTACGAGTCGTATGATCTGCCTGGCCCGCCATCCGATCAACAAAAATTCCTGCCTATTTTAAAATATTTTTTGCTCCCTTTAATGCTGTCGATCAGATCTCAAATACGACGCCTAAAAATGTATTGCACCTATCTCTATGTGCACGCGAGTATCTAAAAACCTCTCCTTTAAAAATCGGAGAAATTTTTAGGCCCGTCCATCGGACCTAGAGGAAGGTCTACTCAAAATCTGATTGTGCAATCACATATCAAACAAACAGTAAAATTCGCGAATTAAAAAAATTGAAGACTTTATTGGTTCGGTTTTAAATATGCCAGCATTTTCCAAGCAATATTCTCATCGAGGATATATTGACACGTGTACATTGTACATTTTATTTTTCTATTTTTTATTTTAAAAAACTCGTGAGAGCATTTGGAGCGATGATGATGGTAGAAAAAGCTCTATTTATAGTCACCACTTGTTTTAGGCGTATAGCAGGCTGGTGCCATTTATTAACAAAATTTTCCTTATTCCACTCTTACAATTTAATGGACACGTGTACACCTAACCGCATATATTGTTTAGATTTGTTCGAAACCACACCCTGACGGTGCGGTTTGGGCGAAACCTTACTGCTGCGTTGTTATTAGCACAACAATTTTGACTAGTCGCATCGCATTTTTTCCTAATTTTTCGCACCTTTTGGAAATACGTCGTGTACATGCATTTTTAGGAAAGTGTTCAACACGAAAGCTGTATATCTCGACGAGATCTACAGCTTTCGTGTTGAACATTTTTTCTAAAAATTAATGTACAAGACGTATTTGCAAAAGACGCAAAACCTATACGTATTTTCAAAGTACGTCTTGTACATGCATTTTAAGAAATGTGTTCAACACAAAAGTTGTAGATCTTGATAAGTGCAAGTTTTGGCTATCGGCGAGGGAATGGCTCTTCGCAATTAATTCATGTTGATTGGTTTGAGGTACCTAGTTAATTACATCATCCCGCCATCCAAAGCCCCAAACTGCATCAAATTCATGTTGATTGGTTTGAGGTACCTAGTTAATTTTCCTTTGTTTGGAACGCTTGTTGGAAATCATATAATTTGTGAATGCTAGTTCGTAAATGTTTGCTCAATTTTCTCCCATCTACTTGAATGATCTATTCACCAAACCTTTAGTCCAAACAATCTTACTTTAATTGTTGCTAGAACTTGTTCATTACTTTAAAGTCTAATCTCAATCGTGCATGTTTGCGTTGCCTTCAATTATTTGTTGGACAATCACATGACATTGCATCATTTTAGATTTCTCTGCATCCTACACTGACATTCACTTGTTAGAAGTCCGTTAGGGCACATACATACCCTTCACATCCGTCCTGCCTCAACATTGTTTTTCAAGCTCATGTTCATATCGGTACTTGACGAACCACATAAATTGATTATCATTATGCAGTATTACTATCTTTGCGGAATCATCATATTGCCACATATTTCTCTCAAAGACGCTCCTTATTGACCAAACTTTTGATAGTTGATCCTCATGAGTTTGAGGCTAGGATACTTAACCATGGATTCAAGCGAAGTCGATAAACTCCTCGAACAAATGCAATTCTCTCGGACATGTTTTAGGACACCTTGTTGCCATGTTGTCATACACCTTGTCGGCAATGTTCTTGGTTGTCCTCACTTGATTTACATAAACAATGATACCCAGACCTATCCTCCTTGTGCAAGATACGTACGCTACTAATCAAAATAAAAATTGAAGTAACCCAAGTTGGACAATCCAGTACTATTCTGCCAAAGCAAGAGAGAAGTTGAAGTAAAAAAAAGACAAGCTTTATATATCAACGAAACGCCCTCGAGAAAACATGTTCTTTCTTGTAGAAGGTTGAGCAAAAGGTTTAATGGATAAGGATGACGAAAGAGGATCCACATGAGAATGTGAAGGCAGAAAACTCAAATCCTTCACGGTCGTTGCAGCCCATGCAAGGTCATCCTTCCCAACAGCTAACTCCAAGGATCTCTTCTGCAACTTCATTAATTTCTGTATCAAATTTACCATGAAATTCACTCAAAAAACTTAACCCAGAAGTTATAACTGATCTCTCTTTGCTAGATTGGCACTTGGCTCTTTTTTCCCTCCCAACTCTCTTGAATGGTGTAGGTGTGGCCCATGCAAGGTTATATCCCCCAAATTCAAAGAACTATCGGCGAAATACCTCGACGTCGTCTTCCTCAAGCTCGACTGCAATGACGAAAACCGGGTACATTTTCGCTCCCCATTGTTCTCATTATGTATAACTTGAGCTTTTATAAACCTCGCTCGCAGCCCTTGGCCAAGGAGCTCGGAATCCGAGTCGTCCCAACCCTCAAGATTCTCAAAGAAGGCGAGATCGTGGGTGAAGTAACGGGGGCGAACTCGACGCTATAATCCTCGCAATCGAAACAGCGAAATCCAGCCAATGAGTTCCTCACACCAGTAGAAAAACAGTCTACCAGCTCATCCTTCCATCCATTCCTCTCTAGGAGAAAAGAAAGTTTGGCAATGCTGAATGCTTAACTCTACACCTGAAGCATTATGTGTTATGCCATGAGAACATTCCTATTTATTCCTCTTCTTCATGGTGTTTGTAAATGCTTTCAGATTATGCTGAATTTAATATTTAGAAATTAATAAATGAAATTTATTTTTCATTTGTTTATCAAATCAAGAATATCTAATTTTTCTTTGATGTATAAGTTGCGTCTAACAGTCATTTGATGTATAAATTGTTTTTATGTATTTATTTTACAATATTTTTGTGGTGTTTTGATGGTCAATTTATATTTTAATTTTGTTGTATAAAAATTTATCCGCTGGCCAAAATTTTATGTTTATCTGCAGATTAACTTTAAACTTTAACAATTGATGTTTTTTTCTCCTGAATAAAGCCCGACAATGAAACAACTTTTCCGACAACATTTTGGTCCTATGCCGATGACTCCATCTCAGCAATTTGACATAAATATCACCAATTTGACGTGAATTTTATCATTTTGACATGAATTTCATCATTTTATCTCTAGTATTGGTTCAAAAAATTGACAAAGATGGTCTGTGAATAGATACTATAAAAATGAAAAATTTGATCTGCAAATAAACATTTATGATTTGCAAATAACAACCTCCTTATAATAAGAAGAAAATTTTCATATTATAAATGATATTATTTATGTATTTAACTTTGTATAAGTGAGTTTTTTTCCTAATAAGTGGACTATATTTGTGTATTTTAGTTGAAGCCTATTTTTTGTTTAATTATTAAGCAGCCTTTTGCAAAACTGTGGGGTAAGGGTTGTCTACACTTCACTCTTACGGTGGAGTCCGAATTTGGTACGAGTAACACACCTCTCATAGGTGCGAGATGTGTATTTACCGTAGGATCTTGAGAGAATCTTGATTTTAATGGCCAGATTTTGACCGTATCTTTTGCAGATACAACCGTATGTACCAGCAGATACAACCAAATTAGATACGACCGAATTTGTGCCGTTGAAATCCAAATAGAAGGCAAATCCCTCTGGTGGGACTCTTTCCTAGGCTCTTACTTTGTGGGGATGCTTTAGCACTGGGATGCCCTTAATGATCAACAACAACAACAACACTCTAGCCTTTATCCCACTATAATGGGGTCGGCTATATGGATCCTTTGTCATCATTGTGCCCTATCTTTTGTCATAATCTTTAGTATCGGGATGCCCTTGATGTATCATGATGCCCTTAATGATCATTATAATAAATTCTAATAGTTGGAGTTGGAAATGATTAGATATAATATTTATTTGCATAACATGCGTTCTATGAAGGTGACATTTTTGTTCAAACTCTTTGGAGCAAAAAAAACATGTCAAGCGGAGCCAAAATTTCGAAAATCGGGCTCGATCCGATCTGATGGTCAAAACATTGTCCACAATTCAGATCCAACTAGAACCGGGCAGCTTCTCAGCCCCTCCCCCTCTCATCATCTTCCTCACCCTCCTGGCCTCATCCCAAAGCCCTTTCTCCGCATATATGCTCGACAGAAGCACATAGTTTCCGGTGTTATCTGGCTCCAGCACAAAGAGCTTCCTCGCAACATCCTCTCCGATCTCCACATTGCCGTACGTCCGGCACGCCGACAACATCGCCCCGAGAGCTCCGACGTGCGCTCCCCCCGGTATTCTCCGCATCATCTCGTTCGCCTCGTCGAGCCTCCCGGCACGACCCAACATGTCGATGACACATGAATAATGGTCGGCGCACGGGTTGATCCCATGCTCCGCCATGCTGTGCCAGTATCTGAGTCCATCTTCCACCAGCCCTTCGTGCCCGCAGGCGCTCAGCACGCCGATGAATGTGATCGGATCCGGCCGTATCGCCTCCGCTAGCATTCTCTCAAACACCTCGAGAGCCTCGAGGCAATGGCCGTTGGACGCGAGGGCGTTGATGAGGACGGTGTAGGAGAAGGCGTCGGGCGACGGGATCTCCCGGAAATGGCGGATGGCTCGCTTCATTTCGCCGCATTTGGCGTACATGTCGACGAGCGCGGTGAGGACCTTCGCGTTCCTGTCGATGCCGTTCTGGTCCACGTAGGCGCCCGCCCAGCATGCCAGCTCGGCGCTCCCCAGCTGAGCCACGGCGGAGATGACGCAGGTCATGGTGGCGGCGTCGGCCTGGACTCCGGCTCTCTGCATGTCATGGAACAAGGCCAGCGCTTCCTTCGCCCGCCCGCTCTGCGAATAGCCTGTTATGATCACCGTCCAGGAGACTAGATTTCTCTGCGGCATTTCGTCGAACAGCTGCCGCGCGGCATCGACGCGCCCGTTCTTGCAGCACCCGAGGATCATCACCATCCAGGAAACGGGGTTGCGGGCGGGGATGGCGTCGAAGACAGCCCGAGCGGCGGCGAGGTTCCCAACATTCATGTAGCCGACGATCATCGCGTTCCAGGAGATTATGTTCCTCTCAGGCATAGCGTCAAACACCTTCCTGGCGAAGAGCATGTCCTGGCCGAGACGGGCGTGGGCGCCCAAGATGGCGTTGTTTGAGACGAGGTCTCTCAGAGGCATTTCGTCGAACACGCGGCCGGCAAGGGGGAGCTGGGCGCACTTGCCGTACATGTCGACTAGGGCATTGGCCACCGGGAGGTGGCCGGCGAAGCCGGTGCGTAGGAGGCGAGAGTGGAGCTCCGCGCCGGCCGGGAGATCGGATAAGGCGGCGCATGTGTTGAGGGCAAATGGGAAGGTGAAGTTATCCGGGGCGACGGCGACGGCGGGCATTCGAGCGTACAGCCGGAGGGCGAGGCGAGATTTGGATAGCGTGCGGATGGCGCGATTGAAGAGATAGATGGAGGGATTGGTGGCAGAAGCGACGACGGAGAAGGCCGACGAAGGGGATGACAGAGACGCATAAAGAGAGACGAGGAGGGACGGAATGGAGTCGCCGTTATGGAGCAGGGCGTTGCGGCGGAGGAGGTGGGCATGGGTTCGCCGGAGCTGGGAAAGGGAGGAGCTTGCTAGGTTTAGGAGGTCAGCGGCGTCGGCGGCGGCGGTATTGCTAATGGCCGCCGAGCTAGTACTATTACTTTGGCACGGTTGAGGAGGGGTTGGCCTTCGATGCTTGTCGGACGGCGCCGGCGCCTGAGATGAAAAGGGAAAGGTTCGAGCCGCCCCCGTTGCGGCGGTCGAAGGGGCGTCCACGGCTGAGAGCGGAGAGGGATCAAATAATTGCTGTTATTGAATACGAATTTTTTTTTAATTAAAACGAGTAATATAACTAAGGGAAACCCTCGGTCAAAACCCTCGTCTGTACCCTTGCAGGAACCCCAACCTAAACCCTCAAAAAAGAAGGTGCTTGTTTATCTAAGAACTTAGGAGATGTCAGATTCCTCTGCAAATCTAGCTCTAGCGGAGACAAATACCAGCATGATGATGAAATCGAATTGGGTAAATCATATCAACCCGTTGGAAGTCTTGCCCTCTATCAATTGGTGGGAACCTTCACACAAACATGTCAAATAAAGGATTTAACATATCCTAGTATTCAGAAGGAGATTCGTTACCCTCAAAGATCGTTTTAGTGCCATGACTCCATAGTTGATCCGGATGAAAAGCCTTACAACGCTTCTCTCCACAGATCTACTGTTGACTTGCAATTCCGACCTTAGAAGCTCCTCCCAAGCTCCTCTAATGGCTGAATCCTCCTCTTCTTCCTCCCTTTTCGCTTCCCTTTTCTTTTCTCAAGTTGGAGAGAGAAAATGAGAAAGAGATAATAGGAAGAGAGATTTCTCATCTTTCCTTTATCATTCTAGGGTCTAACCACAACCACCGAATAACCAAACCAAAAGGAACATATGGCCCAGATTTAATCGAAGCATTTAAACAACAGTCAATATCGTCAGGCGATATCACTATCGTCGGGCGATATCTCTATCGCCGGGCGATATCTCTATCGCCGGGCGATATCTCAGGCGGTGACCGCTTGACCAAGTCAGCGCCGCTTAATAGCCGTCTCACAACTAACTGATATGTGGTTGTCTACCACGTGGCATGCTATCGCCACGCGAAATCGTTATCGCCTGGTAGCATATGGACTGCATCGGTTTGTCGACCGCATCGTTATCGCCAGCGAATCACATCGCCGGTGTATCTCCAAAAAGCCAATTAGTTGTTTTTCAACTGTGGGAAGACTGGAGTGTTACAACGGTGCACTTGTGCGGGGGAGCACCGTAGGCGGATGCGGATTTGGGCGGAGCCGGAGCGGCGTAGGCGGAAACCAATTTGCAAACTAATCAGAGTGCGTCAGTGATATTGTGTGTCCCCGTAGGAGGACAACTACACACAATATTGAAAGATTTTGGAAGACTGCAGAGGATTCAGACAACCTATTTGAAGCGAGTCACTCTGACTCAAACTTAGTCGTATTTGTCGGTATACTTGTATTTTTCTCTTTTCTTTATATTTGTTCTAGCTGTAAGATCCATTTGGGGATCGCGGATGAAAGCTATTGTATTGTTGAAAATTATAAAGTAGAGGCTTTTCGGGTTGAACTCCGATTGTCCCGTGATTTTTTACCCTGTTTTGGAGGTTTTCCGCGTATACACCTGTGTCTGATTGCGATTTTATTTGTTATTGCGTATTTCACTGACGGTTTTGCAGGTAGCTCAGCTCGCGTTCTCGCGTGCGCTTAGGTCCGTGAGAACATTTTTCTCACAACGACATCTCGCTAGGGTCGTCAGTCATCTCAATGAACACTCCCAACAAGAGCCGCGTGGCCGCCACTATCTTTCCCCCTCGCTCTTCTCTCCCCGGTGCCACCTAGATGATTCTGGGACCCCCCTCCCTAAGATGCTCGCTACCTTCCTGAGATGCTCACTACCTTATCAAGATGCACCATATCCCGACCAGAAGACTCGTATTTGCCTTCAAGAGGCTAGGAACTTAGTGGGATGTCTTAATCCACTACTATTTTTTCTACTATTCTTCACATGTTTCCAAGCCAAACACATAATTCTTGCAACTCTCAAGGGCAGTCTTTCACTTTGGCTTAGTTTGGTTTGGCGGTGGCGGATCGAACCGACGGGTGGAAACGGAGTGTTCGAAACGGAGGGGGGAGGTGGCTGTTCCAAACGAAGCTTTTTGAGGGCGTTTCTCAAGGCGGACGGGTGGAAACGGAGCAAACGCCGCCGGAGGTTCATTTGTTTACCCGCCTTCCGGCGGCGTTTGCCCCAAACGGAGCAGCGAAACGCCGAACCAAATAGAGCCTAAGTTTCACTCTCATGCCGCCTCCCTAACACCACAGATTATCCTTCTTCAGGTCCTTGATTTTAAGAAATCCCCATCCCCTCTAAGCACACCTCTCTCAGCATATATACTGGAGTTTCCTTCATGGTTGCCGCTGCACTCAAGTCGTTCATTGGTCTACACGCGAGAAGGGGGCGAAGTCGCAGCGTCGAAGAGGCGGGAGTTTCAAACACAAACACAGATGGAAGAGGGATTTAGTAGAGTTGTTTTTTTCGCTCCGTTGAGTTCGCACAAAACCGATATCATCATATAATGCATGTTTAGCACGACAACGACTATGACCTGTTAAAATTGTTGAAGTGGGAGTGTAGTGGAGGTGAGCGGTCTGATTTGGGCAGATCGTAGAGACCTCAGAGACCGCCGAGGTCCGGCAGTTAGCCGGGTTGACTTCTTATCTTCTTCTCTCCTGCGGTCAGGTTCAACAAGCACCATGGAGAAGTAATCGGGCGATTAGCCTTGTCTAACCGCGGCTATTGTGGTCTAGATTGTGAGACCGCACAGTCAGCTGAAGCTTCAGGTACTCTGGCTCGCAAGAAGGCATGTGGTTAGCGCGGTCTACGACGGCTAACCGCACAGCTTGCTGAAGCCTTTTTGGGCGGGTTGTTTGCCAGAGTTCACTGGTTGTGGACTTGGTCATTGCACTATGACAAGTTCAGGGTTGCTGCCCAGTTCGCGGTATCCTGCAGTCCTTCATTTGCGCTGACTTGGCTCAGAATGCGTGATTGATTGCCACAAGTCTACGCGGACTGAGTTATTGTCCGCTCGCTATACGGACTGGTGGTGCTTTCCGTGTAAGTGTTAAGTTGGTTTATCGCACTCGGACAGAGTGGTGTGTCTGTACTTCTTTGCGGCCAGTTTTTTTTATCAGTGACAGACTGATGCTTGTATCCGCACTTGTGCGGATACGTGGTGCTAGCTGAATGATTGACGACGGTTATCCCATCGCTATGGGCGGTGACGACACTCCTTCTCACGCCTATAAATAGGAGTTCCCGGCTCGTCATAAATATCGAGAATAATGAGAACTCAACTCGCGTTTAGATCCCGCGGTTACATTTTTTAACCGGTAAGACAAAGTGAAGTTGACTATCTATGTAGGTTGTGCGACTAGCATCAGGGGGCTAATCAACTAGTAGAAGCTTGGTGTGGAACAGTTCACAGTTTATAGTTAGCGGTTTACAGCAGGTCGCAGTCCACAGCTTGAAGTCACTTTGCTCGAGGTTGTAGATAGAGTTTGGAGTTTGCCTGACTTATCAGCGGGTTCTGTTTCTTGATCATCAACACTAAATAACAGGAAGTCTGCGCGGCTAGCAGCGAATAGGCGACTTGGTCGGTTTCAGAGGACAGAGCTTGCAGTTTGAGCATTTTGTGGGGTTACGGTTATATGTCCGCGCGGTTTCTTCTTTGCCGACAGTTGCATTTTTTTGTTTTTCTTGGATACATTGGCAAAATCATGTCTCGCAATATATGCCTCGCTTTGTATATCAGATTGAATTCCAGTTTATTACTCTTATGCTTCTATTGTGCTGGTTACTACTTGACTTCTGATGTGATTGAGTGTTCTTACGACCTCTTTTTCGGCTTCCATTTTGAAATTTTCACATGGTATCAGAGGGTGTTGAGTGGCAAGCAGAGATTCAACCTTGTAGGTGTGCTTTACTCATTGAAGTTCAAGTTAATCAGGTGAGCAATAAATGTCAGTTATGCAAGAGGTATTTGAATCGAACTCTTGACGCAGACCAACTTTAATAAGTGGAGGTCTTGTATGAAGAGTTATCTGATTGGTGAGGATCTTTGGAAAGTAGTCAGCGGAGACGACATGAAAGAAGTGGTTGTTGCCGCCGGGAATGTTGAGGTACTGAGAGCTTGGAGGAAGGTGAATGCTAAGGCAGAGTTCACTCTCAAGCGAGTAGTCTCACCGGAGCTGTTCGATCACATTATCGGGTGTCGATCAGCGGCTGAAATCTGGATGGACTTAGAAGGTCTGTTCAACAAGAAGAACACAGCTTGACAACAGTTCTTGGAGAATGAGTTGGCTAAGGCCACTCAGGAAGACCTGTTAGTGTCATCATTCTTCTTGAAGATGAAGAACCTTTGCGTTGAGATTTCAACATTGGACTCGGAGGAGCGTATCTCAGAGGCAAAGCTGAAGAGACATATCATCTACGGTCTGCGAAATGAGTATGTAGTCTTTGTTACTTCTATGCAAGGCAGAGCCAATCACCATCTTTGCTCGAGCTGAAAAATCTGCTGGCTTCGCAGGAGAGCTTGACAAAACAAATGGCTGGAGTGTCAATCTCAGGGGGAGATGGAGAGGCTCTCTTCTCTGACAAAAAGAAGAGATGAGACAGGAAGAAGACACCTGCTAGAGATAGTCCGTCTTCTTCATCACAGTGTTACATGTGTAACAAGCTTGGTCACATCTGCAAGTACTGTAGACTGAATCTTCAGCCAGGGCATGCTGCATGGAAGGATGAGGCTAGGTCCAAAGCTGAGGAAGGAGGATGAAGGAGCGCCTTCATGATGGACACTTATGTTCATGCACTTTCCTCCATCAATTATCAGGAAGACTGGATCGTGAACTCAGGGTGTGGTCATCATCTCACCGGGGATGAGTCTAAATTCTCTTCTATGCATGACTACAAAGGTAATAATGTCATTTATTACTGCTGATGATACTGTACATGCAGTAGTGAAGGAGTGAACAGTTTCTTTAGGCAGTGATCGTGGGCCAATCACCTTGAGGAGTGTGCATTACGCGCCAGGAATGAAGAAATACCTCTTCTCGGTGACCAACACTATTGATGCTGGGTATCACGTTCTATTTGACCCAACAAAAGTGAAGTTTCTCCGCAACATGTCAGCTGTGAAAGCTGACGTCACTCATGTCAGAAGAAGAGTGAAAGACTTGTTCGTGTTGACGACAAGCTTCTATGTTAATAAGATGAGCATGCATGACAATACTGCTATCTAATATAAGAGGCTGGGGCATGTTGGGATGGATAAGCTGAATGTTATAACGGTAAGAGGCTTGGTGTATGACCTGCCTAGTCTTTCATCCTTCATAGACGATCATGTATGTATGGGATGTCAATATGGAAAGACTCATTGCCTTCCATTTGACAAGTCACAGACCAAATGCAAATCACCAATGGAGTGCATCCACAGTGATTTGATTGGACCAACCGTCACCCCCAGTCTCGGCGGTAAGAGGTATATACTTGTTCTGGTTGATGATTTTTAAGGTATATACGGGTATACTACATGAAGGAGAAGTCAGAGGCGTTCAGAAAGTTTGTGGAGTTCAAGGAGCTCGTGGAGGGCCTGCTCAGTCTACGAATTAAGAAGTTGAGAATTGACAAATAAGGAGAGTTCAACTCAAGCGAGTTCTCTAACTTTTGCAGATAGTACGAAATTTAAAGAGAGCTTACTTGTGCGTATACTCAATAACAGAACGGAGTTGCAGAGCAGAAGATCCATCATTTGACAGAGACTATTAAGTTCTGGCTTCACGACAAAGGCATTCCCAGGGCTTTCTGGGCAAACGGAATGGCTTGTGCGGCGTATGTCATCAACCAGATGCCCCTCAGTCTGAACAACATGAAGTCTCCACATGATCTGATGTTCAAAGAGAAGCCTAGTGTGGAACATCTTCGAGTGTTCTGGTGAACCTGCTATGTGCATGTTCTAGACACTCTCAGAATGAAGCTAGATGAGAAGGTAAGGAAGCTAGTCTTCGTTGGATATGATAAGAGGAAAAAGGGCTGGAAATGCATGGATCCAGAGACACAGAATTTTGTTGTCTCCCGGGATGTGGTATTAGACGAGTTGACGTCATACCAGAGCAGCTCATATGTGGAGTTGTAGGAGAGCATATCTGACGGAGGGCAAGTTGAAGCCACTCGGGATCTTCTAGTGGAGTTACATGTGTCACAAGGTGCTCTGGTTTTGTCTAGCTCTGGGGTGGAGGCTTCTGGATCTGGAAGCAGGGGGAGCGATGCTCTTGATATGCCCGAGATTAGAGCTAGTACTGAAGAAGCAGTGGGAGTGGTGGATTAGGGTCATGTCCTACGGAGGTCGAAGAGGACTATTATCCCACCAGCTCGGTATAGGGGCAGGAACATTGTGAATTTCGTCTCATGTTTCTTCGCAGGTCCCTTGGATGAACGAGATTCGTCGAGTTTTGAGAATGCCACTGACATTAAAGAGTGAGAAGATGTCATGGATGAGAAGATGAACGCCTTCAGGAAGAACGAGACTTGAGATCTTGTACCTAAGATCGAAGGCATTACTCCGGTGACATGAAAGTGGGTTTACAAACTCAATAAGAAGGCTGACGACAGCATCGAGCGGTACAATGCTCGTCTTGTAGCTCAGGGGTTCTCACAGCAGTACAAGGAGGATTATGAAGAGACGTTTAATCCAGTGACTAAGATGACTTCAGTATGAGTGATGATTTCTTTAGCGGCTTGCCAAGGGTGGAGGATTTGACAACTCGATATAAAAAATGCTTTCCTTTAGTACGAGATTGACATTGACATTTTCATGATATAACCACTGGGTTATGTATCTGAAAAACATGCAGGGCACGTCTGCATACTTAAGAAGGCCCTTTATGGTCTGAAACAAGCGCCTTGGGCGTGGTACGAGAAGATCGCAAAATACCTCCAGTTCTGTGGTTATTTTGCTTCAGATTCAGATTCTAGTTTATCCGTTAAGAAGATGGGAGAGCTTCAGGTCCTCGTTCTGTTGTATGTTTACAACATGATCGTCACGAGGAACTCAGAGGAGGAGGTGGCTAGGATTAGGGTTGAGCTCGCCATCTGGTTCGAGATGAAGGATCTTGAGGAGCTCCACCATTTTCTTAGGGAGATCCACCATTATGCAGAGAGAATCGTCAAGAGATTCGACATGCATGAAGGGAAGAACATTTCTACTCCTTTGGAGGTAGGTCTGAAACTTCAGCGAGATGAGTGAAGGGTTCTTGCAGACCCTTTGATGTTCCAGGCTATCGTGGGGAGTCTCATATATCTGACAATTACTAGGTCAGATATTGCTTATATCGTGGGTCGGGTTAGTCGGTATATGACAAAGTCGCGGAAGGCTCATCTTGTGGCAGCTAAAGACATCCTGAAGTATGTCAAGTCTAACTCTGAGATGAGACTCTTTTATATGAGGGGCACAAGCTTCAGACTGCATGGCTACACAGATGTTGATTATGGAGGAGATACAAATGATCAGAAGTCGACGTCTGGTTACGTCTTCTTCGCGTGATCGACAACTATCTCATGACGCAGTAAGAAGTAGGATTCGGTGTTTGTCTGAACTACAGAAGCGGAATACAATGCTTCAGCCCTGACAGCTCAGGAAGCCATCTGACTTAGGAGATTAATGGATGACATATATGAGGTGTGGGATCCTGCTTTGCTTCTCGGTGACAATGAGAGTGCTCTTAAACTAGTCAACAATCGAATTTGTCACGCGCGAATGAATCACATCGAGATCGATCATCACTTCGTTTGGGAGAAGGTTCTGGAGGGATCTTTGATGATTGATTACATACAGAGTCAGAATAATATGACAGATATCTTTACGAAGCCGTTGTCGAAGGGGCCGTTTATTCGGTTACGGGGGTTGCTCGAGTTGGTTTTCACTTCCCACTTCAAGTGGGAGTGTTAAAATTGTTGAAGTGGGAGTGTAGTGGAGGTGAGCTGTCTGATTTGGGTAGACCACACAGACCGCAAAGTCCGCTGCGGCCTGGCGGGTTGAAGTCGGCGGTTAGCCAGGTTGACTTCTTCTCTTCTTCTCCCCCGCGTTCTGTTTCAGCAAGCACTCTTGAGAAGTAACAAGACAGTTAGCCTTGTCTAACCGCGGTTGTTGCGGTCTGAATTGTGAGACCGCACAGACCGCTAAAGCTTCAGGTACTTTGGCTCGTAGGAAGGCAGACGGTTAGCGCAGTCTACGGCGGCTAACCACACAACTTGCTAAAGCCTTCTCGGGCTGGTTGTTTGCCAGAGTTCGCTGGTTGTGGACTTGGGTCATGACTCTTTGACAAGTCCATGATTGTTGCCTAGTTCGCGGTATCCGACAGTCCTTCATTGGGGCGGACTTGGCTCAGAACGCGTGATTGATTGTCACAAGTCCACGCATGCCGAGTTGTTGTCCGCTTGCTATGCGGACTGGTGGTGCTTTCCGCGTAAGCGGTTAAGTTGGTTTATCGCACGCGGACAGAGTGGTGTGTTCGCACTTCTTTGCAGACAATTTTTTATATTAGTGATGGACTGCTGCTTGCATCCACACTTATATCCACAAGTCTACGTGGACTGAGTTACTGTCCGCTCGCTATACAGACTGGTGGTGCTTTCCGCGTAAGTGTTAAGTTGGTTTATCGCACACGGACAGAGTGGTGTGTCTGTACATCTTTGCGGTCAGTTTTTTTTATCAGTGACAGACTGATGCTTGTATCCGCACTTGTGCGGATACGTGGTGCTAGCTGAAGGATTGACGACGGTTATCCCATCGCTATGAGCGGTGACGACACTCCTTCTCACACCTATAAATAGGAGTTCCCGACTCGTCATAAATATCGAGAATAGTGAGAACTCAACTCGCGTTTAGATCCCGCGGTTACATTTTTTTAACCGGTAAGACAAAGTGAAGTTGACTATCTATGTAGGTTGTGCGACTAGCATCAGGGGGCTAATCAACTAGTAGAAGCTTGGTGTGGAACAGTTCACAGTTTACAGTCAGCGGTTTACAGTAGGTCGCAGTCCACGGCTTGAAGTCACTTTGCTCGGGGTTGTAGATAGAGTTTGGAGTTTGCCTGACTTATCAGCTGGTTTTGTTTCTTGATAATCAACACTCAGTAACAGGAAGTCTGCGCGGCTAGCTGCAAAAAGGCGTCTTGGCCGGTTTCAGAGGACAGAGCTTGCAGTTTGAGCATTTTATGGGGTTACGGTTATCTGTCTGCGCGGTTTCTTCTTTGCCGACAGTTGTATTTTTTCTGTTTTTCTTGGGTACATTGGCAAAATCATGTCTCGCAATGTATGCCTTGCTTTGTATATCAGATTGAATTCCAGTTTATTACTCTTGTGCTTCTATTGTGCTGGTTACTACTTGACTTCTGATGTGATTGAGTGTTCTTACGACCACTTTTTTGGCTTCCATCTTGAAATTTTCACATGGTATCAGAGGGTGTTGAGTAGCAAGCAGAGATTCAACCTTGTAGGTGTGCTTTACTCGTTGAAGTTCAAGTTGATCAGGAAAGCAATAAATGCTGGTTATGCAAGAGGTCTTTGAATCGAACTCTTGACGCAGACCAACTTTAATAAGTGGAGGTCTTGTATGAAGAGTTATCTGATTGGTGAGGATCTTTGGAAAGTAGTCAGCAGAGATGACATGCAAGAAGTGGTTGTTGCCGCCGGGAATGCTGAGGTACTGAGAGCTTGGAGGAAGGTGAATGCTAAGGCAGAGTTCACTCTCAAGCGAGTAGTCTCACCGGAGCTGTTCGATCACATTATCGGGTGTCGATTAGCGGCTGAAATCTGGATGGCCTTGGAAGGTCTGTTCAACAAGAAGAACGTTGCTTGACAATAGTTTTTGGAGAATGAGTTGGTTAAGGCCACTCAGAAAGACCTGTCAGTGTCATCATTCTTCTTGAAGATGCAGAACCTTTGCGTTGAGATTTCAACATTGGACTCGGAGGAGCGTATCTCAGAGGCAAAGCTGAAGAGACATATCATCTACGGTCTGCAGAAGGAGTATGTTGCCTTTGTTACATCTATGCAAGGCGGAGCCAATCACCATCTTTGTTCGAGCTGGAAAATCTGTTGGCTTCGCAGGAGAGCTTGGCAAAATTAATGGCTGCAGTGTTAATCTCAGGGGTAGATGGAGAGGCTCTCTTCTCTGACAAAAAGAAGAGATAAGACAGGAAGAAGACACCTACTAGAGATGGTCTGTCTTCTTCATCACAGTGTTACAGGTGTAACAAGCTTGGTCACATCTGTAAGTACTGCAGAGTGAATCTTCAGCCAGGGCATGCTGCATGGAAGGATGAGGCTAGGTCAAAAGCTGAGGAAGGAGGATGAGGGAGTGCCTTCATGATGGACACTTATGTTCATGCACTTTTCTCCATCAATTATCAGGAGGACTGGATCATGAACTCAGGGTGTGGTCATCACCTCACCAGGGATGAGTCTAAATTCTCTTATCTGCATGACTACAAAGGTAATAATGTCATTTATTACTGCTGATGATACTGTACATGCAGTAGTGAAGGAGTGAATAGTTTCTTTAGGCAGTGATCGGGGGCCACTTACCTTGAGGAGTGTGCATTACGTGCCAGGAATGAAGAAATGCCTCTTCTCGGTGACCAACACTGTTGACGCTGGGTATCATGTTCTGTTTGACCCAACAAAAGTGAAGTTTCTCTGCAAACGTGTCAGCTGTGAATGCTGACGTCACTCATGTCAGAAGAAGAGTGAAAGACTTGTTCGTGTTGACAACAAGCTTCTATGTTGATAAGATGAGCATGAATGACGACACTGCTATTTGGTATGAGAGGCTGAAGCATGTTGAGATGAATAAGCTGAATGCTATGATGGTAAGAGTCTTGGTGCATGACCTGCCTAGTCTTTTATCCTTCATAGACGATCATGTCTATATGGGATGTCAATATGGAAAGACTCATTGTCTTCCATTTGACAAGTCACGGACCGAATGCAAATCACCAATGGAGTGCATCCACAGTGATTTGATTGGACCAACCGTCACCCCCAGTCTCGGCGGTAAGAGGTATATACTTGTTCTGGTTGATGATTTTTAAGGTATACACGGGTATACTACATGAAGGAGAAGTCAGAGGCATTCAGAAAGTTTGTGGAGTTCAAGGAGCTCGTGGAGGGCCGGCTCAGTCTACGAATTAAGAAGTTGAGAATTGACAAATAAGGAGAGTTCAACTCAAGCGAGTTCTCTAACTTTTGCAGATAGTACAAAATTTAAAGAGAGCTTACTTGTGCGTATACTCCATAACAGAACGGAGTTGCAGAGCAGAAGATCCATCATTTGACAGAGACTTTAAGTTCTGGCTTTACGACAAAGGCATTCCCAGGGCTTTCTGGGCAAACGGAATGGCTTGTGCGGCGTATGTCATCAACCAGATGCCCCTCAGTCTGAACAACATGAAGTCTCCACATGATCTGATGTTCAAAGAGAAGCCTAGTGTGGAACATCTTCGGGTGTTCTGGTCAACCTGCTATGTGCATGTTCCAGACACTCTCAGAATGAAGCTAGATGAGAAGGTAAGGAAGCTAGTATTCGTTGGATATGATAAGAGGAAAAAGGGCTGGAAATGCATGGATCCAGAGACACAGAATTTTGTTGTCTCCCGTGATGTGGTATTTGACGAGTTGACATCATACCAGAGCAGCTCATATGTGGAGTTGTAGGAGAGCATATCTGACGGAGGTCAAGTTGAAGCTGCTCGGGATCTTCTAGTGGAGTTACCTGTGTCACAAGGTGCTCTGGTTTTGTCTAGCTCTGGGGTGGAGGCTTCTGGATCTGGAAGCAGGGGGAGCGATGCTCTTGATATGCCCGGGATTAGAGCTAGTACTGAAGAAGCAGTGGGAGTGGTGGATTAGGGTCAAGTCCTACGGAGGTCGAAGAGGACTATTATCCCACCAGCTCGGTATAGGGGCAGGAACATTGTGAGTTTTGTCTCATGTTTCTTCGCAGGTCCCTTGGATGAACGAGATTCGTCGAGTTTTGAGAATGCCACTGACATTAAAAAGTGAGAAGATGTCATGGATGAGAAGATGAACGCCTTCAGGAAAAACGAGACTTGAGATCTTGTACCTAAGATCGAAGGCATTACTCCGGTGACATGAAAGTGGGTTTACAAACTCAAGAAGAAGGCTGACGAAAGCATCGAGCGGTACAATGCTCGTCTTGTAGCTCAGGGGTTCTCACAGCAGTACAAGGAGGATTATGAAGAGACGTTTAATCCGGTGGCTAAGATGACTTCAGTATGGGTGATGATTTCTTTGGCGGCTTGCCAAGGGTGGAGGATTTGACAACTCGATATAAAGAATGCTTTCCTTTAGTACGAGATTGACAATGACATTTTCATGATACAACCACTGGGTTATGTATCTGAAAAACATGCAGGGCACGTCTGCATACTTAAGAAGGCCCTCTATGGTCTGAAACAAGCGCCTTGGGCGTGGTACGAGAAGATCGCAAAATACCTCCAGTTCTGTGGTTATTTTGCTTCAGATTCAGATTCTAGTTTATCCGTTAAGAAGATGGGAGAGCTTTAGGTCCTCGTTCTGTTGTATGTTGACAACATGATCGTCACGAGGAACTCAGAGGAGGAGGTGGCTAGGCTTAGGGCTGAGCTCGCCATCCGGTTCGAGATGAAGGATCTTGAGGAGCTCCACCATTTTCTTAGGGAGATCCACCATTATGCAGAGAGAATCGTCAAGCGATTCGACATGCATGAAGGGAAGAACATTTCTAATCCTCTGGAGGTCGGTCTGAAACTTCAGCGAGATGAGTGAAGGGTTCTTGCAGACCCTTTGATGTTCCAGGCTATCGTGGGGAGTCTCATATATCTGACAATTACTAGGTCAGATATTGCTTATACCGTGGGCCGGGTTAGTCGGTATATGACGGAGTCGCGGAAGGCTCATCTTGTGGCGGCTAAAGACATCCTGAAGTATGTCAAGTCTACCTCTGAGATGAGACTCTTTTATATGAGGGGCACAAGCTTCAGTCTGCATGGCTACACAGATGCTGATTATGGAGGAGATACAAATGATCAGAAGTCGACGTCTGGTTACGTCTTCTTCACGTGATCATCAACTATCTCATGACGTAGTAAGAAGTAGGATTCAGTGTTTGTCTGAACTACAGAAGCGGAATACAATGCTTCAGCCCTGACAGCGCAGGAAGCCATCTGACTTAGGAGATTAATGGATGACATATATGAGGTGTGGGATCCTGCTTTGCTTCTCAGTGATAATGAGAGTGCTCTTAAACTAGTCAACAATCCAATTTGTCACGCGCGAATGAATCACATCGAGATCGATCATCACTTCGTTTGAGAGAAGGTTCTGGAGGGATCTTTGATGATTGATTACGTGCAGAGTCAGAATAATATGACAGATATCTTTACGAAGCCGTTGTCGAAGGGGCCGTTTATTCAGTTACGGGGGTTGCTCGAGTTGGTTTTCACTTCCCACTTCAAGTGAGAGTGTTAAATTTTTTGAAGTGGGAGTGTAGTGGAGGTGAGCTGTCTGATTTAGGTAGACCACACAGACCGCAAAGACCGCAGCGGCCTGGCGGGTTGAAGTCGGCGGTTAGCCAGGTTGACTTCTTCTCTTCTTCTCCCCTGCGGTCTGTTTCAGCAAGCGCTCTTGAGAAGTAACCAGACAGTTAGCCTTGTCTAATCGCGGTTGTTGCGGTCTGAATTGTGAGACCGCACAGTCCGCTAAAGCTTCAAGTACTCTAGCTCGTAGGAAGGCAGGCGGTTAGCGCAGTCTGCGGCGGCTAACTACACAACTTGCTAACGCCTTCTCGGGCTGGTTGTTTGCCATAGTTCGCTGGTTGTGGACTTGGGTCATGACTCTTTGACAAGTCCAGGATTGTTGCCTAGTTCGCGGTATCCGACAGTCCTTCATTGGGGCGGACTTGGCTCAAAATGCGTGATTGATGGTCACAAGTCCACACATGCTGAGTTGTTGTCCGCTTGCTATGCGGACTGGTAGTGCTTTCCGCGTAAGCGGTTAAGTTGGTTTATCGCACGCGGACAGAGTGGTGTGTTCGTACTTCTTTGCGGACAGTTTTTTTATCAGTGATGGACTGCTGCTTGTATTCGCACTTGTGCGGATATGTGGTGCTAGCTGCAGCATTGACGAGTGATTATCCTATCGCTATGAGCATTGACGACACTTCTCCTCACGCCTATAAATAAGAGTCTCTGAGTCGTCATAAATATCGAGAACAGTGAGAACTCAACTCGCGCTTAGATCCAGCGATTATGTTTTTTTTAACCAGCGCTATTAAGTGAAGTTGACTATCTGTGGAGGTCGTGCGGCTAGCATCTGGCGGCTAAGCAACTAATGAAAGATTGGTGTGGAACATTTAGCGGTTTACAATCGGCGATTTACAGCAGGTCATAGCCAGCAGCTTGAAGTCAATTTGCTCGGGATTGCGGATAGAGTTTGGAGTTCACCCGACGTATCAGCGGGTTCTATTTTTGATCATCAACATTCAATAACAGACAGTCCACACGACTATTTGCAAATAGACGACTTGGTCGATTTCGACGGACAGGGCTTGCGGCTTGAGCATTTTGTGCGGTTATAATTATTTGTCCGTGCGGTTTCTTTTTTGCCTACAGTTATATTTTTTTTGTTTTTCTTGAGTACATTGGCAAATCATGTTTCACAAAGTATGTCTCGTTTTATAAATCAGATTGAATTTCAATTTATAACTCTTGTGCTTCTATTATGCTGGCTCCTACTTGGCTTTTGTCGCAGTTGAGTGTTCCTGCTATCTCTTTTTCAGCTTCCATCTTGAAATTTTCACATGACCACCATAAAAAAAAAAGAACCAGTTTTGAACATAAAAGTAATGAAATTCTTCAGGCCAGCTCGACGAACGACAAAAACTTCATAACCCCCACATTCCTCACCAGAGAGAGCCCTAATCACATTACTCTTCAATACAATCCATCACTCTTCCCATTTTCATAATCAGAGCAAGAACATGGAAGCAATGAATCAAAACATGGAATTATGATATAATTATAATTATTATCAGCATATATCTATCCATATATATATTAAGTTATTAACACAACATCAGCTGTGCTTCCACCACCAACAGTGGAGCAAGAACATAGAACCCTAATTGAAAACATTTCTGTTAGCAGAAGTAGAAGGGAGAAAGCTCGCCGCCGCATTCCTGGCCCTTCTTCCCCGGCGGAGTTTGAATGATCTGCAGATGGAAGCAAAACACTTGTATATATTTATATATATCGACTATCTTCTTCTCCGCTATACCGCCTGTGCAAATCAGGGCTGCTCCTCACAAATCGCCGGTCACGAAGCTCCGAATCTCCTGCATAACTTCGTGATAGTGGTGGGTGTTGGGCAGGAAGTAGAAGCCGATTGTCGCCTGTTCCCGGTAGAGGAGGCGGACTTGGTGGCCGGCGTTCTTCAGCCCCTGTTCGTAGGCGAGCTGCCAGTCCTGAGTCATGTCCAGGCTCGCCACCACGAGCAGAGTCTTCGGAAATGGAAGGCCGTCGAGCTTGACGCCGTGGGGGCCGAAGGGATTGCAGGCCGGATGATCCCGGTCGGCTCCCTCCGGCAGAAACGCCCTCCAATACCAATCCCTGTCTTGCAATGCCACAAAGTATCGCCCGTCGAGGGTTAATTCGGACTCTGTTCGGTTGTTGCCGCCGAACAGAGGATTCAGAAGGATGTTGCCGGAGATATGGATTCCGGATTGGACGGCTTTGACGGCAACGTGGTGGGCAATGTTACCACCGGAGCTATCGCCGGCGAGAAAAACACGTAGGCGAGAATCCCGGCCGCTGCGGAGCCACGGCTGAGAGGATGCCCATTTGAGGACCGTCCATCCGTCGTCATAGGCGCAGGGATAACGGTGCTCCGGGGATCGACGGTAGTCGACGGAGATGACCACCGCGCCGCCGCAGAGAGTGACGAAGCGGCGGCAAAGAGTGTCGTAGATGGCGCTGCTGGAGGAGGAGTGGGCGAAGCTGCCGCCGTGGAAGAAGATGATCACCGGAAAAGGATCCGGAGACGGAGCTCTCTGGAGCTCGTAGATGGCAGCAAACTGGGGAAGCTCTCCGTCGCCGGAAGCAGGGGCGGGGCAGTAGATTCGAGCGAGGAGATTTGTTTGGCGATCCAAAACGCGGTCGAACGTGACGACGCCATTCACCGGAATAGCGTTGGCCTGAACTTTGCGGTCGAGGAACTCGGCGAGGTGGCGGTCAAAGCTGCCGTCTGGTCGCCGGAGCATGTTGTAGGCTACTTTGAAGTTCGAGATCAGAACAAACGTGTTCAAAGGCACCACCATCTGCCCAAATGGAGATCAAAACAGTTCATTACAACCATGAAAATCGTTACTTTTACTCTAAAATTACACAAACCCTGGTCCAAACTTTTCAAAATTTTCAGTTTCGGGGAAATTTTTTCAAATTTTTTGTATCATAATGCTGGAAATAACAAATTCCTCTCGAATCCATGGGGAACTAAATGGATTATTATTATCAGAAGCAGTAGAAGACGAAATTGGACGGCGATTGTCTTCCTTCCCCAAACGACCAGGCTTAAAGATTTGATAGAAAAGACAAACGAATCCAATTGTCGAAGCAATTAATGCAAAATCGGAGAAGGTGGGGATCAGAGATTACCAATTCCCGCATTAGTAATCCGAAAACAGGGCAAAATAAACAAGCAATCAGGCATAAAACAGGGGATAGTTTTGGAGGAGAAGCTGCTGCGCGTACCCTAGATTCGTTGGCGTTAACTTCGTTGCCTCCGGCCATGGCGATACCGCTCTCCGGGGCCGAGGTTGCCGTAGAAGCAAGCTGTGCGGGAAGATGGAACAACTTTGCTCCCGCCGGCGATCGGAGAGTAAAATCCCAGGAAAAAAAATCACGGAAAATCAGCTCCCAGAAACGGCTCCTTCCGGCGACCCTGGACACCGGAGCTGGAATCGTAAGTAGAATCAACAGGAACAAGTCGGAGCCGTCGCCGCCCCGATTAGACGCCGGCGGATCGATCGGCGGGGAGGAGAAGTGATAGGAAGAGAGGGATTAAAAGAAGAGGACAGCGAGAAGAAGAGACGAGTCAAAGGTATGAGAGAGAATAAGAAGGAGAAGAAGAACTGAAGAAGAGGAGAGGGATGAGAGAGAGAGAAAGAGAGAAGAGAGAGAGAGGATGGTGGAAAGGAGAGCCAAGAGAGACGACAAAACGAGGCGACACCGTCATTATGAAACTGCAGGGTGGGACCCACCAAACCCTTTCGCGTGGGCGAAATTTCGTCGAATAAGTAAAGTTTGTAATTTTATTTATTCTAAAATAACTTTTTGATTCCCTATTTCAAATACACGCCCATTTCTCGTAAGTCTACGCCCTCTGACCCCAGCCGAAAGGGTTTCACGCGCCTTAAGTGCACGCGTCGTACGATTCGAACACGCTCGTTTGAAAAAAAAAATATATATTTAAATTTTAAATACTTAAAATTTTCCGATATTAAATTAAAATGATTGGCAAGGCTGCGTTTTTTTGAGCTGATTGGCTCAGGTGCGGGCGCGCCAGGCCCAAAACCCTGGAATTTCTAAATTTGCGTTTGGGAGTACTTTTGTAAAAGCCGCGTTTTAAAAAAAGTTTAGGAAGGATTATCTGGAGCTGCACATTTCACTTAGCAGCTCCAAATAGAAAAAAATGCTCAGAATTTATGGGACCTGTACGAGTATTTTGTTTTTTCATTACTAATTTGTATGGTCTGTTTGGATCTCGAGTTTTGATTTTGCGCAATTGAAATTTTGGTTTTTGTTATGAAAACCGCGGTGTTTTCTTGGCACCACGGAACGCACAACGGAATAGCGATAGCGAAAATAAGGGCACAAAAAGTTAAGGAAACAATGCAAAGAAAACAAGCAAATAGACGACACCAGAAAGAACTCTTACATTCATGGGGAGAGCGTCAGAGAAGATCCACTATATAATACGAGAGCAGTGTTTACACTATTTGAAAATAGGAACCTGAGCGATCAAGAAAAGACCTTGATCTTTGAGACGAACGGCCCTCACCACACAGATCCCTCCACCGAGAATCACTGGAGAAGGATTGTCTCCTTCCTCCTCTGGATCTGCAACAACACAAGCCCTCCCTTCCGATCCACGTCGCAGAAGCAACCCTCGGGCGAACAAACCCTCCCTCAGGCGGAGGGGGAATCCGGCGAGCGGCTTGAGGGACTGGCGAACGGTTAGGGGTGGCGGATGAAATCCCTTGCGGCGACGCTTCCTCCTTCATGATATCGCCCAAACAGCGGCTCACCCTCCGCTCCTCTTAATCTCCAATCTGCCCTAGGTGAACCAAGCCCCCTCTCAAATATTTTATATGGCTTCAATATGCCCTGCCAATGAACCGCCTGGTTCAGATAAAAAAATAGGGGCGAAAAAACATAGTAATCTACACCTTGACGTCTGTTGCGGGCTAACTCGATGCCCAGGTCGGACCAGATTCAATTAGACCGTATTAGTTTGCGGGGCGGTCGAGCGCGCACACAGTTAGAGAAAAGGAAAGATCGACTCAAAATGTGATGACGTAGAAAAACCCATCAATTGGGTAAAAAAACCACGTGATCGGAACTGTGCCGGTCAAAATCCACTTGCTGCTTGCGGTTACAGTGCGTTTGGAGAATCGGGGCGACAAACCGCTCCTGTTACAACTTGAGGTGAGATAAGAGGACTACAGCTCCCCGCGGGCAACAGGCTGCGTCGCGGGAGCGCTTTGGGTACTAGAATTCGAGTGGCGGCACTGGTGCTCTGTAGCTTGGATTGCGGGTCCGCCGCACGCCTACTTGCAAGGATCGTCTTCTTCCTCCTCTGCTCGCTCTGGGACTTGGGCGCTTTCCGGCTGGTGGTGCTCTGATGGTTCGTGGTGGCTCGCGGAGGCCCGAGGTGGTTGGAGGATGACCTGAGGGAGGAGTCTGACAGAGCTCTGACCTGAGAAAGAAGATGACTAGGAGCCAAAAAGTGAAGAATGAGGAGGCCATGGGGATACTTTTATAGCCTCCAGGAGAGGTTCATGGCGGGCCCCACCACCAATATAGTGGGTTAGTCGGTGGTTACCCACCAGATCAGACGGCGAGGAAAGCCCACCGTGATCGGACGGTGGGCATGCCGTCCATGGTGGTGGGGCGGCCGGGCGGTGGTGGCGGTCGGCCGGCGGCCTGGCGGCTTGGCCGCGGCCTGCGGCGGCAAGGCCGGCCTGGTCGCGAGCCCGGCCAGCGGCCATGCCGCTGGCGGCCTGACGACTTGGCCGCGGCCTGCAGCGGCAAGGCCGGCCTGGCGGCCTGGCCGCGGCCTGGCCGCGGCCCGCGACGACAAGCTAGGTGGTGGCTGTCCTCTGTGGGCACCTTCAGTAACTGAATCTCGCCTCCTCCAACGAACTCTCTCAGCTTGCACATCAATGTGTTTTGTCTGCATGATAGACCCGGTCCTTTGCAAAATGAATTACACTCTGACTGTCACAATACAACTTCACTGACTCCTGAGAAATCCTAAATTTCTTGATTATGCCCCAGATGTCGGCTTAGTTTTGATTCTGACTATGCAGGTGAACTCAATAGAAGGAGATCTATCTCAGGGTACATATTTCTTTTAGGTTTAGGGTTTAGGGTTTAGGGTTTAGGGTTTAGGGTTTAGGGTTTAGGGTTTAGGGTTAGGGTTTAGGGTTAGGGTTTAGGGTTTAGGGGTTAGGGTTTAGGGTTTAGGGTTTAGGGTTTAGGGTTTAGGGTTTAGGGTCTAGAGCTCCAACATCTTCACTTCTCTTAAAAACTAAGCCGACATCTGGTGTTTCTTTCAGATATCACAGAATCCACTTGATTGCTTCTCAGTGTTGTCACCCTGGATTAGGTATGTATCTGCTAACAACATTCACCGCCCGAGCAATATTTAGCCTAATGCAAATTATTGAGTAGATCAAGCATCCTACTGCACTAGCGTACGGTACTCTGAGCATCTTATGACAGTCCTCATATGTGGTTGGACACTACTGTGATGACAATCTAAACGTTTGTCCCAAAGAATTTGTAACGACTTTAGATTCACCATACTAAACTTTTCAAGTACCTTCTGGATATAGTTAGTCTGAGAAAGTCATAGCTTGCCTCATCTTCTATCTCGCTTGATCTTCATACCAAAGATCTTTTGTGTATAACACATAATTCGTCGATATCAGATGCGATCGATGATGATCTAGAGGATCTCACCCACCTAAAATGAGAGCAAAATAAGTCACCTCCCATAGGCGACATGCATGCTCCTTGGGGGTGAGTACAGCCTCCCAGTGGCAAGTTCCAGGCTCCCTAGGGTGAGTGCAACCCCTAAGGGCAAGTTACAGGCTCCCTGGGTCGAGTGCAGCCCTCCCAGGGGATAGATCCAATCTCCTTGGGGCGAGTGCAGCCCTTAGGGGCCAGTGACAGGCTCCCTGAGGAGAGATCCAGTCTCCCTAGAGTGAGTGCAGCCCCACAAGGGTGAGTTACAGGCTCACTGGGGCGAGAGCACCCCCCATAGGAGAGTTCCAGGCTCTCTAGGGCGAGTTCCAGGCTCCCTGGGGCACGTGCATCCCCCTAGGGGTGAGTTTCAAGCTCCCTGTGGCGAGTGCCGCCCCCTAGGGGCGAGTTCTAGATTAGGGGCGAGTGGCGAGTCCTAGCTTTACCGGTCACTCTCCAACCCCAGGATACCTCTTTGGGTCTGTTAATAGCCCTTCCAAATAGCATAGTTACACTGTTGCCAGACCATTTTGGGCTGCGAATAGCAAAACCAAACGGCGGAATTCTGTTGTTTGCAGACCAAACTTGAAAAACTATAAATAGACCCCCATGAGCACCCTGAGGGACTGCTTTTTCTTGGTTTCGCCCTCCCCCAAGGCTGACTAAGGTTGGCGAGTGCACTCTAAAGCCCTCCAAGGTGCCCAACTCAACATTCGTGAGGGAGGGGAAACTCTCTTTAATCTTCAGGGTGTGTGACGGGATCTCCTCGCTACAGCTCGTGGTCTGCCTCTTAGTTCCAAGCAGCTGGTTAGGTGCTCTCACTTGAGAGAAGTAGGTGCAAGCTACCCCACTTTGGTCTAAACTCCTCAAGGAACCGAGTTTCTGTTTCAACATTCTGAGCATTATCAAGATTTTCATCTCAATTTTTGCGCATAATTTATGCTTCAGGACTTGAATTTATCGGGCTGATTTGCAAGTAATCAACATGTCGTCGATATAGAGCATCAAAATCCGAATATTTCCATCTACAAGGAATATATAGTAGATACAGCTATTGTACTGGCTTCTGATGTAGTCATGTGATGTCATGAAGGTGTTGAATCCATGTATGGTTGTCATGTTTAGGTTCACACACATGCTTGTGTCATTGTGAATTGTGCAAGTTGATGTAACAAGTCTAATAGTATATGCCACGTGTTTTGTTATTTTTCTTAGAGCTTAAATATACATATATGGCTGTAATAGAGGATATGAAAAAAGTTTAACACTCCACTTTTGGAAATTACTTGGTTGTTGCCATTAGAGGAGCTTTTGAGCAAGTTGTATGCCTAGTGTTAGATCTTGCTGAGGCAACCAAATAATGCCTAGTGTTGAATCGGGGCCGAGATAACCAACTCGCTGAAGGAACTTCCTCCTACGAGATGAGTGGGTAGATCTCGCGCCATCAACTCGCTGGCCCGGCCAGCACTTGTCGAGCTAAGGGAGAGCTCTCGCCCAACGAGATCCTATCGGCTTCCCTCGCTCTCATTTTCTATTCTGGGTCGTTTGACGGGAGCATTCTCGCCCAGCGTTGGTGGCGCGATCACTAGGATGGAAGGCGTCGAGCACTCGCCCAGGGCGGCGAATGCGTGATGTATAGTCTCCATGATCTCCCTCCCGAAATCCTCAAACATTCTCACCTGGCCATACCTGGTGGGGATGGTAAGTCCATCCGCTCAGATCCTTGTCCTTCACCTCTAGTCATGGAACTTGCTTAGGATTCTTCTATGCTGGTTACTCTCCACATTCACCACACCAAAGTGTTGAAACCGATACTCGACTTCTTGTGAAGTTCCGGGCCCAACACGGGGTAACCTCACACTTCTCTCAAGGAAGCTCACTCGACCTAAGGCTTAAAATTATAGAACAGATCCCGAGTCACAGCGCGGAGGTCCCACCACACACCCGGAAGATCTTAAAGCACTTCCCCTACTAAGCCAGAAGCTGTGTTGGGCACCTTGGAGGGCACTAGAAGCCAACCAAAATCATCTTGAGGAGGAGGAAGCCAAAAAAATTAGAATCCCCTCCAAAGGTGCCCTTATGGATCAATTTATATAATTCTAAGTTTGGTCTGCAAACAACATAACTCCGCGGTTCAGATCTACTATATGCATCCCAAATAAGTTTGTCAATAACGCAACTCTGCTATTTGGAAAGACTATTATCAGGCTAAAATATAACACTATATGGAGTGGTGAATGCCTAAGTGAGATGACGAACATCTGCCTACCCCTGGCTGAGGGCGAGTGCCCGATGAAACTGGCAATTGCCTACTACTTACTCCCTGCCTAGGGCGAGTGTCGACCGAATGTCACACAAGACAGGCTACGCGCAATCCTCTAGCCCTGGGCGAATGCAGTCCTATTGACCTCATTCGCTCGACCATGTGCAAGCCCGCGGTCTTGGGCTAGTGCGGGCCCGATTGCCCCACTCGCCTGCTCGACTTTTCTGGGTTATAGAGCCCTTTTGCCCCTGGGATTCTCTAAGGGACCCACTCGGCGAACACGAGGTTGTACAAGATCATCTAATCGATCTACGACCTAATGATGTCAGTCCACAGAACTCTTAGCCACAAAATAGTGAGTGACACCCAAATCGAAAAGAATGTGTCCATCTATCCTTAACTATAAACTTGCCTATAAAATCACACACCTAACTGATATAATAGGAAATTTAATTCCACAATTAAAAGTTATCAACTAGGTCAGAATCTAACCTGAGATCACCTGGGTAGATAACTGAGTTGTTTCCTTGGTCAGCACATTCAACTTTCCCTTTCACATGTCCAAGTGTTGTGACTGTGGCGGTGGTAGAGCATGCAGTGGAACAACCTACAACACGAGCTGGGACTGCGGTAATTCAAACTTCAAATGCCCCTTCTGACCGCACTAAAAATAAGTATTATCCTTCTTCCCGCACCTAACAAGATAATGCCCTTTCCGCTTGCAAAAAGTACAAGTAAGATCTTCCTTGGGCGCGTTCTGAATCACATACACCTGAAGCTGTTTCCGAGCACCCAATCTCTTGAAACACTTTTTAAAAGGATGTCCTAGACGACCACAAAATCCACATACCTCTTTGCTCCCTTTCTTCAAAGTAA
Source organism: Platanthera guangdongensis (assembly GCA_039583875.1). Taxonomy (NCBI): domain Eukaryota; kingdom Viridiplantae; phylum Streptophyta; class Magnoliopsida; order Asparagales; family Orchidaceae; genus Platanthera; species Platanthera guangdongensis. The sequence continues at coordinate 21,292,755 of CM077157.1, read as the reverse complement.
GGTCTGGTGCTCGAGAGCTTCCACTATCGTCAGCCTTTCTCTTATCCTTCCTCAACTTCAACCAACGATTCTTCGTATTATCAATTGCCTTTACTTTCGAGACAACTTCCGCATAACTTTCAGACTTGCAGGCATTATCTAACTGCTGGATATCACTTCTAATTCCTCTCAAAAAGCACTTAACTTTAACTGCCCCAATGACGACCAACACTAGAGCAAACCTACTCAACTTGCTAAAATTCATCTCATACTCACCAACTGTGATTTATCGCTGCTTAAAATGTAAAAAATTATTCACCAACTTGTCTTGCTCGACTGAAGGCAGGAAATTCTTCAATAACATCACCTTGAATCTCTCTTATGAACACCCACCGATGAGGGTCTCCTTATCTTGAATCCACCAGCCCTTAGCAAGACCTTTCAACTAGTACGCAACCACCATCACCTTCTGGCCCTACGAAAATCCCTGAATAAGAGAACATCTCCTCTATGGCTATTATCCAATCATCTAAAGCCATAAAGTTGGCCTTCCCATCATAGATGAGGGGTCCTAGATGCTAGAAATACGAAATAAAATTCATCTTTACGACAGCTGAGCAGGAGGCACAAGAGGAGCGAAAAGATCAGGTACATTCGGACCCACCACATGGTCCTACACCCTAGGCTGCTGCCCTAAAGTGGCAGTCAACAATGTCTGAATCTGGGCCTATTTCATGACTATTTGCATTGACAACATCTCATTACTTTGACGCAACTCCTCGATCATCGTTTTGTTGTGAGCACCTGAAGACTCACCTTCTGACCGGGGAGTTGACCTCAATAGATAACACTTTGGGGCCATCTCTTACGACTACGAACAAACATCTCAACGATACCTAGCTTAATACACCTAAGATAAAAAAAACTAAAATTACTCAACTCAAATCAGATTAGAAATGTGCAGGTACTTGCTTTTGCTGCTACTTTGCTCTGGGAATTCATGAAATGATGTTATGTTTTAACTTAGGATAATACACCATCATCCCCTTGACTCTTGTGCATATAATACAAATGCATGATTGTTTAAATATTTATTTTAAATCATGTGTGTACAAGTGTCATTATGTATATCTTAACTAAGCATGTATGCTCATGCTATGTTATGTTATACATGTTGTGCGATGCATTCTAAAATTCCTTAGTGCATGCCATGAGCGGTCGTACATACGAAATATTATGTATCTCATATTACATAATATCACATGTGACGTAAAAAAATAAAATCTAATGAGCGCTTATGAGATGTTAAGTCGCCCATTTCAATTTAACAATCATATGTTGTTGTCTTTATGAGGATCCATATACAGAAACATATTATGCATCTCATACTACATAATATTTCTCGTATACTTCTGTCATGCTTATGAGTGTAATGTCATGCTTCAGCCAAGACATAATGATGACACTTTAGTGTGTGTATGTAAATGAAATGAAAATAAAATAAAACAAAATTTTATTTAAAATGGTTGTTTGAAGAAAAACTACTGAAACCAAATCCAATCAAACTTATCTCGAACCTGATATCAAACCTCCATCTGATACCAACTTTCACAACCCATATTTTCTCAATACTAATAAAATATCATAGTAGAAGAAAATAAATTTCATGATGTCACGCCGTGCAGGGGACCACTGCAGATGCTCGGGCAAAACCGACAATTTCATTTATTTTTATATAAAAACATATGTTTAATGTTTTAATAACATAGTTTTAAATTTAGAGTGTAAGGAACCACATCCCTCAGTTAAGTGGATCAACCAGTGCACAAGTAAGAAAATATATTCGCAGTAGAAAGAAATACATAACTTACTTCATTTTATCCTACGCGAGCATGAGGACCAAACAAATATACTAATGATGCACAAGTTTTAAAATTTAGTATAGGTAGAAAAAGAGTTTATAATCTGTAAAATAGAATGACTTTTAGTTGAAAAAGATGTTGTAAGTCTAAGCTAGAATGTAGCTTTTATATTTAAGAAATATCTACCATGCATCCTAACATTACACATTCCTACAGAGCAAGTAATGAAAATAACCAGCAAGTATGAGCGTCAACAATCTGACACGAACCCATAGAATCTAAACACAAGTTTAATCTGAGACGAAGTCAACAACAATCTCACACAGTGAGAGAAAAAGCAACAACTGCTACGATCAAGCCTGGAATCACCAACTATAACCAATCAGGCTGCTACTGCTAAGAATCTGAGGCATTCAAAAGAAATGAATGCCCCAATAAAGAATGAGCAAGTTGCAGCTAAAACCAATAAATCAAACATGATTACATCAAAAAAGGAAATAACTTAAACAAAGATTAATTATAAAAAAAAGAAAATAAACTTGCTATATGTGCATTAATGATCTATCTTATAATTATATAAATATACTTAAACAATTGAGACTAATTAGCTCGAGAAAGTGCATCATTAACAACGGGCATAAATCAACATTGAGACGGTGACTCATATTCCAACACAAACCTTAAGTCCAAATCATCATAAAAGGCACTGTGGTGTTGACTATCTTTCCAACGCAACCTAACAGTGCAAAACATCATAAAAGACACTATGGTGGTGACTATCTTTCCAACACAACCCAACAGTCTAAAACAATATCATCAGATGTAATGATTCACAAACAACCACTGTGACGGTGGTATAATCTATTAACACCCACAGTCCAACCAATATCAGAACATAAAACAGGTACTGTATTGGTGACATCTTTTTCGTTCACACCAATTACCACCAAATTCCAAGAATTTGGAAAGGAACAACGTCGAGATTCCTGAGTAGAAAATGCTTATATATTTTTATTAAGCCTGAACTATGTAGTCGATGAAGTCGAATTTGGACTTATGCGGATTTTGAATTATGCAGTCCATGCAGTCGAATATGGACTTATGCAAATTTTGAACCATGCAGTCAATGCAATCAAATTTGGACTTATGCAGATTTTGAACAATGCAGTCGATGCAGTTAAATTTGGACTTATGCAGATTTTGAACTATGTAGTCGAATTTAGACTTAACAGATTTTGAACCATGCAATCAATGCAGTAGAATTTGGACTTATGCAGATTTTGAACCATGCAGTAGTTGTAGTTGAATTTGTACTTATGCAGATTTTGAACTATGCAGTCGATTTTGAACTATGCAGTCGATTATTGTAACACCCTGAAACTCAAAGGAGCGACGGGGGACGTTTTGGGCCAGTTTTGGGTTCTGGCAGGAGGCACACGGCCTGTGACACGGGCGTGTCCCAAGGCGTGTCAGGCTTGTGTCGTCGAGTTGGTCGAGAGGTCGACGATTGTGGAGTCGACGATCGTCGAGCAGAGAACACGGCCTGCCACACGGGCGTGTCGCAGGGCGTGTCAAGGCCGTGTCGACGATCGGCCGAGGGTGTCGACGAATTTCGCTCGACGTTGTGTCGAGACAGGGCACACGACCTGCGACACGGGCGTGTCGCAGGGCGTGTCGACCCGTGTTGACACTCAGCCCGTGAAGTCGACACTACGCTCGACGAAGTGTCGAGACATGACACACGGCCTGCGACACGGGCGTGTCGTAGGGCGTGTCGACCCGTGTCGACACTCGTCCCGGGGAGTCGACGAACTTTGCTCGACGATGTGTCGAGACAAGGCACACGGCCTAGGACACGGGCGTGTCCAAGGCCGTGTCATCAGGTCGACGATCTTCGCTCAACGAAGTGTCGAGTGTCGAGACCGTGTACACGGCCTGGAGCCCAGGCGTATTGAGGTAGACACGGGCAAGGACATGGGCGTGTCCTAGAACCCGTACAGTGCTCGGGTTGATTTCGGTAGAAATCGATGGGGGTACACGGCCGACCACACGGCCGTGTCAGGTGGAACACGAGCGTGTCAGGTCGAACACGGGCGTGTTCGATACCCGTGTGTTGTTCCAGGCGAGCCGATTTTGACGGCGAATGAGGCACACGGCCCTGGACACAGGCGTGTGCCAGGCCGTGTGTGGTCCAGATTGGACATTTCAGTCCCGAATCAAAGCCGTTCGTTTCTTTATTTTGGGATCTAACGGCTGGGGGTTGTTCCTGATGAGATATACCCGGGATTGGACTTAGAAGCCCTCACTTTTCATGAGTGGTTATCTTTCTAAAAGCTTAGAGAGAGAGGAGAGCCAAGGAAGGAAGAAGAAGCTAGATCCGGCCATTGGAGGAGCTTCGAAGCTCCAAATCGCGAGCCGACTCCGGATCCACGGAGACAAAGCTAGTGCGGTGCTTTTCATTCGCTTACTTTTCCATGACGCCAAAGAATAACGCAAGAGTAACGATTCTCTTCTTGAGCATGAGTAGCTCTCCTTCTTTGCATAGGAAGCCCGCTCTCGCGAGTTTGCGGTGAGTTGGAGGCGTTCCTTCGGGTAGATATGTGAAGTCCCCGTTGTTTAGAGTCCGTAAGCGAGAACTAACATAGGCATGATCTGTGAAGCCTACCCGGACATGTTGGTCTGGATCGGTGATGTTGCATTGCATAAATGCCGGAGAAGACTCCGTGCTATTGGTTGTTTTTCGGGTTTTCTACACGATAGATTGCAACAGGGAGCCTTGGGGATTAACCCAAAGGTGCACCCGGAAAATTGGGCGGATGCGTGATCTTGCCAACTTGGAGGCCTGGGAGCCAACTTGAACATAACCGGGTTATGTGAATTGTGATGGTAATGGGACTCGGGAGAAGTTTGACCCGCGCAAATGGCTTAAATTGTCGTTGCGATGTGAGCATGAGTTAAATGGAACCGTACCCACTTCTATGTCGTTCGGGTTAAAGAGACCTAAAGTTACGTGGCACTTGTCGTTGGCATAGATGAGGGTCTTCGGCGGTCTATGGCTTAAATTGACGTGACCCATGCCGGGAAGACAAAAATGCTCATAGGTTTGGCCGTCAAAGTGGCGGTGGTGAGTCCGGAATGTCTATGGCTTTAATTGACGTGACATCGACCGGTTCACCGAGAATGTGCCCTGAGAGCACGGGGCGTGTGGCCGTGCGAGCCAACGTCTGTGACGAAATGGTTATATATATATTGCTCGCTTATGCTAATGAAATGCAGGGAAGGAGCATCGCCGCCCCGAGTTGGGGGCGGGATCGTTATAATTGGGTCAGCATTGCTGACCGTTGCCTTGTTTTGCCACCGTGCGGTGGTTTGTTTCTTGCAGGTGCTGCTGGAACAAGCGGTCAATAGCGGGCTAAAACCCAAGTGCGAAGCCGGCCCTCGAAGACCTAATTGAAAGTGTTTACTGTTTTTATTCATGTATGACCGACCTGCGTGCCGTGGTTTGTAAATCATGTAATATCAAGTGAAACATTTTGCAAGGCCTTAAGGCTTGTGTTGGTGTATGTATAACATTCCTATTTTGGTATTAGTGGACATTCATGCTTTAGTGTTGGGTTCTTTATTGCAACTTTTATAAACTGCTTCCGCTAGAATGCTCTGTGTAGGACGTTATGATTAGTTTTATGGTTTCCATGAGTAACCACCCGGTCTGTCTGTGGCATACAGCGTCGGGCCCCAGCCGGACCTACTGCTATATGCTATGTGACGGATAGGGGGTGTTACAATTATTTCTTTAGTCAAAATTATGAATTATGCAGTCGATAATTTACTTAGTCAAAATTATGAACTTTGCAGTTGATTATTTCCTTAGTCAAAATTATGAACTATGCAGTTGATTATTTACTTAGTCAAAATTATGAACTATGCAGTCAATTATTTCTTTAGTCAAAATTATGAACAATGCAGTCGATTATTTTTTAGTCAAAATTATGAACTATGCAATCGATTATTTCTTTAGTCAAAATTATGAACTATGTACTCGATTATTTACTTAGTCAATCTGTGTCTGCTTCTTAAAACTATAGCTCGGCATGTCACGAAGTATTGCCCATTTCTTCTTTCATACGCCAAATGTGCGTTCAATCACACTCCTAAGGGAAGAGTGTGATTGATTGAAAATCTCCCGTAGTCCTTCAACTGGACGATTACCACGTGCAAAATCTGGAAGGTGGTATCGTGTATCTGGAAATGGTTTTATGTATCCCCGCTGTAGTGGATATCCAGCGTCTACCAAGTAAAATTTTCCTGAATCATAAAAAGTAAAGCTAAATGTATAATTATATGAAAACATAAAAGTAAGAAAATAAGTAAATATAAAGCTCATTACCTCTTGGGGGGGTGTGGGAAGTAGTATTTAGGATCGCTTATTGCAAAGTTGAAAATTCGACTGTCATGTGCAGATCCCTCCCAACCGGCCATGGCGAAAGTAAAACACATGTTGAAGTCGCAAACCACCATTATATTCTGTGTAGTTGTTCCATGACGTCCAATATAAGGTACTTTGTTTCTTACCGGTACGTTTGCATGAACATGTGTGGCATCTATTGCCCCAATGCAATCTTTAAAAAACAGCATGTACCGCGTATCTTCAGCAATCTCTGGTGGAGTAGAAGCGAAGTATCCTTCTTCCGGAACTATAATAATCTCTGCTAGACGTACCAAAGCACGAATCCCGACGCTAAAATATCTGCTTGCAGTCTCGGTGGAATGTTGGAATATCTGGCAGGGCACCTGAAATCAAGCAAAAAAATCAAAATCGAAAAAATCTGAGAGAAGAAATGGAAGATCTGTTCGGGGCACCGGTACAGGAGGAAAAAATTTCAGAAATCAAAGAGGAAGAAGCTTACCGGAGGTAGGAAAACCGGATTTGGCCGCGATCTATAGCAGGTAATCGATCGTAGATGAGGACGAAGGACTCTCTGTGGAGGAGGAAGAAGATTCGTCGAGGAGGAGGAAGCTTCTGTCGAGGAGGTCGATGTCGTCGTCGGATTTTGTTGAGGAGAAGCAGCTCTCGTCGTCGACTGCCGTCGAGGAGAAGCAGCTGTCGTCGAGGAGGAGGAGATCGTCGACTAGCGTGGAGGAGGAGGAGATCGGGGGCTGTCGTCGAGGGGGAGGAACACTCGCGGGAGAAGGTGCGAAGTGCGGCACGGTTCGGCTGGAAGAAAGAGCCGCGGATGAATTTTAGGTTAGAATAGGTGTTTGATAGAAACCACCGTTTCCCAGCTTTTAATTGCCAAACACAACTTATTGCTGAAAGAGCTTAGCTTATCTGCCGCACCGGAGCAGATAAGCTGCGCCAAACGACACCTTAATTTTTATGTATGAAATTCTAAACAGTTATCTTAACAAATTTTCTAGAAGAAAAAATTAGCAAAATATTATCATTTTTGCACTATGCACTCGGTAATTCTTAAGAAAAAGAAGAGTAGCATAAACCATACATCAAAAACCCAACATGACACATAGAGGAATTTATATAAATTAAGGGAGGACAAGCAAGGTGAGAAATCCACCACTTGCCTCAACTTCTTCATCAGGTTTTCGGCCTTACAAGCCCTCCACGCCGAGGATCGGCACAACCTAGGATTTGGTAGGAAAATCTGGGAAGAATGACAAGAAACAACAGTCAGGGCTGCTTACCCTAATGCTAAAAATCCACAAAATAGAAAATACTTGCCACACACGTGAAGAGCTTGATGAGAGCTTTTTAAATCTAGGTTCTGTCGAGAAAAATGAGAACCAGAACTCTCCATTGAGTGGCCGAAAAGCTTCGGGAGAAAAGTTCTCCTCTCTCACTCTTTCTTTGGTTCAGCTTAGCTAGAGGAAGAGATAAAGAATAAAAAGAAAGACATTGATAAAAGAATTGTCTTGATAAAAAGAAAGACATTGATAAAAGAATAAAAAGAAAGACGTTGATAAAAGAATTGTCTTGATAAGGAGAAAAATCATTAAATGAACACCTGACATGCTCATTTTAATTAAGAAAGGAATAACTTTTCAAATGCAAGTCTTTATTTTAGGTAATCGTTATGGACAAACCTATTTTGGATAAGTGCAAACCATTTTTAAAAAAAAAAAAAAAAACTCTTAAACAATTATTTTAAATGTTGCGGTAAAATTGATATGGGCAAACCATTTCCTCATCATGTTGACAGGAGTACGCCATATGCGACGACACCGCCACCACAGCCACCACCGCCACCACCGCCGACGGCTCTCACTTCTCCGCCGCCAACACCGCTGCCGCCAACGCCGCTGCCGCCGCTGCCATCGACACCGCCGCCAACGCCTACCGCAAGTCATACGCGATGACACCTACCTCACATCCTCGCTTCTGACTACTATTGGAGATCCAAATTTATTTACGTCGGACATTCTCACTTATTTTCATCTTCTTTAATCAGAAGCAAGCTGTAGATTTAAACCGTGTTTTTTTTCGTATTTCTCATTTTCATCATTTGTTTTCGTATTTCTCCAGCGAAGAAAAAAATGTCGAAAAGTTGCACTCATCATTAAAAGAAAATTTATATGATGAATTTGAAAAATTTATATTGGTTTGCACGTAACAATTTGGTTTGCACATAAATTTTTGATTTGCCCGTAAAATTGATTTGCACTTATCTAAAATTGATTTGCTCATAACAATCACCTTATTTTATTTAATGCAAAAACTAAGAAATGATTTCATTATACATAATTAAATCTTAAAATTAACTAATTTAATTTTCCATAATCTAAAATCTAAATTCCGGCAAGCTCGAAATTCGGTTGGCTTGACCAAACAGATACAAAAACGTACTAACGACGGTGCTCCGTCAACCCCTTGTTAACGTAATGCCCTCACGCTAAATATTACGCCAATTAGAGGATCAAAATTAATTATCGAAAATTTGGGGACGTTACACAAGCTTCCATGGGTGAGATCCATGCTCCTAGGGGAGTAGTGGGCGAGTTGGCCTAAACTTGCACCAGGCTCGGGGCAAGTGGCAAGTAGAGCTTCACCAAGCACTTGCCACCCCCAGGGAACCCAATTTGGTTTGCTGATAGCCTTTCAAAATAACGGAGTTTCGCTGTTGGCAGGCTAATTTGGGCTGCACATAGTAAAACCAAAAGACGGGATTTCGCTATCCACAGACTAGTCTTAAAAAATTATAAATAGACCCCAAAGACACCTTTGAAGATGACGACTCTTTTTGGCTTGTTCCTACTCTAGTTAGTTGGTCCTAGTTGGCCCCAAGTGTTGTTGAGTTGATTTGATCTTTCAAACCCATGTGCATCATGAATCCTACAAGCCGCCGATGTTGAATTTCCAAGCCGCCAATGTTGAATTTCCAAGTCGCCAATGTTGAATTTCCAAGCCGCCGATGTTGACTCTCCAAGCCGCCGGTGTTGACTCTCCAAGCCACCCATGTGTTTCACATGCTAGGAAACTTCTAGGAAAGTGGAAAAGGCAAATGAAATGGCCGACTATATAAAAGGGTTGAGATATGGTTTGGATGGATACACCACTGGTTCTCATCTTGGAGAAAGAGGCCTTTGAAGGTGGATTCATGGAGAAGAAGAAGGCGAGGCTGCGGCAGGTTGCAGTGAGTGTGGAAAAGCTGTAATGAGTCAAACAATGTAGTAAGCAGTGGGCTTACATGCAAGCTCGACATTATTTCACGTTGACTTCTCTAGTGGCGATGGTGGTGGTTGGTCGTCTGACGACGACGAAGGTTTACTAGAGCGAACCTTGTGCGTTCTTCTAAGGATTGCAATCCAAGATCATTGTCCACCCACTGATTAAGCTAATCCATCTTATCTGCGGTGTACTTGCAACAGATTGGTATTTTTCGTCTCCTCTATTTTCAGTTTTGATTAATTATCGTGCAATGAATTTTTCTACGGATTATATCGTGTTCTTTGTACCCTTACAATTATTGTGACTGTACTGGGGATTGTGTGAATTCCCAACAAGTGGTATCAGAGTCATGTTCAGTAGACGATCGTGATTGGACGTTCTATGAAGTTTCTGACTGCGATGGTGAATGACTAAGTCCTTTTCCCATCCTTTCAGATCTGGACTTTGAACAAATCAGGTCTTCTAGTTTGCTGAGGAAAGTCATGGCAGGAAAGAACGTAGTTTTGGAGAGATTTTTAGTGGAGAAATTCTACGGTGGTGGGAATTTTAGCCTATGGCAGATTCGAGTAAAAGATATGCTAGTTCAGTAGGGTTTGATTCGAGTCTTGCAGGGCGAGATAAATTGCCCACGATAATAAAAGATGAGGACTGAAAAGATCTCGATGAAAGAGCCACGAGCACAATCAGGATGTGCGTTGCTGACCAGGTGCTCTTCAACATTGGGATTGAAGAGATGGCAATCGGGCTTTGGGAGAAGTTGGACCGACTGTACCTGGAGAAATCTATAACAACAAGATTACTGCTGAAGCAGCGTCTCTATGCGCTGAAGATGCAGGAAGGTAGCAAACTGTAGAAACACTTCAATGTATTCAACGGTCTTCTGAGCCAGTTGCATGTGGTTAGCTCGACGGTAGAGGAAGAAGACAAAGCCTTCTTGCTTCTTACCTCACTCCCGACGTCATACAAGCACATGGTGACTACGCTCCTGTATGAGAAGGATACGGTGGGGATGGAAGAAGTCACGTCTTTGCTTTTATCTAGTCAGATGCCGAAGGACCCCACTCCTAGGGGTGATTAGATCTTGGTAGCGCATGGACGAGGGAGGAGTTTCGATAAAAGATCGAGCGATGCTCGGGGACGTGTTTCCACTACAGATAAGTTAGTCACATTAGGAGACATTGTCCGCAGCAAGCTAGGAGTTCTGGTACTTCAAGTGACGTCAGTAGCGCCCCATGTTTTTTGTAGCAGGAATGGTTTTTGTGAGCTGCCGCCCGGCGGTAGGGTTAACGTCGATGGTAGCGAAGCTGTTTAAGACGGAATACCTCTCTATGAGGTACCGCGTGGCGGTAGCAATACCGTGACGTGGTAATGTCAGGCATCGAGAGCATCGAGTTGATACGACGCATGGTCTACCTCGCGGTGGTAGGTTGTTATCGCATGGCGGTAGCGTCTGGTTTTGTAACCAACGTCTTTTTACCGCGTGGTGGTAGTGGGTTACCGCACGACGGTAACAGGGCAGTTATATCGTGACCACGTGTTGACCTGTGATTGGAGGTCTTGGGCAGTGGGCATGAGAATCGAGCCATTGATTGAGGTACCGCGCGGCGGTAGCTCAGTTTAAAGCCTAGGAAGTGGCATTTTCACTTCATTTCTTCTGAGCCCTAATTTTGAGCGGCTGGAGAAAGGAGGAGGAACGTCGGTCGAAGGAGATTTTGCCGCCGTTGGAGTTTCAAAGCTCTGATTCGTGAGACGTGCTTGGATCTACGGAGGCAAAACCGTAACGGTCATTTCCATCCGGCTAGAATCTATCCCATGGCGCCGAAGTGAACTTCTAAAGTGACGATACTCTTCCTTGGACATGTGAAGTCCTTCGTTTTGGCATGTGAGGGTAAACGCTCCACGAGCATGTGGAAGTGGTTCTCCCGATGGGTAGATTCGTGTATCCCCGTTAGTGTTCCATTTAGTTCCAGAATCGAAGTACGGAATATGCATGCTGTCTGAAGCCCATTCGGACATGTTGGTCTGGATTGGTGATGTTTGTTTGTATGCCGGAGAAGACTCCATGATAGCGTATAATTTTTGGAGTCGCAGGGTGTGCAAAAGTCTGCAGAGAGAGAGAGAGTACTGGAGATGGTGTAACGACCTAGGGTGGACCCCTAGCGCCGCCCGACCCACCAGCAGCCCATGGAGGACCCATGACACCACGGTGGTACAGCCAGAATCTACAAGGCCGGCAGACCGTACACCCCAAAGCATCTCCGACCTGTTTATCAGCACGGTGCATTGTTGTCACGGGGTCTCGAACCCGCCACCTTGATAAGAAGCCTTTAATACCACTCCTCATCACAGCTCATTGAAAGCCTTTAATTGGTGATGAGGAGTGGTATTAAAGGCTTCTTATCAAGGTTACGGGTTCGAGACCCCGTGGCAATAATGCACCGTGCTGATAAACAGGGCGGAGATGCTTTGGGGTGTACGGTCTGCCGGCCTTGTAGATTCTGGTTGTACCACCGTGGTGTCATGGGTCCTCCATGGGCTGCTGGTGGGTCGGGCGGCGCTAGGGGTCCACCCTAGGTCGTTACAAAAAAGTGCACAACTCAATATTTGCCAGGGAGGGGAAGTTCTTTTGATCTTCCGAGTATGTGGCGGAACCTACTCGCTGCAGCTCAGAAGTTTGTTTCTCTGTTCCAAGTAATTAGCCTAATGTCCTTAGAAGAAAAAAGTACAGGTTACTCCCTCGGGTCCGAACTTCTCTTTGAATCGAAATTCGGTTTCAACAATAACTTTATATTTTGATGATTTATTTATTTTATTTTGGGCATGATAAAAAAAATTTGAAACACTTTGAGCAATTTATAGTGTGTCATATTAGTATGTCCTATCTATGCAGCTTATTGGAAGCTCTTCAGCAACCGGCGAGCTTATGTGTGCATTCGGTCGTTGCTCAAGTGATGATCCAACTATTTCGCATACTATGCAAATGAGGATTTTGTTAGGGCGTGGTTCCCATACGAGTCGGTAAAAACCACCGGGCATGCTTGTAGCTGCTCGTGATATTACAAGTTTATGTTTGGAGGCCGGAGCGATGTTGGAGCTGCCTGGGCTCAGGGTTCGTCGAGCAGCGCTCCATAAACGAGCTGAAATGAGCATAATTCGGAGTTAGGTGGCACCTACCACCAAATTAGGTAGCACCTACCACCAAATTAGGTGTTAGGTAACACCTACCACCAGTTTTGGAGTTAGGTAGCATTTCTTTGGGGCCTATAAATGGAAGCCAATTCCAAGGCCAAAGACATTCATTCCAAGAGAGATTTGAGTGGAGGAAGATCAAGAGAAGATCTTGGAGAAGAGTATCGAAGATCGGATCGTCGGATTCTAAGAAGAAGGGGCTTTGTGTAGCCTTTCTCCTTTGCGGCATTCGGAACGGATTTTTCAATCCGTTGGGTAATGATTTCTTGTTTTCTCGCTTATTTTTCTCTTGTCAATCCTTGTGTGGTTGTGGAAGAAGAGATTTATGCTTTTGCAGCAAGGTGAGATTTTTGTATTCCTTTGTGGAACTGATACCTTGTGTAGGTGGTGGCGATCCGTTGTGGATCGGTGGTGGAAATTGTGCCTTATGTATATGGCGGTGGTGAAAGCCCTGTAATTTGTTGTGCGTGATTTTCACGCCTTATAGTGGAGACTTTCAAGGGTGGACGCTGATAGTCCCGTGGTTTTTACCCTATTGGGTTTCCACGTTAAAAATTATTGTGTCACTTTATTATTGCTGTGATTGTATTTGTCTTGCTTGTAAATCTACTACAGGTGCCCTGGTCGGGAAAGTGCTATTTTTCCCAACAAGTGGTATCAGAGGGAGGTTGCTGGTCAGTAGTCAGAACAGGGCCGATACTGGGCTGACCTTTTGTGATTTCGAGACGAGGCGATTATATTCTCAGGTTTGGCATTGAGTGCGGTAGTTTACGACCATTGGTCCTCTGGCTATCCTCTTCAGTGACTTATCGTGAGAGAGTCGTGCTCAGATAACTGTGGTCAGTCCGGCCAGTTGGTTTAGCAAGATGGAATTGACTTCAGAACAGATGGTCAAGTTGAATGGAGCAAATTATCATCAGTGGCACTTGCTTATGGAGGATCTCATCTACGTCAAGGGCTGGCATGCCCCTATTTTTGAAGAGATGCCGAAGGATATGGATCCGGCTAAATGGCAGGTGGAGCACCGAAAGCTCTGTGGCTTCATTAGACGGTTCGTGGAGCCGAACGTCTACAACCACGTGGCTAGCATCACGGATGCGAAGGAGCTGTGGAGAACTCTGGAAACGTTGTATGCCAAGAGCACTGGCATCAACAAGCTGGCTTTGCTGACAAAGCTTGGAGAGTTCCGCTACCGGGAAGGCTCACCGATCATGGATCATGTCAATGAGTTCCAAGGAATCATTGATCAGTTGACGGCGATGAAGGTGACATTTGAGGATGAGGTCAATGCGCTGTGGCTGTTGAAGTCTCTTCCGGACTCTTGGGAGATGGTCAGGATTGCACTGATCAACTCTTCACCCCAGGGGATTATCACCATGGAGATCGCCAAGAGTGGGATCTTGAATGAAGAGGTGAGACGGAAGTCTCAAGGGACGTCAAGCTCTTCATCACGAGCTGATGTTCTGTTTACAGAATCCAGGGGGAGAGGCAGGAGCAAGAGTCGAGGACGGAAGGAGGAAAGAAGCCAGAGTAGAGGGAAGTCACGTTCACGATATCAGAACGTGGAGTGTCATTTCTGCCACAAGAAGGGACACATCAAGAAGTTTTGCTATGCCTGGAAGAATGAGCAGAAGAAGGGTGTGGCGACTGAGGCCAAGGAGGAGAGCCACACTGCTGCGGTTGTCTCCAGTGATGAGGAAGATGTTGTCATTGTCGGTGATGAAATCACGACAGCGCTCTCCTGTGACGACAGGAGATGGATTGTAGATTCAGGTGCTTCTGCGCATGTCTCCCACAATCGGGAGCTATTTGCCACGTACACCACCCATGAATGCGGGGTGTTACGAATGGGCAACAGGAATACATCCAAAGTGTTGGGACGTGGAGACGTGCATCTGAAGACGAGCACTGGAGTGTTGCTGATTTTGCGGGACGTGCGACACGTGCCCGATATTCGTTTCAACATACTTTCCGTGGGGAAGCTTGGAGATGAAGGACATGTAAGTGTCTTTGGTGGTGATTTCTGGAAGCTAGTTCGAGGATCGCTGGTTATGGCCAAGGGCTATAGGGAGTCCGGCCTTTATTACATGGAGGGGAGGCCTGAAGATCCCCAGGCGAACTCCGTGAGAGATGAGGGATCCATTTCCCTGTGGCACAGGAGACTGTCTCATATTAGCCAGAAGGGCTTGGACTGCCTACAGAAGAAGAAGCTACTCAGTGACCTATCGGTCGATCACTTGGAGAGGTGTGAGCACTGTATGGCGGGGAAGCAAAATCGGGGTTCATTTCGTCGTCATCAGTCCACCAGGAGATCTGAGCCATTGGAGCTCGTACACACAGACGTCTGCGGGCCTATGAAGGTCCCAACGCGAGGGGGAGCTCAGTATTTTGTGACCTTTATTGATGACTGGTCGAGGAAGGTTTGGGTCTATCCGTTGAAGACCAAAGACCAGGTACTTGAGACCTTCAGAAGGTTCCATGCTGAGATGGAACGCCAATCTGGAAAGAAGCTGCTGTGTATCCGTTCTGACAACGGGGGAGAGTACATGGGTCCATTTGATGAGTATTGCAAGGACCACGGTATTCGTCATGAGAACACCCCCCCAAAAACACCACAGCTGAATGGTGTTGCTGAAAGGATGAACCAGACATTGATGGAGAGGGTGCGATGCATGCTTTCTGAGTCCAAACTGTCAGAGATGTTTTGGGGTGAGGCTCTTTTGACTACAGCGCATGTCATCAACCTCTCGCCGAGTTATCCTTTGGATGAAGATGTTCCGGATCGAGTATGGTATGGGAAGGACCCGTCCTATAGTCATTTGCGGGTCTTTGGCTGCAGGGCCTTCGTCCACATTCCCAAGGACGAACGATCGAAGTTGGAATCGAAGACCCGAAAGTGCATTTTCTTGGGCTATGGTCATAATGGTGAGCTCGGATACAGATTCTTTGATCCGGTGACGAAGAAGTTAGTGCGGAGTCGAGATGCAGTGTTCTGCGAGGAGCAAACTGGAGGTGATCTGGAGAAAATAGGTGAGTCTAGGAGTGACTCACGTTCTGCTGAGTTGACTATTGGTAGTGATGACCACGTTGAGGAGACTGTGGAGCCAGTTCCAGCACAGGGTGCTGAAGATGATGTTGAGGAGCCAGGAGCTGTTGAGGAGGTTGTAGAAGAGGAGCCTGCACCAGCTCCTGAGCCTATGTTGAGGAGATCAGATCGAGCTAGGCATCCGCCCGCCAGATATTCTGCGTCAGAGTTTGTTCTACTAACTGATGCAGGGGAGCCGGAGAGCTATTCTGAAGCAGTAGAGAGCGCGGAGAGGCACCACTGGATGGCAGCGATGCAAGAGGAGATGCAATCGCTGCGGACAAATCATACCTACGACCTGGTACGGTTGCCGAAGGGCAAGAAGGCCTTGAAGAACAGGTGGATCTTCAGGTTGAAGGAGGGTGCTTCTCCTACACCTCCTCGTTACAAAGCTAGATTGGTAGTAAAGGGATTTGCACAGAGACAGGGCATTGATTTTGATGAGATATTTTCGCCCGTAGTGAAAATGTCCTCCATTCGAGTTGTGCTAGGCCTCGCTGCGAGGCTAGACTTGGAGGTGGAGCAGATGGACGTGAAGACCGCTTTTCTACATGGTGATCTTGAAGAGGAGCTGTACATGGAGCAGCATGATGGATACTGTATCAGGGTAAAGAAGGATATGTATGCCGCTTGAAGAAAAGTCTGTACGAGTTGAAACAGGCCCCGCGGCAATGGTATCGGAAGTTCGAGACTTTTATGGGGGAGATCGACTTCACAAAGACCACCCTGGACCACTGCGTGTTTGTGAAGCAGTGTGCTCCTGAAGACTTCGTCATTCTGCTACTTTATGTCGACGACATGCTGATCATCGGGAAGAACACTGCGCGCATTACTGAATTGAAGCGGCAGTTGAGTTCGAAGTTTGAGATGAAGGATCTGGGTCCTGCAAGACTATTCTGGGAATGCATATTCGCAGGGACAGGTGCACCAGATTCCTTTGGTTATCCCAGGAGCGGTATATCCGCAAAGTGTTGCAAACGTTTTTCTATGGATCAGGCGAAGAAGGTGAGCACGCCACTTGCAGCTCACTTCAAGTTGACCGCTGATCAATGCCCCAGCACACCAGAGGAGAAAGAGGCTATGCAGAAGGTGCCTTATGCGTCTGCAGTGGGAAGCCTTATGTATGCTATGGTGTGCACGCGCCCAGACATTGCTCATGCTATTGGTATTGTGAGCAGGTTTCTCTCCAACCCTGGGAAAGAACACTGGAGCGCGGTGAAGTGGATTCTGAGGTACTTGCAGGGGACGACAGATCTAAGTTTGAGATTTGGAGGCAGTAAGCCCGAGCTTCTGGGCTATACTGATGCTGATATGGCCGGAGATCTGGACTCTAGAAAATCTACGTCCGGGTACCTGATGTTATTTGCAGGGGGAGCAATTTCATGGGCATCGAAACTGCAGAAGTGTGTGGCACTGTCAACGACAGAGGCTGAGTTCATTGCTGTAACTGAGGCAGGAAAGGAGTTGCTCTGGATGAAGAGGTTTGTCAGAGAACTTGGTTTCACTCAGGATCGTTATATGTTGCTGTGTGACAGCCAGAGTGCCATCCACTTGGGAAAGAACTCCATGTTCCATTCGAGGTCGAAACACATCGACACACGGTATCATTGGATACGTGATGTTGTGGAGAAGAAGGAGCTCGAGCTACTAAAGGTTCACACCGATGATAATGGGGCGGACATGCTGACCAAGGTAGTGACCCGAGGGAAGTTTGATACATGTGTGAGAATCGCCGGGATGGCGGTTTCTCCCGACTCGATGTGAAGGGGGAGTTTGTTAGGGCGTGGTTCCCATACGAGTCGGTAAAAACCACCGGGCATGCTTGTAGCTGCTCGTGATATTACAAGTTTATGTTTGGAGGCCGGAGCGATGTTGGAGCTGCCTGGGCTCAGGGTTCGTCGAGCAGCGCTCCATAAACGAGCTGAAATGAGCATAATTCAAAGTTAGGTGTCACCTACCACCAAATTAGGTAGCACCTACCACCAAATTAGGTGTTAGGTAACACCTACCACCAGTTTTGGAGTTAGGTAGCATTTCTTTGGGGCCTATAAATGGAAGCCAATTCCAAGGCCAAAGACATTCATTCCAAGAGAGATTTGAGTGGAGGAAGATCAAGAGAAGATCTTGGAGAAGAGTATCGAAGATCGGATCGTCGGATTCTAAGAAGAAGGGGCTTTGTGTAGCCTTTCTCCTTTGCGGCATTCGGAACGGATTTTTCAATCCGTTGGGTAATGATTTCTTGTTTTCTCGCTTATTTTTCTCTTGTCAATCCTTGTGTGGTTGTGGAAGAAGAGATTTATGCTTTTGCAGCAAGGTGAGATTTTTGTATTCCTTTGTGGAACTGGTACCTTGTGTAGGTGGTGGCGATCCGTTGTAGATCGGTGGTGGAAATTGTGCCTTATGTATATGGCGGTGGTGAAAGCCCTGTAATTTGTTGTGCGTGATTTTCACGCCTTATAGTGGAGACTTTCAAGGGTGGACGCTGATAGTCCCGTGGTTTTTACCCTATTGGGTTTCCACGTTAAAAATTATTGTGTCACTTTATTATTGCTGTGATTGTATTTGTCTTGCTTGTAAATCCACTACAGGTGCCCTGGTCGGGAAAGTGCTATTTTTCCCAACAGATTTTGTGCCCGAGTGTGTTTGTGTGTGTGTGACATTCAATTTTAATTTCTCTAATGTATAGAAACATGATTTTTTTAGTACTAGCGGCCGACATACAACCCCCTTTGCTTGTAAGGTGTGCAGCAGTACTCGATCTTTGTAAGGCCAAACCGGCCATGTTTATTTCCTATCCGATAAAACGACTCAAAACAGTCACTTCCTCTTTTCCCATAGCATTTGGCCCACACATAAAATGTGGATTTTGTATATGTGTTTCCCATAACCCGTTTGGCACGAGACATCCGTGACCCCCCCCCCCCCCCCCCCCCCCCAAGTTTTCTTCGTCTCCGTCCTCCGCTAGCCATCGTCCGCACGATAGCATTGCATGATCCCGAAGCAACCGACGCTTCGTTTGGTGCTGTTTTTTTTGCTCCAGTGAACTTGAAGAAAAAATGTCACCATTATCGAATACGTGTGTCACAAGACACTGGTTATGATCGCCACCAAGAAAAAAAATTTGTTTTGAACATAAAAATAATGAAAGGAGTTCTTTATAAGTTTGATTGCTCATAACCACCACGTTCACGACCGTTGTCATCGTGCAAAAAAAAAGACGATTGTTATTAGCACTACACTTTTGGATATTCGCACAACTTTCTCATAATTTTCTGCGCCTTTTGAAAATACTCATTGTACATGCATTTTTAGGAAAAGTGTTCAACACTAAAGTTGTAGATCTCGTCTAGATCTACAACTTTCGTGTTGAACACTTTTCCTAAAAATGCATGTATAAGGCGTATTTCTAAAAGACGCGAAATCTGAGCGTTTTTCCTAATGTACGTCTTGTACATGCATTTTTAGGAAAGGTGTCCAACACGAAAGTTGTATATCTCGACGAGATATACAACTTTCGTGTTGGACACTTTTCCTAAAAATGCATGTACAAGGAGTATTTTCAAAAGACGAAAAAAATTAATAGTAAAAGTTTTGCGAATATCCAAAAGTGTAGTGTTAATAACAGTCGCAAAAAAAAAAGCATAAAATTGAATGGTTTCTAGAAGGAAGCCCTAGGTCTGTATTTTTCCAAATAATTTAATAATTTAATTAGTAATATATATGTATGTATTATAATTTAGTATATAATTTGACTTTTTCTAAAAAATTGAATACATAAATCACCATCTGTCTTGGTGGTGATAGCATACAAGAGCCCCTAGCTATTTATGCTAGACGTTTTTTTGGCCTCACAGGCTGTTTTTAGCTGTGTACTTTGTAGTAGAAAATTTAGGTATGAGTAACACATCATAGTTTTATCGTGCGTGATTAAACAAATTTCACGTGAAATGAAATGTGCGTGGATTTTTAAATTTCAAATATGATTAAATTTTCAATGAAACACTACAAGTGAATAGGCAAATGTTCTAGAGCACGTTAAGTCTCTATTTGACGCAGCTGCAGTGACTGGAGAAGTAGTGGTGAAATAATCAGCTGTTTTGTACAGTGATAAAATAATCTGTGAATCTGTTTGGAAAAACAGCTGTTACAGTGTTTTTTCAACCAGTGAGACACAATTACATGAACAAAAAATTTCGAAAAACTCAATAAAATTTTTCTTTTTAAAACACAATATATTTTGTAATATTATATATACTATAACCTAATATAATAATAATATATATTATTATAATGTAATATAAATTATAATATATATTATATTACATATGTATATTATATATATTTATATGTATTAATATATAACCTAATATATTTATATAACTTATATATATATATATAATATTAATATACATGTTTATATATTACGAGTGCCCGACACCGGGATCCGCCCCTACGACCAAGTGCAACAGTACCTGACCGGCGACGGTGGGCTTCGCCCGGCGACGGCGGGCTTCGCCCGCCCCTGACGGGCTTTGTCCGTGATCCATGTGTCGTTGCGGGCTACGCCCGCATCAAGGAGGGCTGCGCCCTCAACATATACATATGAACACTCAAAATGATCTTAAAAAAATATACATTAATATTATTATTTTTATTTTGTAAAAAATATATGTTTTAATGTACAAAAATTAATTTTCAATCTCTTTCTCTCTCTAATAAAAAATGAATGACTCTCTCAATCTCTTTAATGAGATTAGTGAATGGGGAGAGAGAATGATTGAATTGATGATTGATGATGAATGTTCACTATTAATCAAATTATTATGAACGGTCAAAAATTTTTTGAATGAATTTTTATTTCATTGATATTGACACACCATCATATTTCTTTTAATATAGTATAGATAATATAATTATAATCTATTAATAATATAATAAAAAAAGCCAGCCGCGCTGCAGCAAGGCTACAGCGCTGCTGCGATTTTGAAGTCGGGGGGAAATTCCTGCGACTCAAAATTGATGGCACACCGCCGAAATACACGGTGGCTGATGCCACCCTTAAACATAAAACTTGATGAAGTTCTTTAAGTGTGTGAACAAATGATAATTTAACCCCCACATTCGCGTCCACCACCACCGTGTCAAAATGAGTCTAATGCTCCGTTTGGGAGGACTTATTTTTACTGATCAAGCAATTACGACTTACGATTGCATAAATCAAATCTTCACAGTTAATTAATCACTTCACCGGTAAAAATTAGTCCCCAAACGGCTCCTAAAGTTGAGTATCAAAAAAGTTACTCCAGATTACAGAAGCACCTGGCTATTTATGCGAGACTTTTTATTTTGCCTCACAGGCTGTTTTTGGCTGTGTGTAATTTGTACGCTATCTTAACCTTGTCCGCAGAATTATAATACTTTTAAAGCCCTGGACAGAAAATAGGACAAACTGCAGAAAACGTATATGCGACCGCATTATTATTCTATCTTATTATATATTCTTATTGAGAAATGAGACTGTTATGATATATTTGGTTCAGCGGTAGCAGGTGCATCTGGTTGGTCGAAACGGTACTTTGAAATCGGAGAGAGATAGGTGGGGGTTGAAACCGAGCAGATCGGGGCCGTTTCCTCCTTGCTACGGGTGCAAACGGAGCAAATGCTGGCGACGGCCGTATGTTTACCCGCCGTCCGGCGACATTTGATCCTAACAGAGGCGGCAAAACGCCGAACTAAACGAAATCTTATTCTACCATCAGTCCATCATAACATAAATCCATCATAACATAAAGGAATATACCTTGGTACAGAAAATGATACTAAAATAATATAAAATATATTAAAAATATAAATGATGAGAAAATTAATTAAAAATATTGAAAAAATTTAAAAAAAATGTGTACACATTAAGTTATAGAAAATTGGCACACAAAAAAATGTTAGATAATTCTAAGTATTATCTATGTCATAAACAAATAAAATGATGTACAACAATTTAAATAGGGTGCAGTTATTAGCAAATGCATTTATGTTAATAGTAAATCAGAAAAAAAAAAATAGATTCAACCATTTTTTGCATTTTTTTCTCAAAAATTAATATTAGCAAATCAATTTTGATTTTTTGTAATATTTGCATTTTTGAATTTTGAGTCCCAAATATTTATCATTTGAAAAAGTCATCAACAAGTTGTCCGTACAGATTTACAACTTTCATGTTGACCATTTTTGATTTAAAGTTGTTTAGATCTCCAATTTGAGCCCGAAAAAAGACACGCACGGAACGAGTCATTCATACAGATTTTTGGCGTGACTTTTTTCGGGACCCAAATCGGACTACTTGAAATCAAAAGGTGTTCAACATGAAAGTTGTAGATCTCGTCGAGATCTACATCTTTCATGTTGAACACTTTTTAATTTGAAGTCGTTTAAGTCTCCGATTTGACCTCCAAAAAAAGTAACGCTGATCTCGGACGTCCGTACATATGTTCGACGTGACTTTTTTCAAGGATCAAATCGGGGGATTAAATTGCTTCAAATCAAAAAGTGTTCAACATAAAAGTTGTAGATCTCGTCAAGATCTACAACTTTTATGTTGAATACTTTTCATGAAAATGTACGTATAAGACAAAGCTTCAAAAAGATACGTATATTATTATATACACTTAACTCGTATATATTGCACACCCTTATAGGAATTAGAATTCAAATATATTTCTAAATCGGGCGATATTTGTTTAAAACTTTTGGTGCAGATGATGATATTTTGTTGAAAAAAGAGTTTTTAACATACTAAACAAAATTTTGCTGCATTTTGACTAATTTCTAATGCTAACATAAGTGATTGAATGAAAATATTTGAAATCATTTGTAATGTAATTATATGTTGTTAGAAATTTGATATATATAAATATATATAACATTTCTTTAGGAAATAGTTTCATTGGAGTCTTTAGGTGTTTAGTGTTTGAGCTCCATATTTTAAGGGAAAAACTCTAAAACCAAATGGAGGGAACCCCTCTTTCTCTAAGGATGAAATCTTATAGTCCCACATTGCCTACCTCCATTCATATGAGAGTGTTTATAAATAAAGTTCTTCTCTTTTATATGTTCAAAAGAACATAAGGAGAATCTATGCACCACACACGCGCGCGCGCGCACGCACCGCACCAGACCAGATTCGGATTGGGGATTTGGGGAATAATTGAATTGAATTGTTAATTTTGCTCCAAAAAGTTTTGTCGCGGCTGCTCTTTCATCGAGCGCTGTTCGTCTTTTTGTCGACCGCTGTTCGCCGACCGCTTTCGCAAGCGCTGTTCGTCGACCGCTATTCGTCGACCGGCCTTTTCGTCGACCGCTTTGGCCAGCACTGTTCGTCGACCGCTGTTCGTTGACCGCTGTTCGTCGACCGCTTTCGCCAGCGCTGTTCGTCGACCGGCTTTTTCGTCGACCGCTTTCGCCAGCGCTTTTCGTCGACCGCTGTTCGTCGACCGACTTTTTCGTCGAACGCCTTTTGTCGACCTTTAATTTCGCTGACGTTTTCAACGTTCTTTTCTTTTCTTACCATTCATAACCGTCAAAATTTATGACGAATTTATTTCTTCCATTTACCGAGATTTTAAATAACGCCTATTCAAGAATCGTTTCAAGGCGATATATTTATTCTTTCTACGCTTTTGAAAAAAAAGAAGAAGTGTCGTTTTGGTTTTCATCTTCTTCACATTTGCTTCATCAAGTGGTGCTTCAGGTGCTCTGTGCTTCTTCGGTGTCCGCGCACATCGGAGTTTCGGGATCTAGCCGAGTGTTGTACCTTGGAGGAGTGAGCATCGGTTGAAAGCCCTGTCGGAGGGTGGTGCAACTTCTTTAGGGCAGTGATCACACGCCTTACCCAGACTCGATTATAAACCTATAAATTTTGTTTTTTCTCCTTCACTATTTTGGATCAGTTTTAAAAGATCAAAATTTTCTAGATCTATATTTTACCGTTTTATGTCTTGTTTTTCGAAATATAAATAAAAATATATATTATTCTGGAATAAATAGGAAAATTATTCCGACATATGTAGTGTGTTATTTTGAAAAATAAATGTTTATTTTAAAAAAAAAATTTGAAAAAAATTTATTTTGGTTTGGTAGTAACAAAATAATTTTCAAATAGATATTTTGAAAAAAAGAGTTTGCTAATAGTAATGATTTGCTAGAAAGCAAATTGAGTTTTCTAGTAACAACACCCTTTAAATATTATCACTATTTTTTTCGAAGTTTATTCTTAAAGGAAGGACTAGAGAGAGACGGTAAAAACAGGAAATTGTTAACGACATCATTAATTTGATTAATGACAATTCATTGTTAATGACAATTTATATATTTTTATTTGTGGACTAATTTGTTATTGACACAAAAAAAGTACAAAAACAAACAATTATATTGAGGACAATAAACAAAACTATATGTAATTTTCATTATTTGAATCAAATTTCACAATTAAAGTTCCATTTGGCACTGTCATGAACATAGGGGTTAAGTTGTCATTCGTTATCGCCCACCTGAGGAATGTCATCCACTTTTATGTTCAAACAAATGATGTTTGTTAGGTGATTCTTAACGAATGACGGTTTAACTCATGCGTTTACGACTGTTACCGGCCCACCACCATGCCAAACAAAGCCTAAATGACACTAGTTACAATAAGGTTTCTTGGTGACTAGAGTTGTTTGAAGTGCAGTGTAGAGAAACACGTTCGGGAGCAGTCTGGAAGAGTGAATGTGACAGAGGCTTTGGACTCAAAGCACAAACGCCGAAAAAAGTCTTCGAGACGTATTCAAAGGAGAAATTGAGAACCAAAGGAGATCTTCAGGAGAATCATCAAACACCGAATGGGATATTCAAAAGAATCTTCAAACATCAAAGGAGATCTTCGAACACCGAATGAGATCTTGGAGGGGATATTCGAACACCAAAGGAGATCTCTAAGCAATCTTTGAAGACCGAAGGAGATTTTCGAACACCGAAAGAGATATTTAAATGACGAAGGAGATCTTCGAGAGGGTCTTCAAACACCAAAAGAGATCTTCGAGGAAAGACTCGGCAGTGTCTTCAAATGAGGGCTCAAAGCCCTCACCCCCTCGAGCGGTTCGGGCAGCTCGAGTAAGGTCGGCGGAGGCGGCGACGATGACAGCGGGAGAAGAGCGCAGCGGCGCGAGGTGAGCATGACGGGCACTGTGATAAGCACTAGGCGGTGAAGGTGCGATGGCGGGAGGCGGCGAGCGCGGTTTTGAGTGCACAACAGTGACAGTAACAATGAGAGGCCCACAATTGTGCCCCGCACAGTCTCGCTTGCGTGCCAACATTGGGTGTTGATTTCAACGGCCAGTTAGCGTCGCGCGCCACTTATGCTGCCCACGACATTCAAGTGCCGCGCATGGCACTCTTGGGCTGTGGCGCGCTCCGCACTTGCGCATTGTGCAGTGCGCGACACTTGCGTGCTGTGGTCCGTATCACTTGGGCGTCGTGCGCGTGCTGCGCTAACGTTGCATTGTACTTTGCGATGTGTAAGCGTTATACTTGCATGCAAAAATTTCACGGAACTTGTGCAGCACTTACGCGTAGCGTGCATGTGATATTTGTGTCGACATACACACTAAACGCCCACCACGGCCCTTTTGCATGCATGCCTTGCTTGGGCGTGAGGCGTTCGCCATGCGGGAGTGAGTGGTTTTGTGCGCACGCCCAACTTGCACACCTGCACATTCTGGTGCTCGTTTGGTGATCCAACGGAGTTCGATTGTTGGGGGGGGGGGGGGGGGAGCATGACAACATTATCTCACAGGAATTTTGTTATATTTAATATAATTAATTAGGATAAATATCAAATATATCATTGTTAATTTACTCACAAGAATTAAAAATTGATGAAATTTGATAATTTTATCATTAAATTCTTTAACAGTACGTTCGACCTCCTGGAATTGGAATTGCGGAATTGAAATTGCGGAATTGGAATTGCGGAATTGGAATTGCGGAATTGGAATTCATCTAATTCCAATTCCTGTGAGAATTGGAATTGGTCTGAATTCCAATTCCCGTGAGAATTGAAATTGGTATGAATTTCAATTCAATTGTTCGGCGGCTACATGATGGATTTCTAGAATTGAAATTGGTTTAGAATTTCTTTTTTTCTCATGCCTGCAGGATCATGCGACAAGATAATTTGAAGTTGGAGTCGTGTTGTAACGCCCCAGTTTTCCCGGAAGTTCAATATCTTGGTGTTATCGTTCGTCGAACTCGAGGCCATTCGACGAATGTCGAAGGCCGTTCGTCGAACTCGGGGCCGTTCGATGAATGCCGAAGGCCGTTCGTCGAGCTCTGTCCGTTCGATGAGTGTTTGGCTGTGTTGTGGAGCTGTTCGACGAACGTCGAAGGCCTTTAGACGAACGTCGAAGGTCGTTAGACGAACGTCGAAGGCCGTTAGACGAACGTCGAAGGCCGTTCGACAAATGTGAAGGCCGTTTGTCGAGCTCTGTCCGTTCGACGAATTTTTGGCTGAGCCGTTAAGCCGTTCGACGAAAGTCGAAGGCTTTTCGTGGAGTTCCGAAACCTGAATACCTAGCCGTCTGTTTTCACTTCATAACTGATCCTAGGGCCCAAGATCCTCTGCCCAAACGGCTTAAGAAGAACTGGGCGGGATTTCTCCCTCATTTCGTCTCTTTTCTGGGTGAAGGTTAGGGTTCGAGAGTTGGAGAGCGGAGGAGGAAGAAGGAGTGCTTTCTCCGCCCTTGACGGAGCTTCGGAGCTCCGATCGTTGTTCCGAGTCCAGATCCGTGGAGATGGCGTGGAGGCGCTCGTTTCCATCAGTGCAAAGCAAGATTTCATGGCTAGGAAGAGGAGTCAAAGGGCAACGACACTTCTCCTCTCGGTTTTAGAATGCGTGCATGACATCTATTATTTTCTTGCTTTCTTTCAAGAATTCTAGGCACCGGATCACTCAAGTGAGAGGGATTCAGGTTGTCATCATTCAAGAGAAGCCACCAGGTCGATTGTTTCCGTCCCCAGCATAATATTGCATTAGAAATCTGCTTCACTAGTGGATTAGACATTATGGGTGAAGCCGTAGTTGCAACCGTTAGTCCGACTCGGTGATGTTGCATTGCGGGATTTTGTAGAAATCCGTTGGCGGCAAGATGCCGCCTGTGATGATGCTTTTCCCCTTCTCGTGTGAGTATGTGCGGTCGAAACTAGACCGAGTGGAAATTAGAGTACACGCGGGGGCACGGGGATAGTACGGTACAAATGTTGGGATATGGTGGGAAAGACATGAGATTGTGATGTGACAAGGCGTGGTTTGTCTCTGTGGTCAGCTGTGTAACGTCCCCTGGGCCGTCCGTGGGCCTCAGCCCACTAGGCCTCCGTTAAACCGTTACCATGCTACAGCCCAAGCACCCCAACCCCTCTCCAGCCCGCTGGCGGGTTGTTGGGGGCCACAGCCTCCCTTTGATGAACGAACTCGACAGTTAAGCTGGGTCGTATGGGGACTTCCCAGGAGGTAACCCATCCCAGTACTACTCTCGCCCAAGCACGCTTAACTATGGAGTTCCTTCACTTCTCATCACCAATTGAGCTGCAGTTCAAAGGAACTCCATAGTTAAGCGTGCTTGGGCGAGAGTAGTACTGGGATGGGTGACCTCCTGGGAAGTCCCCGTACGACCCAGCTTAACTGTCGAGTTCGCTCATCAAAGGGAGGCTGTGGCCACCAACAACCCGCCAGCGGGCTGGAGAGGGGTTGGGGTGCTTGGGCTGCAGCATGGTAACGGTCTAACGGAGGCCTAGTGGGCTGAGGCCCACTGACGGCCCAGGGGACGTTACAGGCTGGCTAGCCCGTGACATTGCAAGGTCATGTGTGGAGAGTGTCCCGGCAAGACAAATCCCCTTCTATGGAACTGACAAGAATGCCAAGCTTAGGACAAGCCCGGACGATCCCAGCTGGCCTTAAGCCCATTTTGATACTCTTAGCTTGTGGTGGATAACTTCTAGTTTTGGTTGTATGTTTCCGATGTTGACGTCTGAGTTTTGAGTTTGGGTAGTTTATATATCATCTTATAATACTGAAACTGTGGAGTCTGTATGTTGTGGGGCCCCGACCGGACCCATATTATACAATCATTACATGGGAAGTGTTACAATTTGGTATCAGAGGGAGGTTAGTTTTCAAGGTAAAGATTCGTGGTCGAATGTCATAATCAGATCGCGTAGTGAAGTTATCCACCTAGGAGTATCGCAGGACCATGAGTGTCCTTGTGTCTAGTTGTGCGACTAGAAGCTGATTCTTGTTCTACTTTGCTTTTGTGAAGGGTGCAAGTGACGAGGAGGGGATGTCGAGGCTACGAGAAGAGCCTTCGGAGAGCAGTGCTACTGCTTAGGGTCCTTTAGGCATGGAGGTAACCTCGACCGATTTCTGTGCATGCTCGCAGAAGCAATGGTGGTAGCCCGAGCTGCCACAACAACGCAGGTTGTGACCCCTGTTGCACAAGTGGCAACTCCTGCTACCCTGGATGTGGCAACAGTCGTGTCAGGCGGAGGAGCCTGGCAAGCTGAGTCGTTAGCTGAAAGAGTGGTTGTAGGGCATGGAGTCCGACAAATGAAATATTTCCTAACCTTCCATCCTCCAACGTTCAAGAGCGTCGACATGTCGACTGATGCGTAGGATTGGTGGGCAAGGATTGAAGAACTGCTAAGGGCGGCAGAGACACCAGTAGAGAAGCAGTCTGAGTTTGCAAGTTTCATGTTGGAAGGTGACACTAAGCTGTGGTGGGTAAGCCATAGCGGTCGCCAGTTAAAACTCATCCAACTCAGTACGCAACTCCTCCCACTCACATGGGGGCATCCGGTACGACGCCTTAGCAATAGGACGGGTACCCGGCTCCAGATCTATGACAAACTCCACGTCCCTCTCAAGAGGAAGACCAGAAAGATTAGCTGGAAAAACATCAAAAAACTCACGCACCACTGGAATCTCCTCTACACGCGGCAAGCTAACAACGGTTTCCAAAACCGAAACCAAAAAAGCAAAATATCCGAAATTTACCAGCTTCCGAGCACGTACCACAGATATAATCAGAGAAACTTGGTGTAGAAAGCCATAAACACTCCCGGGTTGACCGTTATCCATCTTGAAGTCCAAGTGCTTTACCTTGCATTGGATAACCGCATCATATTTCGACAACCAGTCCATGCCCAAGATCACATCAAAATATTCCAGATCTATCATCTTCAAATCAGCAACTGCTAGGAAGTCGCGTAACAAAACCAGACAACTCTGGATACCCTAGTCTGACATCACAGAATCACCGGAAGGAAACTTGACTTGAAACGCATCGCCGACTTGATCGAGAGTCAAACAATGATGTTCAACAAAGGCCCTAGCCACAAACGAGTGGGTAGCACAGGAATCAAAGAGAACACGTGCCCAACGGTTCTTTACTTTAAATTTCTCTATAAAAATGCTTACATAACTAATCGAATTACATCGAAACTACAACTACAAGTTAAACAGAAACAAAAACCAGGTTAGAAGCTAACCTAAAATCACTTGAGTAGAAGTTTGGGCCTCCTCTAGAGACATCACGTTCAGCTTTCCGTTCCCTTTGTCTACAGGTTACGACAGTGGCAAGGCCCGAAGCAGAACTAGCTGCAGTGCAGGCTGAGACTGCGGGCACTTTGACTTGACGTGACCTTTCTGTCCGCACTAAAAGCAGACTCTAACCTTATCCCAACAGTGGGCTGCATCATGCCCCTTCCGTTTGCACGAGGTACAAACCAAGTCCCCTTTAGGAGCACCCTGGATCGCATGGACCTGCTTCTGTTTCTGAGCTCCTATCCTCTTGAAACATTTCTCCAACGGGTGGCCTGGCCGGCAACAGAAACTGCATATTTCTTTGCTCCTCTTCCTCGAAGCAGCATCGGATTCCTGAGAACTCTTACCCTCACCAATCTTCCTCTTATCCTTTCTCATTTTTTGTCGTCGGTTCTTGACATTGTTAATTGCCTCAACCTTAAGAGCTGTTTCGACTACTTCAGCATAACTCTCCGATCTATAAGCACTTGCAAACTGTTGGATGTCACTCTTCAGACCACCCAAAAAATGCTTGACTTTGCTGTCTTCAAAAACTACTAAATCTAGGGCGAACCGGCTCAACTTGCTAAACTCCACCTCATACTCACTTACCGTGAGCTGCCTCTGCTTTAAGTGCAGGAAATCATTTAACAAACGGTCTCGCTTGACCAACGACAGAAACTTCTTCAGCAAAAGCTCCTTGAAGACTTCCCATGAACATCCATCCTTCAAGATTTCTTTCTCCCTTAGCCACCAACTCTTTGCCAAACCTTTGAGCTGGTATGTACAACCCCGTATTCGTAGAGTCGGGTCCCCTCGGCAGGCGGACCAGCTTTGTATTTTTAAACTTTTGGAGTGGTGTGCGCTCTTGGAGGCCAATTTTTTGCCTAGCCATTGGAATATACTAGTAGGGGGAGGAAATATCTGCCTCCCCCCAGTGGCCCTTTTTTTGGGGGGGGGGGGCGGGTGCGACAAGTTGCCTGGCACTTGCCCCAACCTGGCGGGGCGAGACCGACCGAGGCTGGGGTCTCGACCCAGGCCAGCTGCCTGGCGGGGCGAGACCGGCCGAAGGCTGGGGTCTCGCCCCAGGCCTGCGGCCTGGCAGGGTGATAACTTCGCAAAAAGAAGTTATCTTCATCCCTATTTTAACCATTTTTAGTCCATGTTATGTGATATTTATACATGAAAAGTAGATAAAATCCAATTGCCGCATGATTTGAAGTCAAAATATTTGTACTCTCATTTTTTATATGTTTTTATGATAGAATTCGGGGAGAATTTAAGTCAAGGATTGAAGGCTAAGTATTGTGAAAAATCTGGGAAAAATGTTGCAACATATTCTCAACAAATCTGGCAGGTCAAATTATGCAGAAATACAGAACCAGAAATGTTGCAACATATTCGCAACATTTCTGACAGTTACAGGAAATTCAGATCCGAAACTGCCAAGTTTTCAACAGTTACAACCTATTTTAAAGCATCCGTTTAGCATTTTAAAA
Source organism: Platanthera guangdongensis (assembly GCA_039583875.1). Classification (NCBI taxonomy): domain Eukaryota; kingdom Viridiplantae; phylum Streptophyta; class Magnoliopsida; order Asparagales; family Orchidaceae; genus Platanthera; species Platanthera guangdongensis. The sequence continues at coordinate 21,261,854 of CM077157.1, read as the reverse complement.
TGACTGGATGTGGGGCCCACTAGGGAGGAGTAAAGGAAAGTTTAAAAGAGGAAAATTTCAGCCATTAAAAGGGAGGATTCTATTCTATTCTTGTTCAGCGATTAGAGAGGAGGAGAAAAAACTGCCGGGGAGATTCGGTCAAGGAAGAACCAGTCCAGTCTTGACATTCGGGCTGAAGGAAACGCTTCCACATCACTGGAGAAGGGGAAGATTCGCATTTCTTTCGAAATGTTTAGTAAGATCTCTTCAGTTTTGTGTTATTTTCCCGCAGTCATGAACTAAAACTCTCTAGTCTTGCATGATGAGAGTAGTATGTGTATTTTGATGATGACCATCTTTGATTTTGAGTTTGTTTTGTGATTATCTTTATAGATCTTGTGATTTTTATGATGAAATTGTTGGATCATGTCTTTTTATTACATTGCGTTGCGAGAATCGAGAGATGAGCGTCGTAACGTTAATTTAAGGGCTAGTTTATCGCAGTGCGAGAATTGAGAGATGAGCAATGTGAATCATTAACCAAAATTTCTGTATTTTTACGGCGTTTCAAGAGTCGAGAGAGGAGAAACGTGCGTGCATCATAAGATCTATTGAGTTTTGAAAAGTGAAAGAGATTTTCTTTTTATGCTAGCGAATTTGATTCTTGCACTTCATAATATTTTCGTTTTGTCTAAGTTAGAGATAACTAGGGTTGCGTAGATATTAATACTCCTTGTATCGAGAGATAAAAGTTTCTTCCTTAAAAATCATCGCAAGATAATTCAAAGCTCAACCAAATGAAATATTTATTTTATCATCATCATGTTACACATATGAAATCAGAAATGCAAGGCTATTTTCTCTAATTGCTAAGAAATTACTTTAAGATCTAGTTAAATTAGTTTTAATATTTATCTAAAAGTTTCAATCTATTTTCAGAAAATCAATTAATTGTTTTACTTGGATTCATAGAAACGGTGTAGCTAGTAATTGTAAGCACTAAACCCATCACTTCTCCGTGGGAACGATCTCACTCACTCTGTATTACTTGTACAACACGTATACTTGCGTTTTCAAGCTCTATTTTGCGCGTATCAAGTTTTTGGCGCCGTTGCCGGGGAGGTGCAACGAATTTAGTGTCTTTCTTCTTACAATATTAGTGAACCTTAGTACGTGGAGGTCAAGTTTTATTTTCACTTGTTAGTTTATTATTTTTGGGTTATCATCTTTGTCATCCGATAGTGTATGTCCAGGTATCGTCCAGTTGAACTAATACCGTTAAATTCTGAAATCGAGCGAACCTATAGACGTAATAGAAAATCAACTAGATTGGAAAATTCGAATCAACTCAACATGAATAATCAAAACAATGATGCTGACGTTCATCATGATGGACAGTACTTAGGAGGCCAAGTAGAGCATAACGGGCACCCAATGGAAAATAGGAGAACATGTCGTGACTATAATATGCCTTTTAGGAGAGGGGTACAATTTAGTATCGCTAGACCTGCTGTAGAGGCTAACAACTTTAAAATTGATTCCACGGCGATGCAACTTGTCCAAGAATAATAAGTTTAGTGGCCATAACCATGAAGACCCTAACTCTCATCTAAGAACGTTCATAGAAATCTGTGACACATTTAAGATTAATGGCGCATCTGAAGAAGCCATTAAATTGCGATTATTTCCTTTCTCTCTAGAAGGGAAAGCAAAAGATTGGTTGAACTCATTGCCTAATGGGTCTATTACTACTTGGGCTATATTGGTTGAAAAATTCTTGGCCAAATATTTCCCCCCATCCAAAACCGCTAAATTAATGAGAGATATTTCTACGTTCATGCAAGTGAATGGAGAAACCCTATATGATGCATGAGAACGTTTTAAGGAACTATTACGGAGATGCCCCCACCATGGATTGGCCGTCCACCAACAAGTATGGACCTTTTACAATGGCCTTCAGACATCTACGATGATCCAAGTAGATGGAGCTGCGGGAGGGTCTCTCATGAATAAATACCCAGAAGATGCATATGGAATCTTAGAAGATTTATCTTCTAACAACTATCATTTGATCGATCGTCAAGGACATACTTCTGCTACGGCAGGATTGTATCAAGTTGACCAATTAACGTCATTTGCAGCCCAAATGACGTCTCAATTTAATACCATTAACAAGAGGTTAGATGCTTTGACGTTGAACCAAAATCAAATGAATCCTCAAGTCAATAGCATTATTACTCCCATGGTTTCTCCTAACCCCACCTTAACAATTGAACAACTTGTAGGGGGTAATGAAGAAGTTAATTATTTAGGAGGGCATTATAAGCAAAATACAAACCCTTACCCAAACCATTATAATCCCGAATGGAGAAACCATCCTAACTTCTCTTGGAAGAACAACTCCGGTCCTACTCCACCACACTTATTTAATTCTAATGCTAATCCTCAACATCAAAACAATCATTCCAACCAAGCGGGACCATCTAGAAAGGTAACAGATGACTTCATCATTGAATCAATGCAAAAGAATGAAGCCCGTTTCTCTAGTTTGGAAGGGTCAATGAGAATGATTGAATCACAACTAGGACAAATCGCCACCGCTTTAAGTATGCGACCGCAAGGCACACTCCCTACGGATACCACACCCAATCCCAAGGGAGATAATCATCATTGTAAGGCCATCACATTACGAAGTGGGCGTGAGTTAATAGTTGGTCAAGACACTAATCCACATGAACAAAATAAAAATCAAGACCAAGAAGAAGTCAAGGGTCCTAGTGAGCAAGTAACAATAGGAAGAAATGAGGGTGATAAGAGTGAGCAAGGAGTAATAACAGGAAGAAATGATAAGGAAATAGAAGGAGAAAAAGAGAAAAGAAGGAAGGAGAACCCACGAACCTATCCACCACCACCTTTCCCCCAAAGACTAAAAAAGAGCAAATTGGATCAACAATTTTAGAAATTCTTAGAAATCTTTAAGAAGTTGCAAGTTAATATACCCTTTGCCGAAGCATTAGAATAGATGCCGAGTTACGTAAAGTTCATGAAAGACATCTTAAATAAAAAACGGAAGTGTGGCGTGAACGAAACGGTAACCCTTACACATGAATGTAGTGCAATTCTCCAAAGGAGATTGCCACCAAAACTAAAGGACCCCGGAAGCTTCACGATTCCGTGTTCTATTGGTCATCAATTCGAGGGAAAGGCTTTGTGCGATCTAGGGGCGAGCATAAATCTTATGCCACTTTCAATTTATAAGAAGTTAGGGTTGGGGGAGATTTCCAAAACATCGATTACATTACAATTAGCAAATAAATCTCTAACCTTTCCAAAGGGGATTGTAGAAGACGTCTTAGTCAAGGTAGAAAAGTTTTTTTTTCCGACAGATTTTGTGGTTTTAGACATGAAGGAAGACAAGGAAGTCCCCATTATAGTGGGTAGGCCTTTCTTAGCCACCGAAAAAACTTTGATTGATGTACACACGGGTGAGTTAACCATGAGGGTTAACGATGAACAAGTGACTTTTAATGTACTAAAAGCCATGAAATTCCCTCGTTTAGAAGAAGATGACATAGAGGAAGTTAAGAGTGTGACCTTTTATGATTACAATTTAAGTGAGAATCTAGAAGAAGATGAAGAGGAGGGGACGGATGAAGAGAAATCACATTGTGAGAACGAAATTCAAGAATGCTTTGAAATAAGTGCACGTTCACCGACATTCACTCATAAGCCGGAGATTTTAGATATGACAGATAAGACATGTGCAAATAAACCTTCCGTCATTAGTCCACCCACACTTGAGTTGAAACCATTACCTGAACATCTGGCCTACGCATATCTAGGAGACAATGATACATTACCGGTCATTGTCAACTCAAAATTATCACAAAATCAACATCAACAACTCATAGATTTGCTGAAGCAATTTAAATTAGCCATAGGTTGGACGATCGCGGACATAAGAGGGATTAGTCCTTCGGTATGCATGCACAAGATTCTCCTAGAAGAATCTTACAAAGGTTCCATTGAGCCTCAACGCCGTCTCAGTCCACCTATGAAAGAGGTCGTAAAGAAAGAAATAATAAAATGGTTAGATGCAGGGATAATATACCCTATCTCCGATAGTTCTTGGGTCTCTCCGATTCAATGTGTTTCGAAGAAAGGAGGGATGACCGTAATAAAAAATGATAAGAACGAATTAATATCGACTAGAACTATTACCAGATGATGCATTTGTATGGATTATCGCAAGCTTAACAAGGCTACTAGAGAAGACCACTTTCCATTGTCTTTCATAGATCAAGTGCTAGATAAGTTGTCCAGTAATGATTTCTTCTGCTTCTTAGACGGCTATTCTGGGTATAACCAAATCACGGTTGACCCGGAAGATCAAGAGAAAACAACCTTCACGTGCCCTTACGGAACATTCGCCTTTAGGAGAATGCCATTTGGTCTATGCAACGCACCAGCCACGTTCTAACGGTGTATGATTGCTATATTTTCAGAAATTATGGATCATGGTATAGAGATCTTCATGGATGATTTCTCCATCTTCGGAAAATCATTTGGGGAGTGTTTGGAGTGCTTAGAAAGAGTGCTTGTGCGATGTATCGAAACTAACCTTGTGCTGAATTGGGAAAAGTGCCATTTCATGGTACGCGAAGGCATCGTGCTAGGCCATCATGTGTCAAGCAAGGGGTTAGAAGTAGATAAGGCCAAAATTGAGGTCATTGAGAAATTACCTCCTCCTAGGAATGTGAAAGAGTTAAGGAGTTTCCTAGGGCATGCAGGATTTTACCGAAGGTTTATCAAATATTTTGCTAGGATTGCAAAACCTCTTAGTGGATTGTTGGAAAAGGATACGAAATTTCATTTTGACGAAGACTGTTTGAGTGCATTTAGTAAACTGAATAAGTAATTAACCACGACACCAATTGTGGTGGCACCCGACTGGGGTGAACCATTTGTCCTTATGTGTGATGCGAGTGACTATGCCGTGGGTGTAGTTCTAGGTCAAGTTAGGGGGAAACTTTTTCACACCATAGCCTACGCGAGCAAAACTCTAATCGAAGCTCAAATCAATTACACCACGTGTAACACCCCGGATTTTTGATTGCGTCCGCTTGATGGGCGTTACGTTGGCTTTGACCATTGTTCGAGCATGGTTTTTCCCACGGGCTTGCGAGTGGCTGTTTTGGTAGCCGAGTTTGCACGATTCCCCAGCAAACCGGAGTTTGGGGACTCGGTGAGGCCTCTTAGGGAGTTTCACTTTTTCGCGCCCGGGTATGTTGCTCAAAACGGGTTGCTTGTACAGAAAACAAAAAGGTAAAAAGTTCTTAAGGCAAAAATTCTAGGATGCACAGAAACACTTTTCAAACAGGGAAAAATGGTCGTTTTTGTACGTGACGCCCCCCGACACGGGCGTGTCGGGGCGTGACCCAGGGCGTGACCTGGGCGTGACTCCTTGACTCGACGAATTTTCTTGCGTCGAGTTGAGCTCGACGAATGGGGTACACGCCCCGTGACACGGGCGTGTCACGGGCCGTGTCCCGCAGTGTCGAGTGTCGAGTGTCGAGTGTCGAGTGTCGAGTGTCGGGTGTCGAAGAGGGGACACGGCCTGTGACACGGGCGTGTCAAGGGCGTGTCGCTTTGTCGAGGTCGACACTTTGAGTAGACAGATGTCGAGACACGGGTTACACGCCCTAGGTACGGGCGTGACCGACCCGTCATGGGCGTTACCCGCCGTGTACCATGTGGAAATTGGATTTGCGATTGCTGCGCCGCTTAAGACACGCCCTTATAGGGCGTGACACAGGGCGTAGGGCCGAAAATCGACTTTTTCAGTTTTTTTGTGCGTTCATTTCCTTGATTCTGCATCTACCCTCTGTTTTGGAGGAAATAAGGCATTTCTCCTCCTCATTTCATTCTTTCATCTTCTTCCTCATTCCAAAAGGAACTCACGGGAAAGGCTAAAGCAGAGGAAGAGAGGAGCAGCCGTCGCGGCGTCGTCTCGGTTCAGGCAAGCGGTTTCTTCACCCTTGCATTTATTTCTTGTTCTTTGATTGTGCAAAATAGCTATTTTCCTCTTTCAATTTTCCTAGCTTGTTCTTCTTGTTTTGTGTTATCCCTCACTAGCTCTTGAATTTCCCTATGCTCAGAATTCGATTTTCCATGCTTATTTTTGTTTCGTTATCAATTCTATGCTCGGTTGAAATGTATTTATCTTGTTCAGTGATTCTGTAGCTAAGTCAGTTCATGTAGCCTTTCTTATTCATGGTTCTTCCTTATTCATGTGCTTTCTTGTTCCAAACATGGTTCATGTAATTAAGTTAATCAAACTCTATCAAGTTTGACATAACGTTGGCATTTGTAGTCGTGTGAGGATGAAGGAAGGGAACATGTGTATTGGGTTATGGTGCGATTTGCTTATGGTGTTGAGCTTGGATTCGTTTATGTAGTTTTGCGAGGCATTGTGAACCATGGCAGGAGCGTTTGTGTGAGGATTCGGTAAGGGTGGTGTGGTTTACGCCTTTGTGGCACCGGTTTGAATTTGTGGTGTAAGCACCATTTTGGCCCGACTAGCTGGCTTTTATTGGTGCGTTCCACTTTAGGGCTGCCACAAAAGAGCTGAATCGCATTTAACCGTTCACTTATAGTTGTTTCACCAAGTGCATGGTCTTTTGCTCCTGCGGGTTGAGCAGGACTTGATGAAAATTGTACGCACTTTGCGTTTGGCACTTTGGATTGACAGTATTTAATACACCTTTTTTGTTCACTCATTTTACTTACTGAAACATTGCTACGGGGTCGGTAAGCCCCTTCGTCATATTTTCTGAACTTCCTACTATATTGGTAGCTTTGATATTGCTGAGGTGTTCTTTCTTGAATGCCTCAGGTGCAGGTTGTAGCCGGTTGAGCGGCTAGTGCTTGGGTAGAGTGTCTTGGGATCTAGCCGAGCTTACTTAGCAAGGTAGTTCGTTCTTTGTTGTACAGACATACTTGCACCCCAATGGTTTCGTGTCAGCTTGTTGGCGCCCATTGGTAGTTTTCTTTACTTGTGAATATATATGAATCTAGACTGCTAATGTGACTCCCTACTTGCTCTTGGGAAGAATTTATGGTAGGTTGCATTAGGTATTTTTAAGCTAAACAAAATTATTATTGGCATAACATGTTTTGGTCACCGAACACGTATTTTCCAATGACGTAAACAAAGATATTTCTTATAGTAGTATCAATATAGACTGCATATAGGAGAATAAGTCTGTAGAAGGCCGGATTTAAATTCAAAAGTTTTCTTGCATTTAACTGTTGGATTTCAACTCACAAGGGTTGCCTGAGCGTAGTTATCCCCTGCACGACGTGATTAACCCGTAGTTCCTCTTGCTCTGATACGATGTACTTGTTGTGGCGGAAAGCTCTCTTATCAAGGTCCTGAGTTCGAGACCCAGTGCAACAACCTACCGCTGCGGATCAGGCGTGGAGATGGGTTGGGGTGCATGGCCTGCAGGCTTGAATGTGAAGACTACTAGTAGTGGGCCCGGGTCTGGACTCTGGTAGGCCGACGGTCTGGCTGGATCCCATGTTGATGGGCCTGAACCGTTATAAAAAAGTGCACTCAAGTCAATTTTTACTGATCAATCCGTTATTTGATGGAAAAAAAGAGATACAAAGCCGAGTTGATTCGTTGGGTACTATTATTGCAGGAATTCGATTTGGAGATTAATGATAGAAAGGGCGTAGATAACCCTGTAGCAGACCATCTTTCCAGGATCTCTTATTATCATTCAGAATTGAGGAGAGATTTCCAGATGAGCAAATCTTAGCTAATCAGAGGGGTTAGTGCTGGTACGCCGATTACGAAGTTAGAACATCTTACCTTCAGATTTAAACTACCAACAATGATTCTTACACCAAGTGATGGACCCACCTTATTTGTTTAAAATTGGTGCTGATGGAGTAGTGAGGAGATGTATACCGGAAGTAGAAATGCATCCTATTTTAGAAAATTGCATAGTTCTCCCTACGGAGGACACTTCAAGGGAAATAGGACAGCTATGAAAGTCTTAGAGGCCGGATTCTATTGGCCTACATTATATCATGATTCTAGAGAACATGTGAAAAGGTGTGATCGATGTCAAAAAGAAGAAAATATTAATAAGAACGAAGCTATGCCTATGAACCCAATTCTAGAAGTTGAGCTTTTTGATGTCTGGGTATAGACTTCATGAGACCATTCGTTAATTCGAATGGTATTTATTTATCCTCTTAGCCGTAGACTATGTATCGAAATGGGTCGAAGCCATAACCACGACCAAAAATGATGCAAAGGTGGTGTTATACTTCCTGAAAAACTTCATATTTAGTCGATTTGGAACACCCAAAGCTATTATAAGTGACGGGGGAAGTCACTTTTATAATCACCAATTTGCTGCGTTGTTGAAAAAGTACGGGGTTAGGCATAAGGTAGCATTGGCATACCACCCCCAAACAAATGGGTTAGCAGAAGTATCTAATAGAGAGATCAAGAAAATCTTGGCTAAAACGGTGAGTGTAAATTGCAAGGATTGGTCTCAAAAGCTTAACGATGCCTTATGGGCATATAGAACCGCTTTCAAGACCCCGATTGGTGTTACTCCGTGTCGTTTAGTTAACGGCAAGACTTGTCACTTACCGTTAGAGTTGGAATATCGGGCATATTGGGCCATTAAGAAAATCAACTTTGACTTTCAAGAAGCCGGTAAATCTAGACTACTACAGTTAAATGAATTGGAGGAGATCCGGACTCAGGCGTATGAAAGTGCAAGGGTTTATAAGGACCGTACTAAAATGTGGCATGACCGCCATCTTACGGACAAATATTTACAACCAGGGAAACTAGTTCTATTATTCAATTCACGACTAAAAATTTTTCCTGGTAAATTAAAATCTAGGTGGTCGGGCCCATTTCGGGTCAAGGAAGTGCTTCCTTATGGGGTCGTTACTATCATCAATGAAAAAGATCATTCGGAGTTTAAGGTCAATGGCGGATGTCTTAAGGCTTACTTAGGAAACGAAAATGAACGAGCAATATCGTTCATACACTTGAAATAAAATTTTCGAGCCGCCGAATGTCCAGTCGGGACATTAACTAAGGCCGCTTTCGGGGAGGCAACCCCAAATTTTAATGATAAGTTCTCTATTATTATTGTTATTTTTGTTTTGTTTGTTTATGTTTCTCTCAAAGATTCGTTTCAAAAAGAAAAAAAATGATGCATGACTGAAATCCTATGGTCTCGAACGCTTAAAACCACATTTCCCCTTCATTCGGCTCTAGTCAAGGCTCGAAATTGGTTCAGAAAAAAATGTTGCAACATTTTCGCAAAATGTTGCAACATAATTTTCTCTGCCTTTTTCTCTTACAAAAGCGGAAGTTCAGTCGTTAGCCGGTTCAATTGATTAATTTAACCCGGCTGTCTGAGGGATTAATTTAAACCGGCTGTCTGAGGGTTCAATTGGAATAAGTTAACTTATTTTACTTAATTATCCCCCCCAAATCCGCTGACCGGGATTAAACCACGCCGTGCATTTATTACCCTGCCGATTCTAAAAAAACGCGTTATCCCCAAATCCTCTGCTACCCCCGAATCCTCTGCTCCAGGAAAACCCTAACTCCTCTTTCTCGCCCTCTCCGACTCATCCACCGGCGGCAGCAACCCCTCGACAGCCACCGTTCAGGAAAACCCTCTCTCTCGCCGCCCTTCAGGAAGTGTCATGGCCCCCAAGAAAGGTAGAGAGAAGGTGGCGGCGCACAAGCACTCAAGATTCATCAACGAAGAAGCCATGGCTCGCTACGAATTGCTTAAGGTAAAGCCCGTCATCTATGAAAGAGGGTTTCAACTTGAAGTTCGTGGTTGGAGTCAAGCTTATGTGCGACAAATAGACAAGTTCGGCTGGACCTCCTTCTGCCATCCCCGCACTGACGCTGTCTTACCGTGGGTGTACGAATTCTACGCCAACGCCAAGTTCCACACGGACGGAAAAATTCATATACGAGGGAAGGAAGTCGATTTTTCCGCGGAAGGTATAAACTCCTACTTCGACTTAGCAAATCTGGATTGTGATGTATTCGAGTCTGTTAGAACTTCTAACCCATTCGATATCGCCACCACATTGAGCCTCACTAAAAACATCACGTGGGTTAATGAATCTTCTCATGTCCTGCATTCAGCTCTTTTTACTCGTGAAGCTAAAGTTTGGCTTCTTTTCGTAAACTCAAGTGTTATGCCGACGAAGCACTCCAACCATGTCTCCTTCGATAGGGCTTGCATTATACATAGCATTATAAAAGGGATTCCCATTAATGTAGGACATATTATTTCAAGTCAAATCCAAAAAAAGGTCAAAACGGAGGGGGGAACTCAGCTATGGTTTCCCACACTCATCACATCGTTGTGCCGTTACGCCGGGGTATCTCTCGCCGACACGGACACTACCACCATTGTAGGTCGGCCAATCACGTTTTCTGTCATTTCATCCTATATTAGAGTATCTTCAGAGGAGCCCCCCCCCCCCCCCAAATCCGCTCAGAAACAACATCCTACTGTGTCTTCGAGCAAAACCACCCAACCTCATTCCACCGCCACTTTAATCCTTCGGATTGGCCGATCATTTTAAATATTTGCAAGGCACCGCCAAATATCACCGCCAACAACATCGTGATATAGTTTCGCATTTAAACATTTTACATCACAATCAAGTAGCCCTTCTCCGCCATTTGAACGTACCTGAGGAAAAGATAGCAGTCCACGATGTGAATCCTGCTTGGTATGACAACAAACCCTCTACTTCTAAGGGGAAGGAGGCGGCATCCTCGCCAGATCCACATGATGAAACGGAAGCGGTCGAGGAGGATGCGGTCTTTGCATCCGGCGAAGACGACGAAATGAAAGAATTTTTGGACGATGACGACTCGGACGAGGTCGATGACGCTGACGACGATGAGGAGGATGGTTGACACTCCACTACTCAGAATCTGGGAAATTTACTTTACGCTATTACTGGTGAAATGTTTGTTTTGTTTTTGGGAAATATCTGTGGTGAAACATTTCAGTGCGAGTGAAGTACTTTATTTTATTTACACATTGCTCCTTGGACGCTCGTTATCGGTTTTCCTGAATGGCTAATTTGTTCTACTACTGTTGAACTTGTTGAACTGTATGCTAATAACTGAATGCTAAGTAACGTTTACGTGTTACTTGGTTATTTATTTTCTAGCTCTAATCTTTATAACTGTTACTTGTTGCACTGTGGTTGATCACTTCTCTAGCTGCATTGTTCTGTTTCCTGAACTGTTGTTTCCATAAATTAGTGCTATATGTTTTCATGTCGTGAAGCTATACCTGTTACTCAATAACTACACTGTTTTAATGCAAACTCTTTATTATAATCTGCTACTTCGTGGGATATTCCGTTCATATCTTATACTTTTATGTTCCACTTCACCCATATTTATATGCTGGCGACTCACATGTGAAACTTTCTTTTTATTCCACTCTTATGATTTATGAAGTTCGCAATCGCATACAAGGCTATTATATTTGCTACAACTACTTTACTAGAGGACTAGTAAAGGTTAAAGTATGGGGGGATGTCCTTCTATACCTTGCATGACAAATCTTTTATGGGGTATATTTTAGAACTGCTTGCTCTTCATTTTTTTTATTATTAATAAATCTATTCAAGTTTTTCAAATTAATTGTAAGGTTAGACGAGTCAGTCCTATGAGTCAGACTATTAAATTGTAATTAGACTGATTGGTTAAAGCTCGATTAAGAAATCTATCTCACATTCATGCACTATAGTTCTTAAAAGTGTTTACCCCCTTTTAATTTATTTAATTAACTTCGGATCCTAATGAGATTAGATCGAGTATGTTCTAATTCAATGATAGTCGCCAATATATTGAGCGTACGTAGTTAACCTTGCTTCCATATAAATCCTTACCTATGTTGCCATCACATATTACTTTTGAGCTTAAAGACTTGATTATTCATTTCTCTATGTTCCTTAGCTAGTAGACTGACCACTTATGGGTGTTAAAAAAAATTTGTATATCATAGTGACATGTGGCCTAAGTTAGCTCCGGCTTACTTAGAATGATCCCAACTATGATAAAAAAAGGATATATATATATATAGCATAGTGATATGTGGCCCAAGGATGTTCACTCATACTTGGAATGATCCCAACTGTGCAAATATCAAAAGAAAAAAAAATTGTTGAAAGTTAAACCCCATAAGTTGGCAAGCTACTAAGCTGATTAATTTGAATCAATGGCTACCCACCTCTACAAAATTCATCAAGTCGTTTTTATTTGGCATCGGTTTCTACCAAACTCATGTAGAGGTCATATCAAAGCCTTAGACTACTCTTGATTTATCCTATTGGTGACGAAGTTTATCGAAAATGAATTGTAAGGGATGTAGACAATTTGTTAAGGGCATCACATATAACACTTGAATTCTTAATTGAGTCTTATCTTATATCTATCTGATAGAATTATGAAAGTTTGAATTCTTATGGATTAGCAAGTCTAGCATCAGTTAATGAGAATTACTTGAAGCTATTTTGGTTAACTTATAATGAAGAGTAGACGGGAATGAAATTATACTGTCATAAATCTTTGTCATATCATGATTTACAATGATTTACCTTTGCTAGGGACTAGCAAAAAACTAAGCATGTGGGTGTGATAACTTCGCAAAAAAAAGTTATCTTCATCCCTATTTTAACCATTTTTAGTCATGTTATGTGATATTTATACATGAAAAGTAGATAAAATCCAATTGCCGCATGATTTGAAGTCAAAATGTTTGTACTCTCATTTTTTATATGTTTTTATGATAGGATTCGGGGAGAATTTAAGTCAAGGATTGAAGGCTAAGTATTGTGAAAAATCTGGGAAAAATGTTGCAACATATTCTCAACAAATCTGGCAGGTCAAATTGTGCAGAAATACAGAACCAGAAATGTTGCAACATATTCGCAACATTTCTGACAGTTACAGGAAATTCAGATCCGAAACTGCCAAGTTTTCAACAGTTACAACCTATTTTAAAGCATCCGTTCAGCATTTTAAAATGACTGGATGTGGGGCCCACTAGGGAGGAGTAAAGGAAAGTTTAAAAGAGGAAAATTTCAGCCATTAAAAGGGGGGATTCTATTCTATTCTTATTCAGCGATTAGAGAGGAGGAGAAAAAACTGCCGGGGAGATTCGTTCAAGGAAGAACCAGTCCAGTCTTGGCATTCGGGCTGAAGGAAACGCTTCCACATCACTGGAGAAGGGAAGATTCGCATTTCTTTCGAAATGTTTAGTAAGATCTCTTCAGTTTTGTGTTATTTTCCCGCAGTCATGAACTAAAACTCTCTAGTCTTGCATGATGAGAGTAGTATGTGTATTTTGATGATGAACATCTTTGATTTTGAGTTTGTTTTGTGATTATCTTTATAGATCTTGTGATTTTTATGGTGAAATTGTTGGATCATGTCTTTTTATTACATTGCGTCGCGAGAATCGAGAGATGAGCGTCGTAACGTTAATTTAAGGGCTAGTTTATCGCAGTGCGAGAATCGAGAGATGAGCAGTGTGAATCATTAACCAAAATTTTTGTACTTTTACGGCGTTTCAAGAGTCGAGAGAGGAGAAACGTGCGTGCATCACAAGATCTATTGAGTTTTGAAAAGTGAAAGAGATTTCCTTTTTATGCTAGCGAATTTGATTCTTGCACTTCATAATATTTTCGTTTTGCTTAAGTTAGAGATAACTAGGGTTGCGTAGATATTAAGACTCCTTGTATCGAGAGATAAATGTTTCTTCCTTAAAAATCATCGCAAGATAATTCAAAGCTCAACCAAATGAAATATTTATTTTATCATCATCATGTTACACATATGAAATCAGAAATGCAAGGCTATTTTCTCTAATTGCTAAGAAATTACTTTAAAATCTAGTTAAATTAGTTTTAATATTTATCTAAAAGTTTCAATCTATTTTCAGAAAATCAATTAATCGTTTTACTTGGATTCATAGAAACGGTGTAGCTAGTAATTGTAAGCACTAAACCCATCACTTCTCCGTGGGAACGATCTCACTCACTCTGTATTACTTGTACGGCACGTATACTTGCGTTTTCAAGCTCTATTTTGCGCGTATCACGGGGCGAGACCGGCCGAGGCTGGGGTCTCGCCCCAGGCCTGCGGCCTGGCGGGGTGAGACCGGCCGAGGCTGGGGTCGCGCCCCAGGCATGCGGCCTGGCGGGGCAAGGCCGGCCGAGGCTGGGGTCGCGCCCCAGGCCTGCGGCCTGGCGGGGCGAGACCGACCGAGGCTGGGGTCTCGCCCCAGGCTTGCGGCCTGGCGGGGCGAGACCGGCCGAGGCTGGGGTCTCGCCTCAGGCCAGCGGCCTGGCGAGGCGAGACCGGCCGAGGCTGGGGTCTCGCCCCAGGCCTGCGGCCAGGCGGGGCGAGACCGGCCGAGGCTGGGGTCGCTCCCCAGGCCTGCAGCCTGGAGGGGCGAGACCGGCCGGAGGCCGAGGTCTTTCCCCTGCCCCCTGCTCCCCAGTTCTTCGAGGGTCACCTGCTCGTCTCGGGTGCCCAGGGAGGAGGGGGGCATAGCTCCTCCCGCTCGTGGACCTCTTTTGACCATGTTGTTACTGTTTTACCCTCAGGGTGGAATTACCTCTTTGCCCCTGGTGTGGGTGTTTTCTATTGGTCAAAGGCCTATTTGGCGTAAGGGTTTTTCTGGCATTTTGGTCCATGGGATTGAGAAAACTATAAATAGACCCTTAGGGGTGCCTTGGAGAGCATTGCATTCAGAGCCACAAAAATCCCTTTGCTCTTTTCCTCTAAGGCACCTAGCTCAAGCATTGGCTAGGGAGGGGGAGACTTCAGAGGTCTCCCGGGTGTGAGGTGGGACTTCCGCGCTAGAGCCGAGGGTCTATTTCTAGCTTCTTGATCTTTGGTCTGTGACGTTCCTCCGGGTGTAGTGTGCGTGAGGTTACCCCTTTCTAGGGACCCCGAACTCCACAGAGGCCATTTTTGGCTTCAACACTTTTGGTGCGGTGAGCGTGGAGAGTGACCAACACAGAAGATCTCGGGAGAGTATCATGACTGGAGGTCAGGGAGGTAGTGATGATCTCGGTGAGCTCCCCAGCCCAGGACCCTTTGTGGGGAGGCAAGAGTTCATGGCCTCCATCCAGGGCATCTTGGAGATGCTGTGAAGCATTGCTCCTCAGGGTGGCAGCTCCACCCCGACCCCCCAGGTGCTAGCTCCCCCCTCTCGACGAGTCGACTCCCAGGGGTCTAGGCGAGATGACCCCTACAAGGGGAGAAGGAAGTGCACCGGGAAGAAGGCCCGGGAAGGAGAGGATGGGAGATGGGGTCGAGCGAGACCTCACCAGCCGGGAGTTATTCTCCAGCCCGGCGAGTGCCAACCTCCCAGGAGAGTAGGTCGCACGAGTAGAAGTGGCAAGACCACCCCTTAGGAGGTCACCCTTCAGCGAGCTGATCATCTCAGCTTCCGTTCCCAAGGGGTTCAAAGAGCCTGACATGACTTACTATACCGGGAAGAATGACCCCGTCCAGCATCTGTAGTAGTTCGAGGATGTCATCTCCATCAGGCCGATGACGGATGCCTTCAAGTGTCGTCTCTTTGTAATCACGTTGAAGGAGAAGACAAGAGACTGGTTTCATCAACTCCCTCCGAGATCGATCTATGGGTTTGAGGACTTGAGCCGGAGCTTTCAGCTTCGCTTCTCCACCTCCAACAAGAGGAAGAAGAGTCCTGAGTCTATCTTCCTGATAAGGCAGGGGTCCGAGGAGTCGCTGTCCCATTACATTGACAGGTTCCAAGAGGAGATCCTGGAAGTCCAGAGATGCCAGGGTATGCCCTCTAGATGTCGTTCACGGTGGGGTTGCGCGAGGGGTTCTTCAAGATGAGCCTGACTCGAAGGGCCCCCCTTTCCTTTGAGGAGCTGATGGAAAGGGCGGCTGAGGATATAGCCATGGTGACGGCCAACCCGACATTTGTCAAGAAGTTGGCAGAGCTAACAGAGACGGAGTCAAAAGAGCAAGGTGGCTCAAGACATCAGGAAGGAAGAAGGAGAGAGGAGCAGAGAGCTCAAGGGTTCCAAAGACAGGAGGGTCCAGAACCAGGCTGGAGGCAATAGGGAGGACCTGCCCAGGGTCCAGGAAGAGCTCTCATCCATGGGCGGAGGGAACTTTCATGGGGGACAAGGGAGGTTCAACTTCCAGAGGCAAGCCCCTAGGCAGCTCCTACCCCCACCACATCAAGCGATGGAGATTGGTTGAAGGGAGAGGAGGAACCGCCAGGGAAGGAGAAGGGTTAGGGTAGAGTTACCGTACTGTGACTTCCACCAGGTGGAGGGGCACGCCACGGCTACCTGCCCCGAGTTCCTAGAGGTGAGGGGGCTGAGAGGCCCGACCCAGCCTCAGCTGCCGGTACGGGTAGAGGAGGTTCTACCCAGAGAAGGGGGATGATGTGTGTGAGGACCGGGTCGATGTCGGACCCCGGGGCGGTATAGCGGTGTTCCACGGTGGAGTGGGGATTGAGGCCACTCGGAAGGTAAGCCTCCATATCATGTACCGAAGGAGCGTCGCCTCAACATCCCAGATCCCCGCCCCAGGAGGAGAAGATCAACTTCTCGGTGAAGGACATGTCGGATCATGAGGATCTGTTTTGCGATGCGCTGGTCATCCAGACGGCCATCGAGGGCTACACCATCTCCAGGATCTTGGTTCATAACGGGAACTCCGTCAACGTAATTTTCAAGAAGGCGTTTGACGAGATGAAGGTAGAGCCAATGAGGGTGCTAGCCTCGAACAGACCCCTGTTCGGATTTTCTGGAGAAAGGAAGGAGGTCGATGGTGGAGTAGGACTCCAAGTAAAATTGGGAGGGACTTCAAGGAACTATCGGTTCGTCATTGTTGACGCTCCAAGCAGCTACAACGCCATCTTCGGAAGGCCCCTCATCAGCGTATTTCGTTATGTGCTGTCTTCTTTCCACCAGTGTCTCAAGTTCAGCTCGGGAGGGATCCAGGTCAGAATCAAGGGAGACCCCAGGATAGCAAGACATTGCTACATCACGGCCGTCAACACCATCTCTTGGTTGGCTAAGGCGGAGGAGATGGATAAGATCATGGAGAGCTTGAGTAGGATGGAAGTGTCCGACGAGATGGAAGAGGACGACGACCATCATGCCCAGGCCCCCTGAGAAGCCTCGCCTTGAGGGAGTTTTTTCCTTTTTCTTATCTTGTAACAAGCGCTACCCCTGACCAGCTGAGTCAGGGGACCATGTAACCCATATCTTCCCCATTTGAGGATGTTGGATTTGGTAAGGTTTGATTGAGATGCCTAGTCCTTTTGCTCCGAGACGGTTCCGCTGCCCAGGCTCTCACTAGCTGGGCAGGGCCGGTGATACCTTTTATGGATGCCCCGTAGTCCCACCTTGAGATGGATTCCGCTGTCAGACTCTCACTAGCTGGCAGGGCATGTTGATATCTCGGAGGGTGGGGTAGGTCTCACCTCGAGATGGATTCCGCTGCCAGGCTCTCACTAGCTGGCAGGGCAGGTTGATCTCTCGGAGGGTGGGGTAGGTCTCACCTCGAGATGGATTCCGCTGTCAGGCTCTCACTAGCTGGCAGGGCAGGTTGATCTCTCGGAGGGTAGGGTAGGTCTCACCTCGAGATGGATTCCACTGTCAGGCTCTCACTAGCTGGCAGGGCAGGTTGATCTCTCGGAGGGTGGGGTAGGTCTCACCTCGAGATGGATTCCGCTGCCAGGCTCTCACTAGCTGGCAGGGCAGGTTTATATCTCGGAGGGTGGGGTAGGTCTCACCTCGAGATGGATTCCGCTGCCAGGCTCTCACTACCTGGCAGGGCAGGTTGATCTCTCAGAGGGTGGGGTAGGTCTCACCTCGAGATGGATTCCGCTGACAGGCTCTCACTAGCTGGCAGGGCAGGTTGATCTCTCGGAGGGTGGGGTAGGTCTCACCTCGAGATGGATTCCGCTGTTAAGCTCTCACTAGCTGGCAGGGCAGGTTGATCTCTCGGAGGGTGGGGTAGGTCTCACCTCGAGATGTATTCCGCTGCCAGGCTCTCACTAGCTGGCAGGGCAGGTTGATCTCTCGGAGGGTGGGGTAGGTCTCACCTCGAGCTGGATTCCGCTGCCAAGATCTCATTAGCTGGCAGGGCAGGTTGATCTCTCTGAGGGTGGGGTAGATCTCACCTCGAGATGGATTCCGCTACCAGGCTCTCACTAGCTCGCAGGGCGGGTTGATCTCTCGGAGGGTGGGGTAGGTCTCACCTCAAGATAGATTCCACTGTCAGGCTCTCACTAGCTGGCGGGGCAGGTTGATCTCTCGGAGGGTGGGGTAGGTCTCACCTCGAGATGGATTCCGCTGTCAGGCTCTCACTAGCTGGCAGGGCAGGTTGATCTCTCGGAGGGCGGGGTAGGTCTCACTTCGAGAAGGATTCCGCTGCCAGGCTCTCACTAGCTGGCAGGGCAGGTTGATCTCTCAGAGGGCGGGGTAGGTCTCACCTCGAGATGGATTCCGCTGCCAGGCTCTCACTAGCCGTCATGGAAGGTTGATCTCTCGGAGGGTGGGGTAGGTCTCACCTCGAGATGGATTCCACTGCCAGACTCTCACTAGCTGGCAGGGCAGGTTGATCTCTTGGAGGGTGGGGTAGGTCTCACCTCGAGATGGATTCCGATGCCAGGCTCTCACCAGCTGGCAGGGCAGGTTGATATCTTGGAGGGTTGGGTAGGTCTCACCTCGAGATGGATTCCACTGCTAGACTCTCACCAGCTGGCAGGGCAGGTTAATATCTCAGAGGGTGGGGTAGGTCTCACCTCGAGATGGATTCTGCTGCCAGGCTCTCACCAGCTAGCAGGGCAGGTTGATATCTCAGAGGGTGGGGTAGGTCTCACCTCGAGATGGATTTCGCTGCCAGGCTCTCACTAGCTGGCAGGGCAGGTTGATCTCTCGGAGCGTGGGGTAGGTCTCACGTCGAGATTGATTCCGCTGCAAGGCTCTCACTAGCTGGCAGGGCAGGTTGATCTCTCGGAGGGTGGGGTAGGTCTCACCTCGAGATGGATTCCGCTGCCAGGCTCTCACTAGCTGACATGACAGGTTGATCTCTCAGAGGGTGGGGTAGGTATCACCTCGAGACGGTCCCGCTGCCAGGCTCTCACTAGCTGGCAGGGCCGGTAGTATCTCTCGTGGATGCCCATGTTTCTCTTTGCTCCGAGACAGTCCCGCTGTCAGGCTCTCACTAGCTGGCAGGGCCGGTGGTACCTCTCGTGGATGCCCCTGTTCCTTTTTGCTTCGAGACGGTCCCGCTGCCAGGCTCTCACTAGCTGGCAGGGCTGGTGGTACCTCTCATGGATGCCCCTATTCTCTTTGCTCCGAGACGGTCCCGCTGCCCAGGCTCTCACTAGCTGGGCAGGGCCGGTGGTACCTCTCGTGGATGCCTAGTGGTCCCACCTCGAGATGGATTCCGCTGCCAGGCTCTCACTAGCTGGTAGGGTAGGATGATCTCTCGGAGGGTGGGGAAGGTCTCATCTCGAGTTGGATTCCACTGACAGGCTCTCACTAGCTGGCAGAACAGGTTGATCTCTCGGAGGGTGGGGAAGGTCTCACTTCGAGATGGATTCCGCTGCCAGGCTCTCACTACCTAACACAACAGGATGATCTCTCGGAGGGTGGGGTAGATCTCACCTCGAGACGGTCCCGCTGCCAAGCTCTCACTAGCTGGCAGGGCCGGTGGTACCTCTCGTGGATGCCCCTGTTCTCTTTGCTCCGAGATGGACCCAGCTGTCAGGCTCTCACTAGCTGGCAGGGCCGGTGGTACCTCTCGAGGGCCCTAAGATTTTTTTACCCTGAGGCCGTTTCGTCACCCTGGCTCCCGCTAGCTAACATGACAGGTTGACCCCTCGCGGAGGCTGAGTATTTCTGGCTCTAAGAAGGTCACTCAGCGAATACGTTGGGTTGGATGTTTCTTTCCGAGCTTGTGCCAACCTCGAAAAAAGCATGGATCGTGTACAACCCCGTAGTCGTAGAGTGGTGTCCTCTCGGCAGGCGCGAGATCAGCTTTGTATTTTTAAGCTTTTAGAGTGGTGTGCGCTCTTGGGGGCCAATTTTGGCATAGCCCTTAGAATATACTAGTAGGGGGAGGCAAAATTTGCCTCCCCCCCCGTGGCCCTTTTTGGGGGTGCGGGTGTGACAAGTTGGCTGGCACCCACCCCAACCTGGCGGGCCGAGACCGGTCGAGGCTGGGGTCTCTCCCCAGGCCTGCGGCCTGGCGGGGCGAGACCGGTTGAGGCTGGGGTCCGCCCCAGGCCTGCGGCCTGGCGGGGCGAGACCGGCCGAGGCTGGGGTCCCTCCCTAGGCCTGCGGCCTGACGGGGTGAGACCGGGCGAGGCTGGGGTCCCTCCCCAGGCCTGCGGCCTGATGGGGCGAGACCGGCCGAGGCTGGGGTCTCACCCTAGGCCTGCGGCCTGGCGGAGCGAGACCGGACAAGGCTGGGGTCCCGCCCCAGGCCTGCCGCCTAGCGGGGCGTGACCGGCCAAGGTTGTGGTCCCGCCCCAGGCCAGCGACCTGGCGGGGCGAGACCGGCCAAGGCTGGGGTCTCGCCCCAGGCCCGTGGCCTGGCGGGGCGAGACCGACCGAGGCTGGAGTCGCGCCCCAAGCTTGCGTCCTGGCGGGGCGAGACCGGCCGGAGGCCGGGGTCTTGCCCCTGCCCCCTGCTCTCCAGTTCTTCGAGGGTCACTTGCTTGTCTCGGGTGCCCAGGGAGGAGGGGGCATAGCTCCTCCCGCTCGTGGACCTCTTTTGACAATGTTGTTACCGTTTTACCCTCGGGGTGGAATTACCTCTTTGCCCCCCGGTGTGGGTGTTTTCTATTGGTCTAAGGCCTATTTGGCGTAAGGGTATTTCTAGCATTTTGGGATTGAGAAAACTATAAATAGACCCTTAGGGGTGCCTTGGAGAGTATTGCATTCAGAGCCACAAAAATTCCTTTGCTCTCTTCCTCCAAGGCACCTAGCTCAAGCATTGACTAGGGAGAGGGAGACTTCAGAGGTCTTCCGGGTGTGAGGTGGGACCTCCGCGCTAGAGCCGAGGGTCTATTTCTAGCTTCTTGATCTTTGGTCCGTGACGTTCCTCCGGGTATAGTAGGTGTGAGGTCACCTCTTTCTAGGGACCCCGAACTCCACAGAGGCCATTTTTGGCTTCAACATGGTAGGTATCGACCATTACTCTCTGGTCCGCTGAAACTCCAGAGTAAGAGAACATCTCCTCAATGGCTATAATTCAGTCATCCAAAGCCATGAAGTCTGGCATATCATATAGGTAGGGGGTACTAATCGCTAGAAGTGCGAAGTGAAGTTCATCTCTGGTGGCAGCACAGCTGGGGGCACCAGAGGAGCAGGAGGAACTGGAAAACCTTGACCCACGGTCGGGTTCTAAACTCTAAGCGGCTGTCCTGCAACAACAGTCAACAAGGTTTGGATATGCGACTGCATCTCCAACATTTTCCTAGACAAAGCTTCGTTGCTCTGTCGCAATCCTTCAATCATGACCTCGTTCTGAGCACCAGACGATTCGCCCTCTGACTGGGGAGTCGACCTCATCATAGGACGTCTCGACATTCTAATAATTACAATAATTAACTAGTCAAAACCTAGCTTACTACTAGAACCAAACAACCAAGTACAGACAAAACATACATAATACTTGCTCTTGCTGCTAACTTGCTCTTGGAATTTTATAAATGATGAAATGCTTAAACCTAGGATAACATACCATCATCCTATTAATTCTTGTGCAAAGTCCATGAATGCCTTAATTTGTATTCTTTTGACTCAAAATAATGTGTGTACATATGTCATCATATAAATCTTTAGCTTGACACGTGTGCAAGTGCTATGTTATGCTATGCATGATGTGCTATGCATTCTAAAAAGGCCTTAATGCATGTTATGAGCGGCGTACACATGAAATATTATGCATCTCATACTACATAATATCGCATGTAACGAAGAAGTAAAACGTGCTAATGGACATCCATGTGATGATGGTTATGCATCCCATACTGCATAACCGTCACATGTTGCCACCTATGGTGGATCCATATACAAACACATATTATGCATCTCATACTATATAATATACCCCATATACTTCTTATCATGCTATGAGTGTAGTGTTCATGCTTCGGCCAAGACGTATTGATGA
The DNA here is from genome assembly GCA_039583875.1 of Platanthera guangdongensis. Taxonomy (NCBI): domain Eukaryota; kingdom Viridiplantae; phylum Streptophyta; class Magnoliopsida; order Asparagales; family Orchidaceae; genus Platanthera; species Platanthera guangdongensis. Next base: position 21,239,584 of record CM077157.1, on the reverse strand, counting down.
CACATCAGTGTGTGTATGAAATAACACTAGACAACTAACACTAACAAAAGAAGGTTTCTCGACCAATTGTCATAGTAACCTCCCTCTGATACCAATTGTCACAACCCGCATTTTCTCAACATTTAAGTTATATCAGAGTAAGAGAAAACACGCGCCGTGATGCCACGCCGTGCATGAGATAACTACAGGTGCTCAGGTAAGACCCCAAACTTTACAATTTATGTGATATTCATAAATTATTAAGTAAAAATCCAGTTTAAATTGGATGGTCGTATCACTCGGCACAGTGGATCGACTAGTGCACGAGTAAAAGTATAGTTATACGTTGCGAAAAATACTTTTAGTTATGTTGATTTAACATCCTACATGAGTATAAACATCCCGAAAGGACAACTCATGGCGTGCAATACTCTAAATTTATTATAAGTATAGAAATAGTCTTTACGTTAACTAGAAAATAGTATTTTAATTTTAGAAATATGAGATATATGAAGTACATGTAGTAGTGCTTTTATAAGTGGAAATACCTAACATGCAACCTAATATAAAACATTCCCAGAGAGCAAGTAAAAACAACCATAAAAGGCAAAACTAGCAGCTTAGCAGAGTATTCATCAATTCTAAAGAAAACCACCAGTGGGCGTCAACAAACTGACACAAACCCACCGGTCAGTATGAGTATCTGTACTAAAAAGAAAACAAGGAACTACCTCTCAAGGTAGTGGAAACCTCTGCAACTCTGCAGTCCACTAGCAAACACCAACCCTAGCCGCTCAACCGACTACAGCTCAGAACCTGAGGCATTCAAAGAAAGAACACCTCAGCAAGAAATACAAGTGGCAAACAAAACTGTCAGAAAATAAGGAGTAGCAAGATTACTATTCCCAAACCTAAATAGCTGTCAAAAAAAAACATAACAAACTATCTAGAGATTTAGAACAAAGAGTTAACTTATAAACTTAAAAGGTAATGGAATTTGCACCAAGTGCGAACGGAGTTATACTCCGAAAACAATCTGCGAGAAAAGGCAGAAGTAGCTTAAGTTTAATCCATTGGAAAAAAAAATGGAGCAAAGGCTCAATAAACAGGTGAATCATTAACACCGTAACACAACCGGATCTGAGTCGGGACTAAACCGATCAAACCCGAACTAACAGACCCAAACATCTCAAAAACGGGACTGTAGTGGTGGCCATTTGGTCCAATACATCCCAACAGCCCAAAAACGAGACCCAAACATGCCCGGGTGTAATGATTCACGAAACTAAGCCAACCAAACCAACCCCATATAACCAAATACCCATAAACCCAAACCCAACAAATTCAGCAGAAAACCGACTATTCTATCTTGGCAAGACTAAGCCTTAGTGATACATGTCAAATCGGTGTAAGGACACAAAACTAAGGCAAAAGCGTCGAGTACACTCGACGTCGCGTCGAGTGAAGTCAACACACTCGATGCCAAAACACCGCACACTCAACGCTTAAACACCACGCGACGGCGTTGAGTGAGTTCAGCTCATTCAATGTTGTCCACGCTTTTACTTAACTTACTGAAAAAGGTGACAGACTTGAGTGAGTTCAGCTCACTCAACGCCATCAACGCTTTTACACTTACACTCCAAGATTTCCTGATGGTGTCGAGTGTATACAACACACTCAACGTCACGTTGAGTGTAGCAGCACACTCAACGCCTTCTGACTTAGCGTCAAATTCTAATGGCGTTGAGTGTATACAACACACTCAACGCCGTGCTGAGTGCACTCAACGCACTCAACGCTTTTACACTTAGCGTCATAGACCTCACAGTAAGGCGTTGAGTGTATTCATCACACTTAACGCCGCATTGAGTGCACTCATCGCTTTCTGATGGCGTCAAATTCTGATGACGTTGAGTGTAAGCAACACACTCAATGCCACGTTGAGTGCACTTAACGCACTCAACGCTTTTGGAATTAGCTTGAAACTGGATTCAGTGCTATGGCTACACTCTATGCCTAAGGGCTATACTCAAATCCTAGGGTTGCACTCAGCGAAACTGCTCAGTTCGACGAATTGGCCCAGTTCGACGAACTGAGTTCGACGAACTGAGTTCGACAATTTGTGATTTATTCGTCGAACTCCGTTCGACAAAATTCCTCTGTTAGTCGAACTTCGTTCGAAGAATTAGCTTTAATTCGATGAACTCAGACCGCTCCAAACCGACAACTTACACAGTGAAGCTAATACGGTAAATCAAATGCTTGTTGAACTTGGCCGGAAAAGAAATGATACCATAAAACTGATTGGCAAAGCCGGATCTAACCCTACTCCCAAAAAAACTGCAAAGGGAAGAACAGTAAGGAAAATAAATATACAAGGAAAAGACAAGCTTGGCAAGGGGAATAAGTCACCGCTTGCCTCAAATCGTCAATCCAGCCATGGAAACGCTCCTGGAACTTCCTGAGCAACACTTCCTGAAACTTTTGAGGATGAAAGAGCATCAAAACCGCCTACCTAGACCTTTAAAAAACCAAGAAACTGGAGAAGCTTACCGTAGAAACGTAGATATAGGCGAGATCTACTCAGATCCACTTTGCAAAGAAGAAATGGGGCACCAAAACTCCAGAAATCAGAGGCCGAAGGCTTTGGGAAGTCCGCCGCTCTCGTTCTTCTGCAACAGGACGACGGTTTCACGAGGGGGACAAGTGAATAGGGTTTTAAGCGATGAGTTTCTATTTATACTACTTTATCCGATTATTTTAATATAGAATATCATAATTCATTAATTAAAATGTCAAAACTACCCGAAAATCAAAGTTACCCGAAATTTTACAAAAATCGCACCGTAGCTAAATACCGACGCTACGAATCCAATGACATGGTCGAAATTAAGATTCGATGAACCAAACTCGTGGTAAACACCTCCCGAAGCCAAAACACAAGCATTCCCAAAGATGCTCCACTGAGTCACCAAAACAGACCCGACTCGCTATGAAATCTTGCAGACATGCTAAACCCAGCCACACATACAAAAAACCTAAGTGATAAAATCATGCTCTAACAACGACAAAAGCCTAAAACGCATCAACATAACGCCTGACGTCATAAACACGTCAGATAACGAATTAAACCAAATATCACAAAATCGGGAGCATTACAGGGTGTTCATCTGTGGAACTATGGGAAAGCAGGTCAGACGAGGGCAAAGTGAAGCTGCTCAGGATCTTCTGGTGGAGCTGTTTGTGTCACAAGGAGCTCCAGCTATATATATCCCTGGGGCTGATGCTTCTTGATCTGGAAGCAGGGGGAGCAATGCTTCTAGTGTGCCCGAGAGGAGAGCTGGATTAGAAGAATCAGCGAAAGTGGTGGATCAGGGTCAAGCCCTGCGGAGGTCCAAAAGGACCATTATCCCACCAGCTCAGCACAGGGACGGGAACATGGTGAGTTTCATCTCATGTTTCTTCACAGGTCCCTTGGATAAGCAAAATCCATCATGCTTTGAGAATGCCACTGGGATCAATGAGTGAGAAGATGTCATGGATGAGAAGATGACTGCCCTCAAGAAGAATGGGACTTGAGATCTGCCCAAGGTCGATGACATCACTCATATGACCTGCAAGTGGGTGTATAATCTCAAGAAGAAGGATGACGTCAGTATCGAGCGGTACAAGGCTCATCTTGTAACTCAGGGGTTCTCGCAACAGTACATGGAAGATTATGAGGAGACGTTTAGTCCGGTGGCCAAGATGACTTCAGTACAGTTGGTGATTGCCTTGACAGCTTGCCAAGGGTGGAAGATTTGACAACTCAATATGAATAATGTGTTACTTTACAATGAGATTGACAATAACTTCTTCATGATGCAGTCACCTAGTTATGTTTCAGAAGAACATCCAGGACACATCTGTAAGCTCAAAAAAAACCCTTTATGGCTTAAAGCAGGTGTCTCGGGCGTGGTATGGGAAAAATCGCAAAATACCTCCAGTTCCGCGGATATTTTGCTTTAGACTCTGATTCGAGCCTATTCGTTAAGAAAAGGGGGAGCTTCAAGTATTGGTGTTGTTATACGTTGACGATATAATTGTCACGGGGAAATCGAAGGAGATAGCTAAGCTCAGAGCAGAGCTGGCTATTAGATTCAAGATGAAGGATCTTTGGGAGCTCCACCATTTTCTTGGTCTCGAGGTGGAGAGGAATAAGATAGTTGTGTTTGTTTACCAAAAAGGCTATACAGAGCGGATCGTTAAGCGGTTCGACATGCAGGAGGGGAAGAACAGCTCTACTCCTCTAGAGGTCGGTCTTAAACTTCAGCGTGATGTGCGAAGGGTTCTTCCAGATCCCTTAGTGTTCTGGGCTCTGATCGGGAGCTTGATATACTTAACAATTCCGAGTTCAGATATTTCTTATGTTGTGGGCCGAGTAAGTCGATATACGCAGGAGCCACGAAAACCTCATATGGTGGCAGCTGAGAATATCTTGATGTACGTAAAGTCCACCTCATATATAAGTTTATTCTATAAGAGGGATACGAGCTTCAACCTGAATGGATACACAGATGCTGATTATGGGGGAGATACAGACGATCAAAAGTTGACGTCTGGATACGTCTTCATGTGCGGATCGATAACTATCTCGTGGTGGAGCAAGAAGTAGGATTCAGTGTTTGTCTCCACTACAGAAGCGGAATACAAGGCTTCAGCATTGGCAGCTCAGGAGGCCATATGGATTTGAAGGTTAGTGGAGGACATCCATGAGGAGGTGTGGGTTCCCACTCTTCTACGCAGTGATAATGAGACTGCCCTCAAACTGGTTAATAATCTAATTTCTCATACGCGGACAAAGTACATCGAGATTGAACATCACTTCATTCGGGAGAAAGTGCTGGAGGGGTCTCTGATGGTAGAGTATGTGTAGATCCAGGACAACGTTGCAGACATCTTCTAGAAGACATTGTCGAAGGGATCGTTTGTTCGGTTATGTGGTTTGCTTGGGATGGTTTTCACTTCCACTTCAAGGGGGAGTGTTGATTTTATTAAATTGGAAGTGGCAGTCTAGTTTGTGCAGACCGCACAGACCGCAGTAACTGTTGTCGGTTAGCACGGTTAGGTGTTGGTGAATAGTCGGGTTCTTGCTAGTGTTTTTTCCCTGTGGTCTGTATCAGCAAGCAACCTGGAGTTGTAACCGGGCGGTTAGAGGAAGCTAACCATGACTTGCGGTCTGGATTGTGAGACCGCAGAGTCTGTTGAGGAGGCGAGTTCTCTGGTTCACGTGGATTCTGCTCGGCTAGCGCGGTTAGTGGAGGTTAACCACCAAGCTTATTGTGGTCTGTTCGCGCGGTCTATTGCCAGAGTCCATTGGATTGTGGACTTGGTCACGGTGTTGTGCTGAGTCTGTGTTGTTGCCTAGTTTGCGGAGACCGCATGGGTTGCCCGGCTTATCGCCAGGTTGTCTGGTCGTAACCTGGCTTTGCGGTCTGGTGTTGGTGTCCGTACTGATGTGAATATAGGTGTTGCTAGTCGTAGGATGATGGGTGGTTATCCTATCACTTATGGGCAGTGACCGCACTCCCCCGGTCGCCTATAAATGGGGGTCCCCGACTCATCATACATAATAGGAACAATGAGAACACAACTCACATTTTGAACATGCAATTAGACTTTGTTAACCACGCGACTAAGTGAAGATTGACTTGTGTTGTGCAGGCTATACAGCTAGCACCAGGCGACTAGACAACTAGATGGAGGTTCAGTGTGGAACAGTTGTGGATAGCACTTGATGGTATACAACAGGTCGCGGTTAGTGCGACTAGAAATCTTCTTCCTCAGGGTTATGGACAAGTTCAATAAGGCAGTTCGTCCGATCTCAGCGGGTAGGCTGTTTCCCAATTCATCAACACCTGTTCACGGTTAGCTTCAACGGTCGGGTGACTAAGAAGTGGCGGGCAGGGTTGTTCTCAACATTCAAAAAGCAGGCAGTCTGCGCGGCTAGAGAAGCAGTCTGACAGTTCTTCAGTTTAGACGGTCTGAAGTTGTTAGTAGCGACTTGGCGGTTTTGAAGGACAACTTTGGCAGTTTGGCGGCTTGGGAGATTACTGGTGTTAGACCGCCAGTTTTACTCTTACTTGTATTTTTTGCTTCCATCTGGTGCATTGCGAAATCATGTCTCGAAATGTATGCCTCGCGTTGTAAAGAAGATAGTTGATTCTACTAGAACTCTTGTTTTTCTACTGCTTTTGGTTACTTGTTTTGGTGTGGTTGAGAGTTCCTACGACTTTTTTCAGCTTCCCAAGAATTTTTACATGGTATCAGAGGGACGGGGGAGTTAGTAGTGTTCAATCTCAAAGCTTTGCTAGTCCTTTGGAAGTCTTCAGTAAACTAGAGTTAAAGCAGTGAAACCCGGTTATGCAAGAGGTCTGAGAATTGAGCTTCTGATATACACCAACTTTAAAAAGTGGAGGTTGTGCATAAAGTGTAACGCCCCGGATTGTTTTTTTTCGTTGAATGATTGCATGAGCGTGTACAGTTATCCCCTGCATGACGTGGCATCATAACCCGTTTTTCCTCTTGCTCTGATACGACGTGCTCGTTGAGGAAATGCGGGTTGTGACATAAAGAGCTATCATCTGGGCGAGTACCTTTAGGAGGTCATCGGTGGAGACGACATCCAAGAGAGAGAGAGAGAGAATGGCTTGGAGGGTGACAAACTACCACTCACAAAGCTAAGTATGTAACATCCCTCAAACAACTAGACCCCTATGAGTGGTTTTGTCATGACCAGGTCATGACAAAACCCTAGGAAGCCCAAGAAGGGTCAAGTAAACCTAGGAATGTGGGTGAGACCACTATGGTCTGCATATAGTAGATTTTTGAACCCTTGTTTAAGATGATCACGGGGCTTCACCAAGACTTCAAGACCCCACCATAGTCTCACCAATGCATTGTAAAGTTCATTAGAGCCCAAAGGGTCCATTGGAGTCAATCCAGGGTGGCCAAGCTGCAGCTCAGTTGGTGATGAGGGAGTGTCGTAAAGCTCTCTTATCAAGGTCCTAGGTTTGATCCCTAGTGGCAACAACCCGCCACTGTTGATAAACAGGCGCGGAGAGGGGTTGGGGTGCATGGCCTGCAGGCTTGAATGTGACAGGCTGACTACCAGCAGTGGGCCAGGGTCTGGACTTTGGTAGGCCTGCGGTTCCAGCTGGGTCCCATGTTGATGGGCCTGGACTGTTATAAAGTATGTCTTTGTGCATTTGTGGGGGGGAGTAGGGCTGATATCGAGTCGATTTCGAACGATTTTGACTCTGCTCGAAATCAAAATTTTCGACTCGAGCTCGGCTCGAAATCGACTCGAAATCGAAATTCGAGTCGAGTCGGCTCGACTCGAAATGACTTGATTCTGAGTCGGCTCGAAATCGAATCAAGTCGGCTCGAAATCGAATCAGGTTGGCTCGAAATTGAATCAAGTCGGCTCGAAATTGAGCAATTTTTTATTTTATTCTGATTTTGTTCAAAATTAAATTAGGCAACCTATAAATTTAGCAAATGAAACACTTAAAGCCTTCGTTCTTTTTTTATGTTTAAATTTTGTTATTTTTAATCTTAAAATAAGAATATATTAATAAATACATAATTTTTTTAATTAATTCGAGTTGATTCGAATCATATTTCAAGCGATTCAGGGCTAACTCGAAATCGACTCGAAATCAGATTCGACTCAAATTGAATACACTCAAATTGAGTCGAATCAATTTTAACCGATACTGATTCGGCTTAATTTTCGAACGATTTTCGAGTGACTTTCGAGTTTCGAATAATATGCTCAACCCTAGTGAGGAGCAGTGCGCTTTCCGCGCTTTGAGGTCCTCTGTCAGTGCTAAGAATCAGGAGCAACTTGTTACACTCGTCCTAATGTCAGGGGCTTGGAAGCTCGAGTGGCGCGTTCAACACGCCTTATCCTCTGTAGTTTGTCTCATGTTATGCCGCGAGCAGTTACGCCGCTAGACGCACCCCAAGCGTGGGGGTGCAAACATCGCTCTAAGGGGACCCATCTAACTGTTAAGGTATCAAGAGAGCCCAAGACAAACTAACCGGTGGGATTATGCGATAGATTGTCTTCTAGCCCCCCATTTGGACACTTTTGTCGGTTTCAATGTCTTTCATTGCGATTAAATATGAATAGGGAGGAGATTATGCACTCAAATCGTTTAGGCTTAATGAGAGAGAGAGAGAGGCTTAATGAGAGAGAGAGAGAGAGAGAGAGAGAGAGAGAGAGAGAGAGAGAGAGAGAGAGAGAGAGAGAGAGAGAGTCTTTGTATTTTTCTGTGTCTATGGTTTTGTTCTATTTGATTCTAGGCATTGGCATTGACAGAGGAAAGGAGAGTTAACAAGACAACAACAATTGCCTAAAGGATAACAACCTTTTGAAGATGAAGAAATACAAATAAGTTCTTTTTATTTGTGAATAATTCGTGAATAGTTGATTAAAATTTGTATTTTTTGAATTTTAATTCAGATTCGATTATATATGTAATTAAGTTTTACATATAATAATATTTTATCATTTTATATAATTAAATATTATAAAATTTGAATTTGATTTCGAATCCATGTTCGAATTCAAATCTGAATTCGAGTCCAAATTTGAATCCAACATTTCATGATAAATCCGAATCCGAATCCAACACCGAATATTAGAACGAATTCAAATCCGAATCTCTTCATTTTATGTATTGAAGAGTTATTCGATTCGTGAACACTTCTATTTGCATGAACCTCCCTTGAGAGTTTGCATAATTACGGGTTGCAGCCCTGACCCCTCTTATCTTTCAAAATTACATTTACCACCCCTCAAGTTTTCTTAGTATACAAAAATGGCCTTTCTGTTAAAAATATGAATTAAAAATGATAAAATCGATCAAAATATTTATGATATTTCAAATTTATCATTTTATAAAGACTCGTTACAAAGAGTAAAATCTAATGTATTGTTTTCATTATGGAGTTATTATAAATGATACAATTAGAATATCATAAAATAATTTGACATATTTGACTATTCTAAGTCCAAAAAATTTATATACGCTACACAAACCTATTTTCTACGCGAGCTCAAGTCCGAATAAAAAATGTCCCTAAACCCTAATCAGTGAGAACACTGGAGATTTCTCCCTATGGTTGAAGAATAAAAACAAGTTAGACACCAACACGAAGTGAGGCAAAACAACGATATGGAGATGGAAAGAAGAATCGGAGAAAACCTTCTAGATCTTGTTTCGGCACAAATTTACTACCCTTACCCACTAGTTGCGTCGTACCACCCGTATATGCAGTTGTAATATGTGTTGTCGGACGATGGCGACCCGACGCGAACCGTTATCCTCACCCTAGTCCATCATCACATCGATGCGGCGTCTCCATCCTTGGGTCCTCTAACTGTGACACCATGCAACGCGTCACCTCCTACTTAATCGAGAAAATAGGGGTGCGATTAAAAAAGTATAGAAGGAGAAAAAAACTTACATTTTAGGGATATATATATATAGATAGCTAAGGCACCTAAAAAATATATTCCATATAATAATATTCTTGCAGGTCTTCCGTTTTTCTTCCGGTTCAGAGAATCGACCATCTTAGCTCCTAGTTGGGTCGGACGTGCATAAACAAGCAACAATGACAAGTGAGAATTTTAACGTGAAAAATCTGGAAAGAGTGAAAGATCGCGTGCCCGAATCTGTGCTAAGGGTTCATTTGTTTTGGCATTTTGACGGGGCGTTTGAAACAAACGCCGCCTGTACAGCGCCTAAACAAATGATCCTCGGTCACAGTTTGTCGCGTCTCCACCCGCCAGCCTGACAAAAGGAGGTAAAAATCACCGTTTCCATCCCCACCTCAGCGCCTCCGGTTCCAAAGCCGTCGTCTGGTCCCGCCACTGCCTAACCAAATGTACCATAAGTCCACGAAACTTCCACAAAGTGTCTATGAGGGCACCCACGTGAGTGTTCCCCTATGCCTTCTTCAGGGTTCACTGAAGTGTCCAGGTAAGCGACGAGTATTGAGCGGACTAGAGAGAGAGTGTAGCGAATCTCAAGCGAAGGAACGACCCAAGTCCCACGTTCTCGCCGGAAAATCTAGTGATATTTCCAGTCTCTATAGTTTTTTTAAGGGACACATTGATAATTACACCTGACTGATCCTGAGTTGGTAAATAACGTTACTCCGTTCCGATCACTTGATAACTATTTTTTTCGAAATGACAAACATACTCGGACGATCTGAGCAGATTTTCCGGCGAGTGAAAGAGAGAGAGGCTAATTTGTAGAGAGGGAGAGAGGCTAATTTGTAGAGAGAGGGAGAGGCTAATATAGAGAGAGAAAGGCTGAGAGAGAGAGGGAGGGGCTAATAAGTCCACCAGCGTTTGGCAGATTCGGTGGAGCAGTTGGGGAATGGAGGTGCCACGCATCAAAATAATGATTTCTTGGAGGCATGCGAGGGATTCAATTGACCACGTGTCCCAATCTCGTAGCCCCCTCCTTTAACAGGGAATCCCCTCAGCAGCCTTTTTATCTTCTCGGAGGGGTGACCTTTGGGACCCACCCCAAAGCCCAAGCCTCTTTTTTTTAAGGTAGTTGATTGGCTCCCCGCTCACGTGTGGGGACCACTTCTCCACACATAAAAATGTATCGCCCTTGTCCAACTCTCATTGGCGGAGAACTCTCCCGGACAAGCCACATTTGCCCGTGTCTCTCCGGTTTGCCACGTGGCTACAATCCCGCGGTCCCATTTCCAGCCCATGCCTCAAGTAGATTTCTACTAGGTTGTGGTTGGGAACTCGGCGGGAGGCCGTTCCGGCGGGCCGAGCCCGAGGAGAGAGAAATTTGCCGGTGTAAACTGTCAACCGGTGCTCGCAGCGCCTCCGACTGAGAACCGGCCCGGTTGCACTCCGTGGAGGAGCGAGAAACGTGCGCAGCAGGTGTCCCAAATGGCTGGTCGCAACGGTGGCTGGTGCTCGCACGACCAACGGGAAAATGACCGGTTCGTTCCTGTTCCAGCCGGCCGTCGCAGAAGGGAGGCGCGTTGGTTTCCCAAATGCTGTACCGCCGGCTCGGCCCCGCCGGCCATCGTGAAAGGGTGAACGCCGTTTCTTCCTAAACACCTACCCTCCGGCTCGTCTCCACCGGATCGGTGCTCTGCCGGGATGTCAAAGAGAGCCTAAATGAGGAAATACGACCCCTAGACTCTAGAGTCTAGAGTGCATATTTCATTTTATTTTATTTTGCATATTAATTTTAATTAAATATTTAAATTAAAATATGAATCACAAGGTAATGTATACAAATAGTTGGAATTAATTTTAATTCTCTTATATATATATATATAGCCTATGTTTTCACTTCTCAAGATTTATTTTGTTTTAAAGTATATATTATAAATTTCCAATGAGCCTTATAATTAGGGGGGATTGTGAATGATGAACCCTGGTTAGGTTTCCGTTTGATCCACGAGCTTGGCGGCAGCCTGATATAGTTGATCTTCGTCGAAGGGCTTGGAAACGTAGCCGTCAATTCCACACTTCATGCAATCCTCGTATGCCGACTGAATGGCGTCGACGGTCATCGCTAGAACAGGCAAGCGCCGTCCGGGTGGTTTGTCCCGGCCGGTGCAATCGGGTGGCGCTTCTCTCAACCTGGCTTTGCCCTCCATGAATCGAATTTGCGGGGTTGTCTCGAATCTGAAAGAGATGAAAATATATAGTTTGATCAACTATAGTGTGAATGTAGGTGTGCAGATTAAGATGTTCATGATTGTATATAAATAGCACACAACCAATCCAATGGGAATGATGAGCAGAGAATTATCACAAGCTCTCTTATTTTTAACGACTTTGTAGAATAATGAGTATTCAATGTACATGTTCAATATTTCGTATATTGTATAACTGCACGTATCAGGACCGACTAAGTAATGACCTATTAGTGACTTGTCTATCTAGATCACGGCTCTACGCTCGAGATAATATATATATACTCATTTCAAATTCGATGGAGTATAGTAGATTACTTCGGGCGCTAACAAAAAAGAGGCTGGAGTGGAGAAAAAAGAGTAGTAAATTTTTGTTTCACTATCACTGATAGATCGTGATTCGGCAGTAGATTTTGGCTACGTTTGGCGTAGCTTATAGCAGCTTATTTGCTTCGGTGAGATTGAACAAAAGCGTCATTGTCATAGAATATATGTTTGACATGACAAATATTACTACCAATACAAAAAAAAATAGTTTAGAACATAAGATTTTGGTATAACAATAACATTTTTTTTCCAATCTCACCGGAGCAAATTAGCCGCGCCAAATGCTGCCTTTATCTCAAGACCTGTTTTTGGAAAAAATCTAACTTGGTATCAGGAACCATCAATATTAGTTGTAGGATGAGAAATCCAAAGTTTTTATGATAACATTATTGCCCGTGCGGGACAATTCTTGGCAGGCTTCCCGACATAACTCAGCAAGCTTCGCGACAATGCTCAGCTGGCTTCGCCCGCCGCGGTAGACTTCTTCTAGCATGTTTAAAGTGTTTTTTATTTTATTTTTTTGTATTTTTGTAGTAATTTTTTTTAAAAAAAATTTATTGTTTTCTTATTTTTGTAGGAAAATTTAATATTCTTTTTGTAAACTAGTTAGCAAATTTTTTTTAGAAAATTTATTTATTTCTTATTTTAACTTTTAGAAGTTAAAATATACATTTTTTTTGAACAAATTCTTAATAACCCCCCTTTATTTTATAGTGAATCTTAATAACCCCCCATATTTTAGAAATAGATGTATAACCTCCCTCATCTTAACTTGTTAAAAATTATGGGGGGTTATTCCCTTATTTCTGAAACATAAGGGGGGTTTACAAAAATGCTAGTTAACTTATCCCTTATTTGCAATTGATTTCATAGGAAAGAGAAATTGTTGCACCCCTTTTATTTATACAATCAATAATTATACAATCAATAATTATATAATCAATACCAAAACTTTCCCTGGAAGATAACAATCAATAGCATATAGTTGCAAAAGCAATCTCGCTCATTTACGCATTGAACTTATTCCACATCCAAAACAATAAAATAATTAGATAAAAAATTCAATCTACCGTACTCGTATCCGCAGACATTGAAGTACTGATCATTGAAGATAACAACGTCAAAAAACTTACATTGTGTATGCGTACTTGATTCAAAGATTTGTATCAAAAAAACCAAAAATAGATCATATTGGATTACCCAGATATGTTCAAACAACATCCAAAAAGTTACTATCTGCAATGGAAGTGTCGCCGCCGGATGTAGATCGCCGCCGGATGTAGGTCGCCTCCGGATATAGGTTGTCGCCGGATGTAGGTCGCCGCCGGATGTAGGTCGCCGCCGGATGTAGGTCGCCGCCGGATGTAGGTCGCCGCCGGATGTAGTTCGCCGCCGGATGTTGGTCGTCGTCGACTGTGATCGGCGGAGGAATGAGACGAGCTCACCGAAAAAAATCCGCCGCTTTCTCTCACGCGCGGGAATGGGAAGAAGGGGGCACGCCTAGGGCAAAAGTTTTCTAACGCCGTAAACAAGAAAGTAAAGGGGGTTATTAAGATAAGAACGCTAATTCTAAAATTAAGGGGGGTTATTAAAAACGAGGCATAACTTTAGGGGGGGTTATTAAGCTAATTCTAAAACTAAGGAGGGTTATTAAACAAGAGGCAAAACTTCAGGGGGGTTATTAAGAATTTGTTCATTTTTTTTTCTACAAGAATTCTGCGGCAATATAGAAAAAATATACATTTTTTCAAGAAACTTCAGCAGTCTTCCATCATTTGCAATGATGAAAATGACAGCCCACTGCTATCTTGGGGCATCAAAATGTTTTCTCCTTCAAAGGTTGGGGTTGTTGCATCAAAGGGCCTGGTTGGCGGGCAGCAGACGATTTTTTTGCCGCCCCACCAAACAAAAAGATGGAGCAGGCGGTGGCAAGGCTGCCACCGCCAAATTTATCACTGCTTCCAATCACTACTCCCAGCTCTGCAGCTTAGCCAAATAGACCCTAAAATTTGCATTCCATTGAAAATCTATAGCAACTAAGGGCAACACAATCATGTTCACGGATAAATTTCAAGATCTGCGGAGATTCAAAGGTGTTTGATGACATCAATAACATCTTTGGAGACTGCTATTTTCAGCGATGCCGGAGATTATGCATCGAAAACTGTCATAATCCTTGAGAATCCTGCCCTAAATAGAGGAGAAAGGAGAAGAGTACCTAAAACCATGAGAATGACGCCGCCGGTGGAATCTTCTGCTGGATCTCCGCCACCGGTGAGCTCGAAAAGAACGCTGCTTGCAAAGGGGGAGAACGCCGCTCACGATGGGGGTTTTCTTCCGCCTATACGAAGAACCAGCGAGGAGGATTGCAGTTTAGGTTTATGTAACATATAGTTAACATATACGATTTTTGGGGACTTGAATCAAAAGTTGGAGAAAAATAGGGACGGAAATGTTCAAAATTTAAGGTTTGGGACTGAAATCAACTACTAGGCTCAAGGTTTGAGACTGAGATAGATATTTAGCCCCATATATATTGCCAAAAGACGTAGAGACGCGAGGAAATGACATGAAACAAGAAAATAATGTATGGAATGGCGAAACTTCCTCAAACTGCAGCTTGATGTAATCTATTATGTCTGCACACGCGCGCACACATAAAATGTTGATACTGCCATGCTTGCTTCAACAGTAATAATCTTATACCAACTAAAAATTGAAGATTTACAAAGATATTATATGAGATATTATAGATTACAACAAACAAAAAAATGGGGCAATCACAGTAACCTTATAACAACTAACCGCTACGAAGACTTTTGAGCTGATTCGAGATGAGAATCTCATTCGTCGGCGTCATCGAGCTCAGCTCCAACATAATCTCTCAGCGGCCGGTGCTTCTTCCACTTGAGCTTGGGCAGGGCTAGAATCCACTTTGGAACCTCGGATCCTGAAATTTTCATCACGTTCGCTATGTTCCGAAGGAAGGGTTTATCCTCTTTGGTGAACAACGTTATGGCCTCGCCGGGCCTCCCAGCTCTTCCAGACCGCCCTATCATTAAACGAGATAAATTAATTAACTGGCCGGGACAAATAAACTGCACTGGAAAAAGTAACTGTAAGTAAAATATATTTTTTTTCATAATTGATGAGAAGTTCCATCCATCCACAGTAATAAGGTCTTAACTATCAATATGAGGAAGGCTTCTTTGAGATAAAAATGGCAAGGACATGTAGAGACTGGAAAGTCTCAACAACTTCAAACACTTCTGTTGAGGTAATATACGAGCATGATTTAGTCCCACATAAAATATATATGTTGGTGTACAAATATCAAGTTTTTCATATTCACGCTTGTACTCAAGCATATGAGTTGAAAATGAGTTTGACAGGCGGTGAATTTTGTCTGGCTTCGGTTTCTCCTGGGTTTACCCCTCGCTAACAAGTGGTATCAGAAAAGATGCTTCGATTGTGTTTTAGGCATTTCAAGTGGTTTGTCGCTCCCATGGGTCTTGGATGCTTCAAAAGCAGGTTAAATGTTACGCAGACTCAGCGTGACTGATTTTGCTCTTGGTGCACGATACTTGATAATAAATGGGCAGCCCGGTGCACAAACTATCCCCGCACAGCGAGGGTCCAGGGAAGGTGTAATGGCCCAAAGTACATAGTCTTTTTGTACTTACTGTTTTGTATATAGGAGTTGCCTAAGGGAGGACTAGCTTAGATGACAAAAAAAAGTAAACTCAAATCAGAATTTAGCCACTAATGACTTCAATAAGGGCCACTTGACACTTCAGATTTCAGGCACGTCTGAACTCAATCAAAAGCCAAGAGGTAGCCAATAACCAACCAACAAAAGGGGCACAAAAATCGCATTTCCAGCAGCCAATCAGCAACACAAAGGGCTGCCAACAGTAGCACCAAGGGCTGCCAACAGTAGCACCAAGGCAAAGGCAAACCTCCACCAAAACTGTGGCATATGCCACCTCTTTCCAACTGGAGCCGGTAATATTTTCTGGGATTTATTTCCTATGCCGCCTCCTTCCAATCGGGATTGATAATGGAAACCGCACAATTAGTGCTTTCATCGTTGGAAACCAATATCCCAGCAATATTTTTGTTTTTGGGAACTTTTCAATTTCCCCTTGATGAAGGAACACAAATAGTAGGAGATCGATCTCCTACTTAATGCATGCATACAGCCAACCCCCCTCTACCCGGTTTGGTTAGGGCTTGGTTCATGCTTATAAATAGAGGTGTTGGTTTCCCCTTTGAAGGTATTCAGACAAGCATGTGTCAGCCCCACGTTTTCTTCCCGTTACGGTGGTGCTCTTCGGCCGAAGGTCTCGCGGAAAATCCAAGAGAAGCGCAGGTCGCTCTTCACGCGATTTATTCTTCCTCGGCCACGACGGTGCTCGTTCGTCTTCCTATTTGTTGTTGCCACGCTCGACCGAATTCTTAAGAGCGAGATTGCCAACGTTCATGGAGAAGGGGATATTGTCGACAAAGTTGAGGAAGGACAGTGATATTTTCTTTTTCGTCTTCCTCGTAGGGCAATACCGATCTCTCTTTCTTACTCTCTTTGTAGTCGTGTGTTTATCAGTAAAAGATATTTTTTTGCCTGCGCAGTGGACGTACCCAAAATTCGGAGAACCACTTTAAATTTGTGCCCTTTGATTGTGGTTGCTTCTATTTTTGTTTGTGGCTTGATCAAATTGCTCTTTGTAACCACACTATTTTTTGTCGTTAGATTATTTATTGGATCGGAAAATATCTGTCTGGACTGTTTTTTTTCATAACAAGTGGTATCAGAGGTAGGTTCGATCGGTGACAGATTGGACGTTCCGTTTCGAGTTTGGTCAACGGTAGGTGATGACATCGGTCCGCTTCATATCTTCCCAATCTTGATCCGTTAATTAATCAGATCGCCTCGAGGTTTAGTTTCAGTGCAGATTTTTCAGGTTGATTTCTATGACATCTTCTACACCCAATGTGAAGTTCGAAGTTGTGAAGTTCGAAGTTGCGAAGTTCGATGGAAAGCACAATTTTGGTATGTGGCGGGTCAAGGTCAAAGCATTACTGATCAAGGAAGGTTTACACTGTGTCCTATTGGGGAAGACCCATAAGGATGCTGAGGTTACTGATAGCATGTGGGAGGTTGGATCTCAGAGCTCTGTCCACCATACAGTTTTGCTTACATGACGATGTGCTGTATGAAGTTCTTTTAGAGACAACTGTCTCTGATCTTTGGGCAAAGCTGGAGAGTACCTATATGACAAAGTCTCTCCCCAACCACATCTACTTCAAGCAACAGTTGTACACGTTTAGCATAAAGAAGTGTTACTCTCTACATGACCACCTGAACAGTTTCAATAAATTGTTATCTGAACATCTCAGCATGGAAATCAAGGTGGAGGAAGAGCACGAGACATTTATTCATCTGAACTCTCTTTCAAAATCCTATGAGGGCATGATCACTACCCTCACCCACAGCAATGATATTTTGGATATGGAAGAGGTCACTGCAGCCTTACTCTCAGAGGACATCCGTAAGAAGTCGTCAGGCTCAGGTATTGTTGAAAGTTCAGCTTTATACTCTCGTGGTCAGTATGGTTCAGACAGAGGAGGCAAGTCAAAGTCTAAGGATAGTTCAGACATGTACTTCAACTACTGCAAAAAGAAAAGTCATGAAATCAAGGATTGTTGGAAGCTTCGGAATAAGGAGAAAGGGAAGACCCCTAGTGATGAAAAAGAAAAGTTTGTCGCATCCTTATGCCTTGAGGATGCAGATGAGGACATCCTCTAGTGTTTCTCACTATTCCTTTGCCTGGCTTTTTTGCGTTTTTTTTGGCTTCCTGCATTTATGTCTTCTAGTTTCCATGGTTATTATTCATTTATTAACTCATGTTAATTTTCCCTCATTTTTAATCATGATATCCCTATACCTGTGTCTCTATAACTCTTATTTCAGAGTTATTTTTCCTGATCAAGAACTTCGTTTTGTGAATGCAGTTTGATCATCATCTATTATCTAAGCTCTCATTGTTGCACTTCATTCTACATGAGCTTAGAGTATGTCTAATCAATTTTTTAATTAATTCTCATAGAGGTTCATTTTTCCCATGACGAGGTCAGTTCGTTTGCATTCATTTTTGATGTGTTTGCATTTATCATTTTCTCTCACGCGCACATCACATGTCAGAAGTTTTGACATTAGTTTGCTATGGGAGACCACCGCTGGAGGTGGAGCAGTTGTAATTTAGCTTCAAGGTGAAGCATTTTTGAGACAACCACGTCAGTCCAGTTTGTGTGCTACTCAGGATTGAAGAAGATTTTTTGATTTGTTTTTGGCGGAAATACATTCAGTTAGTTCCTTTGGCATTGAGTCATTGACTCTCGGTGATCGTTAGGACATCTTGGAGTTATCTCAGCAAGGTGGAGCAAGTCATGGAAGAGGCGTCAAGGTGGATATTGTTGCATATGCCGCCTCTTTCCAACCGGAGCCGGTAATATTTTCTGGAATTTATTTCCTATGCCGCCTCCCTCTAATCGGGGTTGCTAATGGAAACTGCACCATTAGTGGTTTCATCCTTGGAAACCAATATCCCAGCAATATTTTTGCTTTTTGGGAACTTTTCAATTTCCCCTTGACGAAGGAACACAAATAGTAGGAGATTGATCTCCTACTTAATGCATTCAGCCGGCCCCCTCTACCCGGTTTGGTTAGGGCTTGGATCATGCTTATAAATAGAGGTGTCGGTTTCCCCTTCGAAGGTATTCGGACAAGCAGGTGACGGCCGCACGTTTTCTTCCCGTTACGGTGGTGCTCTTCGGCCGAAGGTCTCGCGGAAAATCTAAGGGAAGCGCATGTCCCTCTTCACGCAATTTATTCTTGCTCGGCCACGACAATGCTCATTCGTCTTCCTATTTGTTGTTGTCACGCTCGGCCGGATTCTTAAGAAGTGAGAGTGCCAACGTTATTAGTGAAGGCCGAAGGGGATATTGTCGACAGAGTTGAGGAAGGACAGTGGTATTTTATTTTTCATTTTCCTCGTAGGGCAATACCGATCTCTCTCTTTCTTACTCTCTTTGTAGCAGTGTGTTTATCAGTAAAGGAGATTTTTTTTTCTTTGTACTCAAAATTCAGAGAATCACTTTAAATTTTTGTGTTATTTGACTGTGGTTGCTTCTATTTTCTGTTTATGGCTTGCTCAAATTGCTCTTCGTAACCGCCCAATTTTTACCGTTAGATTATTTAGTGGATCGGAAAATATCCGTCTGTACTGTTTTTTCATAACAAAAACAGCCGGCCAGCACAAGTAAAAAAAACAGCCAGCAAAGGGGCAGCTATCAAATTGTTCCCCATCAAGAATTAGTAGACAACCACCTCACAAAAACAACACAATAGCCGGCCCAATAAATGGAAGGAAACACAACAGCCTAATTCCAAGGTAATAACATTCGGAAACACAACAGCCGGCCGAATAATTGGGAGGAAACACAGCAGAAAACACTAGCTCAACCCAAAACAGGGCAGCCCAAAACAGGAACCAATTCTAACCTTTAGCCGGTCAACATAGAAGTCAAATCCCCCATTTACAAACCCTAATCAACCAAGCCATAGCCTAACAGATATATTAACTGCAGGATTTCAGTAGTTAGAGAAGAGGAAGGAGGAGAAAAGTTCACAGTGAAGGGGATTCAGCCCAAACCGCCGGCTATCAAAACCAGTCCAGCAAAACTGCACAGAATAGCAGTAAGACCACCAAAAGAAGAAGGTTACAACCCAAAACAGACACTCCCAGCACTGTCGACCAAGGGAAAGTGGCTGTCGATCAAGGGGAAAGAAAATTGGAGGAGCCCTAGGGAGAAACCAGCAGGTCAAGATCCCCAGGAGGCGCAAAAATGGGAGTATCATAATAGGGCCGTGCCATAAGTATCAGTAAAGAGTCCAAGAGGCCAACGCCTAAGTTAATATATTATATTCTATTCATTCATAACTAGTCAAACCAAAAGCAGACAGCTAAAAGGACTTCACCCTGCCAGCCTGTGTCCAGCCAATTAATTCCAATGAACACAGTACCGGTCAGCCCAAAATGATCCCCCAATCAGCCCCCTCTATATGATTCCAAATTTCAGTCACATAAAGTGGAATTTAATTCCAATTCAGACAAACATCTATGCTGATCCAAAATGATCTATAGAACAAAATAAAACGAAACAAGCGTCGCAAAATCATTAAAAATCACGAACTTTTAAAATAAATTGGGTGACGTCGAATCGACACTGAATTTGGTTTTTCATTGTAGGGGAATTAATTTTATTCTTCAAATTATAAAATATTTAATATACAAGATCGAGTTCAGGTCTTAAAGAAGGATCCCACCACAAGGGTGAAATGTAGGTAAATCTTACCCTGCATTTTTGCAAGGCTGCTGCTTCCAGGACTCGAACCCGTGACCTCAAGATCACGGCAACACCTCAAACGGTGCACCAAGGTTCCCCTTCGTGCATGATACTTGATAATATTAAAAAAATTATTCTGTGGGGAGAAATGGCTGATGTGAAAAAGTCACACATGAGAGGGAGATTCTGGAGGCATGTGAGGCCACGATTTGGTCCCACGTTAGATATGCAGAGTAAATGTTAGGCTCTTTGTCAATGAGCTTAAGCTATTGGGTTGAATGAGTTTGACCATGGTGCGTCTTGTCGATCCCACTTGGTTTATAATTTCCTAACTTCTATACATAAAGTTTAAAAGTACGTCTATATGATGGGCCAACACCTCCATCAACACTAATATAAATATCTTTACAAGTAAAAAGGATGGAAAATTGCGTACCAATTCGATGAATATAAACTGCAGCTGATTCGGGAAAATCATAGTTGATCACACAATTAATACCCTTAAAATCCATTCCACGAGCAACGACATCAGTAGCTATTAAAACCCATGTCTTCCCCGCTCTAAAATTATCAACGGCATCTTCTCTCTGAGATAATCCAAACATAGAAAACCATAAATTATTAGATCAGCGAAAGATAAAGCACCCTCAGAAGGTCAAATGTAACACAATCGAAGTAACACAATCGAAGTATACGGCATCACCTGCACTTGAGTCAGATCTGCATGTATAACATCAGCCTTTATGTCCTCCAATGCCAATTCCTTGTAAAGCTGCTTCGCTCTTTCTTTGCTTTGGACGAAAACTAAAATTGGAGGATTCAGGCTCTGCAAGTTTAAATTTGTTGAAATTTTTTGACAATATATTGTAAAGAACAAGCAATCGAGATTATTTAATCATAAGCCGAGTCTTTCCAATAGCAATGACTTTCTGAGCTCAATTTGGGGTCTATAATGTGATACGAATGAGAGGATATATGGATGGAACAGAATGGAAAGGGGACGATTAGATTTAGAGTTTTGGTGTCTATAATTAGATATATGCAATGAGTAGAGATTTCTTGAATTTTAATCTGTTTGGAGCCCATTTAGTTGATCCCATCTCTTCAGTTTATGTATTTTAATTCGATTTATTTATGGAATTTCTTAATCAGGGGTACTTTGAGAAATTCAATTGTAAATTGTAGAATAATGCATAAACATTGCTAGTTGTAAGGTTTTGGGCGTCAAAAGCTCAACTGCCTTCTCTTGCTTCTCTATCGCCGCCTATGGATGTAGTTTTTTTGGGTGACCCACATAATTTCTTGTGTTATGTGACTTTGTGATTCTTCTCCTTTGCACAATTATCTGTAGCATAACAAGCAGTAAAGTAGATGAGTTGCTATTACATTATGATCAAGATCGATCCAATTGCAATCTATAAAATTGAAGGCAGCTAGTTGAGTAGGGTCATTGTTGTGTCCCGTGATTAGTCCAGGTCACTATGGTCTGAGTTTAATCCTGAACCAATAGGGTCATAAGAAAACGATTTTGAAACAAAAAGTAGTATTTTGTAAGATTTTGTATGAGTATGAGAAAGAGAAGGAATATGTTAATTGGAAAAGTTTGGTTGTGTAAGAAAGGGCCACATAATGTTGTCTATAAGTGCTACAATCGAGACCAGAGTAGAATAATAGAATCTAATTGCTTGAAGCAGCAGCATCGGCAACATACCTCTGCAAAACTTTGACGAAGTGCGAGCAGTTTTCCCTTTTCGCTTCCAGCAAATAATAATTTCTGCTTAACTAGGACGGAAGCAGAATTTCTAGCAAAAAAAGTTAATGAAAATATTAGTTACTAAAGAAATATTAGTTATTGAGGAACAATCTTCATTAAAAGTTGAAGAACATAGTATATTATGTGCTTAGTCTAGTTAAAGAAACCAACTTTCGTCCCACAATGACTCTGACTGCATCATGCATTATTGTGCGTGCAAGTTCCTCCACGGATTCAGGCAAGGTCGCACTGAACAAAGAACGAACTATTGAAGGGTTTGAACAAGCCTTCACGACAGAATCAATTTGCTCTACAAAACCAAGCTCAAACAGTTTATCTGATTCGTCCAATACGAGATATTCCACCCTGCAAAAAGTGACAGATCATTTAGATAACCACCTGAAATATTATAATTACTGCATTGCATAATAAAATCTAACACATGATAAGTCTATAGGGGCAGGCCAGATATAATTTTATATGTCAATGCAAAACAGACAGAATGGATGAACATGGACAACGACTATACACTAATCATGTAATCCAATGCACCTGTATAAGTATTATGGTCATAATCTATGGGTATATGTATTAGGGGTTTATTGAGATGTGTTTTGATTTATTATTGCATTTAGTGTTTTATTTCGCATTTTGGGTAATTTTACAATTTGTTGACTTGTTTGGAACTTTTTTCTCGAGTTGTTCAAGTGAGATGTAATGCACCTGTATAAGTATTATGGCCATAATTTATGGGTATATGTATTAGGGGTTCATTAAGATGTGCTTTGATTTATTATTGCATTTAGTGTTTTATTTCGCATTTTGGGTAGTTTTACAATTTGTTGACTTGTTTGGAACTTTTTTCTCGAGTTGTTCAAGTGAGATGTATTTATAGTCACTTAGGGCTTTGGGAATGAAAAGTAAGAATTTGGGTCTTCTCTAAAGTACTTGGCATCTCCCTCCTCAGAGCCCTGCAGTAGGTAGACAGTGCATCTTCGCTCCATCCATACTCCCACATTTGCATTCTGAAATCAGTTCATAATAATGAGTGAACATGCAACTAATTAAGAGATTTTAAACTTACGAAATAGTTGCAATTGATAGCAATTAATTCAAATAAGATTCATAAGTAATAATTACAAGGTAATGAGTGCCATAAATTAAACAAACAATGAATAAACCTTGCACATCCAATGAAAAATGGCAAACATAATAAACTGAATATTAGTAAGCCATAAAGCAAGGTTTGTAGTTTGTACGAGTGACGGGGATCATGCCATATAGTTGGTGACGATCGGGGACGCTCATGTCGAGTGGATTGATGATCGTAACATTTTTTGCTCTTTGCATTTTTTAATTTTCACTGTAATTTTGTTAATTTTGAGGAATACAACGAACGGAGAATCCGATGTTGAAGGCGGAACTCCCAGGTGCGAGGCTTGGACCACCCACCATTTTCCTACAGTCGGCTCGCATTCCCTCCCCTCCCCTCAAATCGAGCCCCTCTGTTATACCTCGAGCTGGCCTCCCCAACCCAGCCCCTACCTCTACAGATGGCAACACCAGTCACCTCTCACCTCCACCAACAGGCAGCCCAAACCACTGGCCACACTCCATTTCCCTCCCCATATACTTCAAAAACAGCCTGCATGCCCTCCAATCCCCTCCATTTACAGTTTTTGGTGATCACCAAAAACCTTCCCAAGACACCTCCGATAAGCCTCCACCCCCACCGTTCAAGTCACATCCATTTTCCGGCGAACACCGGAAAAATCTCCAGCCAGCCACCACAACCACCAACCCATAACCACCTTAACTACCTCTCCACTACCCATTTCACCCCTCCTAAAATTTAGGATCTCCTAAATTTCCTCCACTATCTACACTTCCAACCCCGTTCACTACAGCCGCCCCCTTCCTCTCCCTTAGCAGCCCACGTAGAGCCACCTTCACATACTCCCACTCCAAAATCGAGCCCCTCCCTCCACCCAACAGTCTACCCCACTCTCCTCTCTCCTGGAACCAGCCTCCAACAAGCTCCCTCCATGAAAACAACACCCGGCATCTGACATACAGCCCTCGAAAAATCTGTCCAGGGGATGGATTTCAGTACCAGCGGCAGGAACTACATTCCAAAAGCTAATTGATGCTGCCACAGCCCTCCTACATCCACCCAGACAGCTTTCAACGGCAGCCCTCCTCTACCAACTAGGGCTGTAACGGTTCGGTTTGGTTCGATTTTTGATCAAAACCGCTAACCGAACCACCCGTGTGTGGTTCCAATAATATGAAACCGAACCGAACTGTGCACACCATTGGAACCGAACTGGTTCGGTTTGAGTGGTTCAATAATTACAAGAAAAGAGATTTTCTCATTAGTAATTAATCATCTAAATGATCCTATATATAAAGGAATAGTTGTCATTTTATACAAAAGGTAGTCTAAAAATACCAGGAGTACAATAAAACAATATTTAATTGTTATGTCCTCTGTGAGCCTAGAAAAATAGAAAAGTAAATGAGTAAATAGTGTGTAAAGTAAGAAGTTAAAAACTTCTCGTGACAGTCGCATGAGTATTGATTAGCCCTCCCAAACCCCAGTCCCAACACTCAATTCTTATGTTTTAAAAAATAATAATTAATATTCTTGATATTTAATAGCTTAGCTCCGCTCTATTTAATTAATTGTAACATGTAATAACAGATTAACAATGAAGTGTGAAGACCTAATTATATTCGTGATAGATTAAAATATTATTAAAGCTAATATGGTTCGGTTCGACTCGATTTGGTTTGATATTCTGAACCGTGAATCGAACAGAATCACACGATTTCTCAAAAAATGAATTCGTGACCGACCTGTGGGCTACTAAAACCAAACCGAATCATGTTGTTTGATTTGATTCAGTTCGGTTAGGCGGTTCGGTTGGTTCCAGCTTACACCCCTACTACCAACTACCCAGTACCCGAGAAGTCCATTCCAACATCTACCAATGTTACCTAGCAACCTGAGCTACACCCAAAGGCCAAAATCCAAACCACGGGCCTCATTTTTGGCTTCTGATAGTTCCCCAAATACTCATCCAGCCCTCCCCCATTTCATATTTGTGTGAGTTTTTAGTTTGAACTAAATATTTGATTGTTGAATTAAGTGTTAATTCATATTTAAGGGATATTTCAATTTGTAATTGTTGTTTCCAGGTTTTGAGTCATTGTATGTTCACATTTGTTTAGTTATCTGATTTCGAACACTCTTGCATGTGTACTGTGTCTCGTATCTCCTTGCTTAAACACTTTACCTATTGTGACACAAGTATTTTGATTTATAAAGAAAATTATTGCAAGTAAAACAAAATTTTGGAAGTGTATCTGCATATAAAAAATACCCTTAGCCTCTCTAGGACCATACCTTGCGTCAACAACCCAATGAAATATGAAACTAACTACAAAGACTAATCAAGCAATCATCCACGCTACGGTGCTATGAAAATATGTCAGAGGTTGGTGTACTTGCAATGGATTGGGTCATGTTGTGGTTGTAAGGAGTGAGGCTTCTATGGCTATAGGAGGGGGAGATTTATTCCGTTGCAGAAGTTGGAAGCGGTCGTTACAGTTGAGGTTGTAAAACGGAACAATGACAATCGTAAGGGATAGAAGAGACGGTTGAAGCGGTATAGGATGGAAGAGGCGGCTTTCAGAGGTAGAAGATTGTGGCGGTAAGTGTAGGAGAAATAGGAGTTTGTGGCAACGTAAGTGTAGAAAACTTGACTAAGCCCATGTAAAGGCCCATTGTTGGCATGCAATTTAGTCCCACAAAATGGCTTGAAGTTTAGCCCGCACCGTAGGTTGTAGTTTAGTTATTACTCCTTCATATATACTTTGTACAAATCCTTGCATTGATTGATTTCAAGGAAAAGAAATAAATCTTTTTCTTTTTGAACTTCGGATTTGTACATGGCATCAGAGACAAAAAATCGATATCAAAGGACTCTCAATGAGTGTATTTTGGATTGGGTCTCACCGGTTGCTTGAGCTCGTCTACCGACATCCTCCCACGACCAGCTAACCCGCTGCTCACAAAAACTCTTTCTCGGAAATTACTCTTTCTCTTGAGCTCACGAGCCTTGTTTTCTCCATAGCTCGCCACAATTTTTTTCTCGGTTGTTTACTCTAAAGCTTGCGAGACCTTCATTTGGTCTCTCTTTCTCTCCCGACAACGTTTCATCACGCGTAGAGTTGTCACTTAAAACCAAAAACCACAAACCAAATCAGAACCGCAAAAAACCAGACCGAACCGTTCGCAATTTATTCGGGTTGTTTTGAGTTTTTCTATTTCGATGTTGTTTTGAGTTTTACTATTTGCATTCCTTTTTTTTTTTATTTCGCCGAGTTTGATTTTGGTTTTAGTTGGAACCGATTGGAATTGGACCAAACCGCAAGGAACCGGACCGAACCGTTAGTGGCCGGTTTGGTTTTGGTTCTTGTTGAACCGTAACAGGAACCGTTGACACGAAGGTTCCAAAAATTAAGCTGGAACCGGAACCGGTCAAACCAAATAAGGTTTTGATTCTAATTTGAAAAACTGTTACCTTAGTGGTTCGGTTCATGGTTTTAGTAGAACCGGAACCGAACCGGAACAGTGACAGCTATAATCACGCGAGAACAAATGCTAACTTCACCCTCCCTACACTCGCTCTGGCCCCTCTCTCTGACATCTGGGACGAACTCCGCATTACAACAATCTCCCTCACCAACTTTGTTGAGTGTCTGTGTGTACCGCGTTCTCCAGACCAAAGGTCTCCTTCATCATATCACTCGTGATACCCTCGATGAGCTTACCAAGCAATGGCTCCAGGATGATGGACGTGCACAGTCATGGATCCTCAAGTCCTAGTAAGTCATATCGCCTAGCTATGCACCACGAGACCGCTAAAGCTATGTGTGATTAACTGAAAGACCATGTACTCTGGGCAGGACAACCATCATTATCTGTTCGATATTTTTCGGGACCTTCGGGACACCTGGTACTAACGGTGATCTGACATCCTTTGTAGCTTAATACAAGAAACTTATCGAGGCCCGGGTCAAAAACCAGCCTCTGAAGTTGGATCTTCCTACCCATGGTGCTCAGAAGGAGGCTGTCAGCATAGCTCTAATGATGGCAAGACTACCATCTCATCTCCACAGTGTCCATGCAACCATATTATCTTCTCTTACTACTTTGTCCCTCTTAGATGTGCGCTCCATGATCTTGAAGATGGTTTCGTCCATCGATATCCCAATGCATCCCGCTTCTGGCCTCCAACACTCTCTTGGCGCTAGTCCTCCACCTTCTGGGCACCATGAAGGTCGTCATGGAACTCGGAGCGGTGAGTGTGATGCTCGCAATCACTCCAGGGGGCAGAACACTCGCCTTTGTACCCATTATGGGCAGATGAATCATATTGAGGCCACATGTTATCACAAACATTGGTTCCCACGGTATCCCCTAACTTCTCAGCACCACGCAGTGGAAAGAGGAAAATAATCGATTCCATTGAAAATAAGCCTATTACACTTACATATATGAGTAAGGGAAAACCATAAAGACTAAAATACCCCTAAATCAGGAGATACAAAGTAAATATAAATAAGACGACTTGGATTGTATGAATAATAATAAATAAGATAACTTGACAAATTACAACTCTCCCCCTCAAGTCGGACGAAAAATATCAGTCATCCCAAACTTCTAGATATCATCAACAAAAACGTCACATCTCAAGCCCTTGGCGAACACATCTGTTAATTGGTCTTTGGACTGAACGAAAGAAGTGACCACATTTCATTTTTAGCTGGTCTTTGATAGTGTCGATTACCTCCACATGCTTAGTCCTGTCATGTTGAATGGGTTATGAGCTATACTGATCGTTGCCTTATTGTTGCAGTATAAGGAGATAAGGACATTCTCCTGTAGCCCCAGATCTTGTAACATGGTGCACACCCAAAGACCATGACACTAAATTTCCCCCAACAAAGGTACATCAGCCGACAATGGATATCCTATCATCACGACATCCAGGCCAATAAGTATCAGTGAAGACTTCAATCTTCAAGTGATTGTCCCGAGAGAACAGAAGTCCACGACAAAGAGCCTTCTTCAAGTATCGCAATACAAAATATGCAACCTCTTGATGTATGATCCTGGGAGCATGCATATATCTACTCAAGATACCAACATCATACGTGATGTTTAGATGGGTGTGAGATAAATATATGAGACTCCTACACTCTATGATAGCTTGAAGTATTTGTGCGATCACCATCAATGTTGATGTAGGCTAGGGTTAGTGTTTTTTCAGAAGTAAAGTTTTTAATCAAAATATTTTATTTATTTGAAAATAAAATTAGAACTTTGGAAAAATAATTTGATTTGTTTAGTTTGAAAAAGGGGGAACAAGCGGCCAAATCGAGGTGTTCGAGCGTAGAACTATTCTTAAGGATAAATTTCAGAAAAATCGTTACTCGTTATTCAGAAAATTCTGTTGGCGCCTAACGACTCGAGTCGTGGAGGGATGTGTACGTTCACAAGCGCAATCCACAAGCAACAATTTATTAAATAAACGAGAATTTCAGTGGCTAGAACGTTTTGGGTAAGCTCGTAAGCTCTTAATTATTTAAATGTCGCATAAATTTAAATCTAACTAGTTCGAGCACGGAATGAGCGTTGTTAACACACGAGACCCAGTCAAATCAATCCATCTGCAGAATCAAAACCAGAGTTGGAGGGCCTTAGTTGGAGATGTCGAGGTTGGAAATCTATCGGGAGAGTGCTTGGAACCCGATGGCATGACACAATGTGGCTGCGGATGAAAGGGTCGGCGCAGGGGCTTGTCGGAATTAAAGTCCCGGGTCGATGGCGAGTCCCTGGGCGTTGACGGCGGATGACGTAGAGGAGTAATCGGCCCGCCGAAAAAGGATTTCGCAGTCGACGACGGGGCTAGAGGTCGCACCTCTTACTTGAAAGGAATCGTTCGGCGGAGGAGAGCGAACATGTCGTCAGCGGCTTGCACAGCGGCGGGGAGCAAGGCCTGTTGTCGAGGCAACTGGAGCTTCGGAGGAGAGAGTCGATCTCATGGGAGGGGAACGTAACGCCGACACTAGAGAGAGAAACGACAAGGTCGCCTCTCTTTACTTCTGTCTAGTCTTCTGTTCTGTTCAGCGAATGCTTCTTTTTAATGAGGATTTCATTTTTCTCCTCTAAGGACCGGCCAAATTAAATGTTTCCAAAGTTTAGTCGTTTCCAAAATTTATTTGACCGGCCAACTATTACATCATAAATGATTGTTTTCTTTTTAATAATATTTCTCAAATAGTATTTTCCATAAACTCTTTGTCAAATGATTGCACTTTAATTTTAATTTTAAAATTAGGCGTTTTAAATAATTTTGAGCTTGTCTGACGTCCTAACGACTAAAATTATTAGACCTATTTATTTAGGGTCTCATCGGACGGTCAACCCGAATATCCAATCAACAAAGCAAATGTGCGACAAAAGAAGTACACGAAAAATAAATGCATAAATAAAATGCGCGAAGCCAAGTGACGTCATGCAATAACTGATGCGACAAAGGATGCATCAATTCCCTCGGGGTTGAAAGGACTTGACCCCGACGAGAACTCGCAAAAACTGGTATTGGAGAGAGCTTATGCTGTTGCTGGTGCTGAATCGGGTGGTATGTTTGGGGCCTTGACAGGTGGCTTGATACGCTTCTGAATTTAAAAAAGACAAGAGCTCCTGCAATAATCAGACACCCAATCCACTCGTGAAAAATACAACTCATGACGATAACAATCGGCCATGAATTTATAATTTTCACAGGTGGATTGCAATTTGTTAGCAATAGATTTATGCAGCTCCGTTAAATAATTAATATGAGCTTGCACGTCGAATGAAATGTGTTCGTGGAATGAGATTTGATGACAGGCGGGTGGGTGGAATAACACGTGGATAATCTCGGAAGAAGATCCATAATGGAAGCGATATTTAGAATTGTTGAAGGAAATTCTCACCGATTAATTGCCTAAGGAAATTCTCCAAACTTTTACTAACGGCCTTGATTTGTTTATCGGTCAGAGAGTAATAGACGCTACTAACTTTGAGGTTGGTGCCCAATTGCCCGTATAATGCGTTCCAAAAATATGATAGAATAAATTTACTTCATTGGTATAATTCCAGAAATCCGCCTATTTTCAAATGATAATGAGGTGAAATAAAAGCGCCACCTTTGAATATGAGATCGACAGAGTGGGGTATGCAGAGTGAGTGTGCTTCAGATATGGTATTAAAAATTGGTGAAATATCAGGTGGTACGTCGGGAATCGCTAAGTGGGGTGGGAGTGACATGTCTGGATCACAAGTTACTTCGTAGGGGTGAGGGTTCAGGCCGGAGTGCGGTAAGTAGTAATGTGGTAACGAATAGTGACCTAGAAGTCGCAGAGGTCCTCTCGTGCGCCTTTGGAGTAAGATAATTCTTCTGAGGAAGAAGAGAAATCTTGTGTTCGTTGTGCTCGAAGGAATGAGAGTTCTTTGGGCCATCGTGCATGACATGTTGGTCGAACTGTCAAGCTCACCCTAATAGGATGTGACGGACATCCATGTCAGCGACATGACATAAAACTCTATCTGAATACGTGTTCCCTATAAAATGCTCTACTAGACAGTAATGCGTGACAGACATAGTCAAATGACTATTGACTCCAGATAAGCTTTAGAGCTGTTTTAACGGATGCGTCTCAAGTCCTAATACGTTGACCATGTTTTGAGAAACGAAGTTTTTCATACTACCACTATCTATGATAATGGAACATAAATGTCCCTGAATGCGTGCAGTGGTGCAAAAAATTGTGTCTCTTACGGTCTTCCTTAGTAGGCTCACTAGGAGTAATCAAGCTATAACGCAGGACACGGACTAAATGTTCGACATGCTCACCTTTCACTTCTATGACATCCTCTGACTCGTGCTCAGGCTCAGGGTGAGACTCATTCATGTAGACTCCGTACTAAGGCTCTCGTCCATCAGTAGAATCGATAATAGAGACGAAGTGGTATCGCGAGCACTCAGATGATTAGTGCCCCGACTCCATACATTTGAAGCATCAGAATACTCTAGTGTTGGGCTTGGCCCCGATAATTTCCTTACCCTTGGAGGGAACAGTGGATGGGGTCGGGGTCCTGACAGTGATAGGAGGGTGAGGTGAATCCGAGATCCGAGTCGTGGTGGTAGTGGTGCTCTTTCCGGCGTGTCGGTTATGTTCAGCACCGTCGACCGCCCACCTTAACTCCGGCTGCTGAACCCGACTGCTACGGCTCAATTCCAGCATACTCCGCATGTGTGCGACAGATCGAAGGAGTCACAATTCTACTGCAGTCACTTGGGTATACTCGTTGCTCCCTACTTTAGTATAAGGCTCATTTGTTTTATGGCGGGTCTTGGGTGGACGGAGAGTTAAACCGGATAATATGGGCTGGAAACGGAGCAACTGTGGTTCATTGCCTCCTTCCGTTCGAAGTTGTGAACGCCCAAACAAATAAGCCTTATGTCTATTAAAATAATTGGCGTTTGCGTTATTTCATAAGTTATTGTTTGCAAATCGGCTTGTGGTTGTATAGATTTCGCAGAGGACTTGGAACCCTAAAAAGCGTAGGAGTTTCACTCAAAAAAATTAACGAACTTATCCAGGCTCAGAACGACGACGTTGAAATCACGCTCGCGAAAATTTGATTTGGCCGCTCGACCCTCGAGTTTTTTTAAAAAATTCAAACCCTAACTTTTTTTCTAATTCCAAAAATTAATCAAATTCCAAAGCCCTAAAATTGAGCCTACAACACTATTACTCATATATGAGCAAGGGTAAACGACACAGACTAAAATACCCCTACATCGAGAGATACAAAGTAAATAGTAATAAGACGATTGGACTGCGAGAGTAATAAGATAACTTAACAAATTACAACTCACGCTTCTCCTACGGTGGATGGTCATATCACCTCTTGCTCCGACATTGACACATTGCGAGAAGAACTACATCTTCGGGGGGTTGGTAACTTTGACGTCTGGCTTCGTCCCCTCTATCTCCAATAAAGGTATATCGTGTTTTTCTCAGTCTCTCACTCTCTTAGATAGTGGATTCTAGGACGATGATTCATATTACCCCGCAGAAACCGTCCTAGAATACAGACTCTGCTTGTCTGAAGTTTAACACGACGGCCAATGGCAAGACTACCCCCAAATCAAGTCGTCTCCCTCGTCGACTGCATTGCATATATAATAGGGTTCATACATCAAGTTATCATCCCCACCCCAAGTAGTCTTGGATTTGTGCACCCACTTCACCTACCCTACATCACTATGTGCATGATGTTTTCTAAAAATCCATCACGACAAAAACTCATATTAATGAATGAAGTATGGAAGGGAATTTCAAGTACAAGGCAAATATTTTGCTTTATGTTCAACTTGAGGAATACCATATCAAGAAAAGGAACTTACCTACTTAGATCAAGCTTTCTTTTAAACACGGCAAAATCAACACGAAGTGGAGTTGATACGAGGATGTCACAAGGTATTTTCTCAAAATTGCAACTCCTAGATAGCTCCTTGGTCATTAGTTTGATATATAATTTTTTACCTTTAGCAAACTTCTTACACTCTCTAGTAGTTTGTGCAGCTAATTCTCTTGTAGGACAGATAATCAAACCTTTGACACCTTCATGCGCTCCCTGGTTGCAAGAAAAAAATCATGTTAGTTTTAAAATGTAAGACAAAATTTTTGAAAAAAAACCGAGTGTTACCTTAATTTTCATAAGCATCGGGATTAAAAATGCCAGAGTCTTCCCTGACCCAGTTGGTGCGCATGCAAAACAATCACGCCCCTAAGATGGCATAAACAATGAGAACTAGTTCTGAAGATGATGATTGGACCACAAAGGAAACCAACCAAAAAGCTCACCGAGAGTAGTATTGGAATAGCCTGCCTTTGAATAGGTGTTGGCTCTTTAAATCTAAGTTCCGTGATATTATGCAATAAATGTGATTGGCAGTCAAACCTGTTTACATAGCTTAGCAATAAGACAAATTTTCATGGGAAAAAGTTAACATGAAAAAGAAATCAACAAATAACTAGAAAAAGGAAGGATTGCGAGTCTTTCTTCCCACTAAAAATACAACACAAAGATGTAAATGCAAGTAAACATCAAGTATAAAAAAAATAGGAACAATACCTTGTTTTCAATTCATCAAAACTCCAAAGAGGGGATGCAACATTATATCCAGATACGTGAATCCCATATTTCTTGCGGAACTGTGAATCTCGCTGATGAAATGAGATTTTATGTGAGATACAATGTGTTTTTAAATTAAAAGAGGCTTCAACAGAACAAAAACAGTAAAGTATTGAATAATCAAACCTCTATCTGCTTATCTATTTCTTTTATATGTATCACAAAATCATCTTCCTGGTTTGATTTTGATTCTTTTGTTTTAAGAGACTTAGAGCTCTTAAAAACATCAAATCCCTCCACAACTTCTGTTCACAAGTCCAAACAATAAGCAAAAAGTAAGAAATATTGTTTATGAGAACTGAATCAAAAGCACATGCTACCTGAACCATTGGTTTTGCGCTTCCTCTTCTTTTTCTTGCTTCCATCCATCTTAATTAACTTGGATTCCTTGTGTTCAGGATCAAGGAGAACTTGATCTTGCTCCTCCTTTACCTGTCAAAATAAAAGGACATTGAGTTAACTTTCACATGGGACAGGGAGAGGAGATGAGGGAGAATGGTATAAAGGCCAGGTTTAAGGAAATGCCTTGAATCTGCTGATGTCCTTAGCAAAACATTTTCGATCAAAATGAGTGCCGCTAAAGAGAAAGACCGTGTCCTCTCCATTGACATGATTACCAAAAAAATTATCAACCGTACACGTCCAGAAACCTCTCTAAACCATATAGTAATTTCAGTTTTAGAAAG
Source organism: Platanthera guangdongensis (assembly GCA_039583875.1). Lineage (NCBI taxonomy): Eukaryota > Viridiplantae > Streptophyta > Magnoliopsida > Asparagales > Orchidaceae > Platanthera > Platanthera guangdongensis. Next base: position 21,205,371 of record CM077157.1, on the reverse strand, counting down.
AACCAACAAGGTAAAATTAATAAGAAAAGCTTGTGGTTGGCAAGAAAACCTTTGGCTTATTCAATTAACAGACAACCCAAAACCAGTTTTTGACTCCCAACATCAATTTTGTTCTCAATATTCCAAAACCTGCAAAGAGATGAGGATCAACAAACTAGGGGCCATTGGTTACACCAAGGAAACAAATAAATTTTAAATTCCATATCAAATGACAGAAAAATTGAAATAGTATATGAAACTTGAAATAAGGTACTTTGGAATGCAAGGAAATAAAAGCAAAATTGAATGACACCATACAGCCCCTTGCAATAGAAATAAGAAAAAGATCCTCAGGAATTTCCAGTGATCACAAGTTTTAAATAGATTCAAGCATTTACCTAAAGACAGAAATCATTCAATAAACGCTAAATCTCAACAATCCTGAAATTAAGAAATTTTGTAGGAAGATCCAAGGAAAACAAATGAACTCAACCAAATACCACTACAACAATGTCAAGGCACGTACCCAACATCTACATGAATTCAGCAACAGGCAGAAGACAATTCACTCCAAATTAAAACTCAAAAACAGCAATGAATTACGCCATGATAACACCAGCACTCCAGTCAATAGCAGCTTCCAATTCAACTAGAAACAACAGTTGAGGGCCCTGATACCAACCATAATAAATGAAGGTTTGGAATAAGATGGAAAAAATATTTTCATGATTGTATTAAAACATTGATATTAGCAACCGCACTTTTAGCTATCCACACTAACGGCTAACCGCAAGCACAATTTTGAGCATTATCTATCTGCAAGCTCCATTTTTAGGATTGATTATCCGCAAGCAACAGTGCTTCAAATAAATGATCATTTTCCTCCTTTACTTTGTTTGGATCTTTAAAAAAAAGTAAAGATGGTTTTTGGAAACAATGCCGGGCATTGAGAACGTAATCAGACCAAATATAACTACGAAAGAAGTTATCGCCCTTTCGGAACTCATTTACCCCAACAATAAACCCTAAAATCTAAAAAAAATCTCAAACTCATCAAAGGAGTAAAACATTGTTGAAATAGGGGATGAAAGAAAGCTACCAATGAGATGTAGATGTAGGCTCCGTTTGGGGGGACTTATTTTCACCGGTCAAGTGGTTACGACCGGACTTTAATTAAGGTCCGGTTCATGCGGTCCTAACCCCTTGACCGGTGAAAATAAGTTCCCCAAACGGAGCCGTAGTTTCTGGAACTTCGGCACCGGAAAGAAGGATACAGAAAAATAGGATGCTCGAGTAACTCTATCCTGCCAAGGAGAAGGTTGGGACCGGCCCAGGGTAGCCACGCGCGCCTACAACTTACAGGGAGGATTTTGCCGGAGAACTTGGAAGCCGGGGAGGAGGCGGAACGTGGGGAGTACGCTCAAAGGATCGTGCAAAACAGGAAGGAGGCGGAAGTCGTGAAACCAGGAGAAGGTTCTAACCTAGGGCTCGCCTGGTAGAGAGTGTGATTAGAAGTGAAGGAAAGGTGATGGGGTCATGGGGAATGTAATTTTAAAAAAGTGAAAATATAGTTTTTTTGAAAAATTATTGGGATGAAATTGAGTTTGAAAAACCGATTTTCCGGCAAAAACAACTCAACATATCTATACAATATATGTATAATATCAATATCTATATTATCTATAAAGAAAAAAAATATTATTTAGTGCAACATTAGATTAACCAAAAATACCCTTTTTTAACACTTTTATCTTCATTTCGTGAGAGTGATGAGAGAGAGGGTGAGAGAGAGAGAGTAGGAGAGGAGAAAATTGGGGCAGCTGTCAAGGAGAGAGAGTTGGCGAGAAAATAATCATTTCATTTTTTTGACCTAGGAAAAAGAGAGAGAGAAGAGAGGGGAAAAGAGAGAGGTGAGAGAGAGAGATGGGGGAAAAAATAATCATTATATTTTTTGACATGAGATTTATAAATATATGTTTATTAATATATATTAATATATTAATTATTTATATATATATTTTGAGCGACGGACGCGGCAAGAGCGAGGTACTGTCGGAGTGGAGGTACTGTCGCGATTGGTCGTAGGGGCGGAGCCCCGAGTCTGTCACTCGTAAGAATAATCAAAACTCCACAAACGACAACATATATGAATATTATATTAATTCAACATAATAGTTGATTGGCTGCATGTCGAAGGAGAATTGTGCACTTAGAGAATCAAAACTAATCAACACACATCATGCCTAAGCACATCACTGGCACAAGAAAAGGTGGGATTACCCAAATTAAGTTGAAGAGAGGGAGAAACGGGAGCAGAAATCGCAGGCAAAATGGGGCCAAAAGGAGGCGACGCGGGCGAAATCATAGGCGGAGGAGTCGAAGGAGATTGTTGCCAAGCTCGACGTTGATGTCGGAGGAGAAATCGTCGCATGCAAGGTTAGGGTATCAGGGGGGAAGAAACACAGAAAAGTGTGGCCGGATGGGGCTCATCAACGCTGGTGTGAGGTAATAAAATACAACAGAAAAAAAACACGGATTTTCGAAATAATTTGAACCAAACGTCGCTTCTCTTCAAAACTCGGATTTTTGCCAACCACACCGCAGGCTATCAACCCAACCAAACAACACCTAAAATTAATTTGAAGTGCGGTGCAGATAGCCAATAAAGCAAAGTGGTTAACAACATCACTGTATTGTATAATATAAGTTAAACTCCTCCCATTATTTTGGAAATGCTTAATTTGAATGGAAAAATTAGCAGTTATATGGGCAGTCTGATTTATGTCAATGGCAAATCAAGTATTCTAAAAAAAACTTTTTTCTCCTCATTTCCACTAGTGGCAGCCCGATTTTTTTACCCGATAGAAGCCTTGACCCTCATTTCCCTGCAATCATCCTTGGTGAACCCTCGTCGTCGCTCAGTGCTTCCTCCCTGAAGTCGTCTTCGAACATCCTGCATTTGCTTCCATCGAATATCCTTCCTCTCTGACGATCCTTCCATCGAAGATCCTTCATCTTCGATAACCTTTTTCTTTCGTAGCCATTCCCGACCTTCCAGAGTTTGATGTCTTGCCCCTCCTTGAAGTCGTGTCGTTGCATGTAGCCCCACCTCTGCCAAATGCCGCTCCTCCACTTAATTCGGCATGAGTGCTTTGGAATGATCATTAAGGCGGAGGGGGGAGGGAAATGAGGGTGGAGAAGAGGACAAGGTCAGGATAAAAACAATCTGCTTATATGAGAGGGATGAGGAAGAGAGTAGCGTCGAGGAGATTTGAGCATCATTCCTCCCGTGAATTCTCGGCCAAGATGTTTCTGGTATATGCATATAGTGTGGTGGAGAGTTTAGGCGAGGGGTGAATGCGGTGAGAATGCGGTAGTACTGACCGCTGATCGGAGAAGAGCAATTTATACAGTCCGACGCAGCATCTCTTGTTCTAAGAAGAGCCATGATTCGGTCTAACTTTAACATCTTTGGTCTAATATTAACATGTTCGATTAACCTTGAGATGTCATCAGCCAAAGTAGTTATTTCCATAACACCACCCAAAAAATGGTAATTGATGATGACCAAATGTAACAACCCATAATAAGAATAACTAAAGGAGGGGGATTTAAATTAATTAAATCTAAATAGTGGTAAATTTGTAATTTACCTAAAGTCTCCCCTCTAATACCTAGCCAAGCAACCCCCCTCCACTGTCGATTGATTCATCGTTCAATTTGGCCTACGGCTTCCGCAAGCCGCTTCTCCCGCTCACATGCCTCCCGATTCCGCCGCTCCCGTCTCCCGCTAGCTCCTGCTCATAGTCGACGCCTCCAGCTCGTCCCCCTACTACCATGGTCGGCACCTCCTCCTGGTCTGGCCCTCCTCCTGATCTGGCCGACAAACCCTTCCCTCTAGCAGCACCATCTTCCTTCTCCTCTCCAAGAGCCGACAACAAGCCACCTTCCTCTTCCTCAGGCCGACAACCACCTTCTTCTCTAAGGGCTGGAGGTTCCTCTTTCCCCCAAGGGTCGACAACCTTCTCTTCTTGGGTCGAACTCCTCCAATGCCTCATCCTCTCGATTTTGGTTGGCAAGTTGAAGGAGGGACATTCATCTCTCCTCCTTGGGCTAAGATTTCACAACTACGGTTTCCTTCACTCTCCTCCTTGTGCTCGGATTTGGCCCCTTTGGTAAGGTTCTCCCTCCAATCCCCTTTATTCAAATTATTCTTTGAATCCTTTATAATTTTCATGCCCCGAATTACATATATATGTTGATCCAAGTTTATGCCCCTCTTATAATCGACTAGCCACTATGTATTTGTGATTTCCGGTGTCGTTTATCAAATCATTTTGCGTGATCACTCATAACCCCTTCTAATTTACATTTTACCTAGCCAAAGCACAGTCAAATCTCTGATTCCACGTGGTAGTCTACTCTTTCATCACTTTTGAGCGAGGTAAATTGCTAAATCCTCTCGTATTTAGGTTATGTGACGTTAATTGCATGTGCTAGCGCAGAGATTTTCGTTAAATCAAATATCATCTATGCTTGTTCTTGAACATGTTTGAAATAAGGATTCTAAATGTTTTAGCGTTGTTTAGCCGTCACCGTCAAATTTAGCCTTATTTAAAGCAAATAGAGATCACTCACTCTTATAAACACTGAATTTAACTTGATGCGTCTTGTCTTTTGTTTACGAATTTTACTCTTGAGTTAATACTTGAATTGTAAATTAATAATTTAGGTTTTAATACACTTAGAATGACATGAGTTCGTGTGTAATATCATGCTCATATCCGTACACACTTTTATTTAAAAAGGTAATCGCGCCCAAGAATGATTTTTTTTAGATGAGTACTTGTAACCTCGAGGATGATGCGTATTAATTTTCTCTTTTGATGTAAATTCATTCCAATTAGAATCACAAAGCTACGAAGCACTTCATTCATTTGATATCATAAGAAAATGTTGAAAAGATGTATTTAATTGATGCAACTTCTTGACTAGAGTTCCATCTTGATTCTCTAACGCAAACAAAGAACCGGTCATAAAAGCATGAAATCCCTGGCTCTATGGTGAGGGTTTGCAAGAGTTGCCCCTTAGAGATCACAAGCTTAAATTCTAAATCTCTGATAAGTTTTGAATCTGATCTTGAATCCTTCTGAATCATAATTTTTTGCATCAAATAAAAACACATACATATTTCATTTGTTACAACTTATGTCATTACGTGAATAAATATATGTAACACTCTGGTTTAGGCTAATAATGTTGGAAAAATTAAGGTGCGTCGCTACGAAATTGTATTATCAAAAATTTTGGAGAATTACAAAGCATTGAATGCAGCGGCGATGAAGAATGCAGGATCGAAGTGCGGAAATGAAGTGCAGAAATGAAGCGTATACCATTGATGAATTCAAGCTCGTGCTTCATAATGACAAACTGTAGTGAACGCGGACGTGTTCTTCCTTATGCAAACTGTAGTGAACGCAAATTCCACCCACATACAACTTCTATTTAAATGGATCTCTTCAATCAAAATAATTAGCACAGATATTGCATAGATGAGTGAATACACCGCTCAAGTTCAAAGTAGCTTTTACTTGTTGATTTTAATCGAGATCCGAAAAATATCAATCTTGTGTCTGTTAACCTCAACTGATATGGCTTTGTAAAATAAACTAGAAATAAATAGAAGATCTTGAAATTGGCTGAAGATCTTTTCTTTGGGTGAAATTAGAAATAAATGGTTGTTCATATCCAACAAAGCCTTGATAAAATCAACTATTATAGGCTGATTAGATAGGAAAAGTAATACCTAAAATCACAGCGGTAAAGCAAGAGAAAACTCCCTCTGGAGAGAATTCTGTGCTCTGATGATTTCTGCAATCTTTCATGCCCAGATGGCCAGATCTCAGATCTGAAACAGAGTTAGACTCCCCCTTTCTCCCTCTGGATTGAACCAAAACAAAACAAACACAGCATGGCGCGGATGCCGGAGAGGGAGGGTATGCGACCGTATTATCCAGAAAACCAAATGGAGGAGGGTGAAGCCGCCGGCTTCCTGGTTTTCAACTGGATCGCAGATTTGGTGGAGGAGGAGATCTGCAGCTGTGATCGTCGGCATGGATGTGCCAAGGAACGTCCTGCAAGACGACCATATTCTTCCTTCAAAAGTAATTGAAAATGACAAAGGGCGGCAGTTACACAAAAAGGAGAAAAAAGTGTGATTCTTGTCACTCCTCTTCACGGGAGGATATGAATAGGCCTCATGATTTGGACTTTTAATAGGAGAGGTCCCATGGGAGTTACAAATTGAGCCTAATAAACCCAAATAAAACTCACATAAATAAAATGAAGTTCACATTAATTAATTGGGTTTTACAACTATGCCAAAATTTGTGCGAGGAGTGGGACCGGGTTCGCGTCATGAAGTTACGAGACAATCTGGCCCAACTATCACAAGTTTCGATCGTTTGCGCGACTGAATTATCGCACGCTTGTAGGAGTCCGAACAGACTAAATATTCGTGTACGACCTCACTGAGACGTCTCGATGAATCGAGTCCACCTTACGAGAAATTTCCAACATTCTCCGACTTGAACTTGTCTTCATCGTAATTTATGACATTCTGATAAAACTTTCACTAAAGTTAAGGGTACCAATAGCGATCGCGATATTGAGTCTACTCCCACGTCAATCTGGTCCAACCAAATCATTCACTCTGAATCATGCCGTCAATCGCATCATTGAGCGACACGGGATCTTACATGGTCACAACAGCTTACGAATCTAATTGACATAGACAAAGCGGGGTTATATACGGTGTAGAGCAACATAATGAAAATGTGCACATGAAGGTTGTTCTACTTTGGCGGTCAATCAAATTTCTCAAATGAATGCACTAAACTATGTTGTGAGAAGTTCTTAAGTGTTCAAAAGAACATGTATGTCCAATCTTAAGATTTTAATTAATGTGTCACATGGACATACCAGAGCTTTATGAAAATGAAATGAAGTGCCCAAATCTTATACTCAGACTGACACACGTCCGAGTCTTTTACATGAAATGTGATATATCACATAAATCTATGTATATCAAAACTTAATTATATTTTACATGAATGTTCACTTAATGTTTGATTTCAAACAGTTTTTAATGAACTTAAACAAAATGCAAAATGAATTAGAGCTTTATATAGCCTCCAACTAATTTAGCACATCAATCGACTTAATAAACCCCATACTGTAGGCATGTTTTTGAAATTTATTGGGGCGAAATCTTTTAGTAAGGAGATCAACTACCATATCATCTGTTTTTATATGCTTCATTATAATGTCACCTTTCTTAACTTCTTAATGATTAAGAATTTAATTTTCATATGCTTAAAATCTGTGATACTTTTATTGTTCAATGAGAACATAATTGTAGAAAAAATTATCACAGCACAACCGAATAGGTCCAGCTATAGAATCGACAACCATCAATTTTTTAATGAAATTCTTAAATCACACCGCATTAGTTAGAAGTCTCCAAAAGAGAGACAAATTCTGTATGCATTGTGGATGAAATAATGAGTATCTATATGACACTCTTCGACGAAATGACCCCACCAACAAACTTAAATGTAACATGAAGTAGACTTCCTATCATCCGCACACTTGGTAAAGTTAGAGTCTGTATATTCCAATTCGAATTTTGAACTTTATAGCAGACTAATTTAAGATCTTTTGTTCCTTACAGATACCTCAACAAATTCTTGGCAGTCACTCGAGGAGCTGGTCCTGGGTTCAATTGATATCTGCCTAGAATTCTTACTACGAAGGCAATGCCTGATCTGGTAGAGACTTGGGCATACATAAAGCTGCCTACCGCACTAGCATAAAGTATATCCTTCATGCACTCTCTCTTTGTATCGTTCCCGGGACATTGTGACAAGGTCAACTTATCACTCTTAATTACAGGTATGTTGTCAAACATACAATCAAACATGCTAAATCACTCAAATACACGCTCTATGTAGGCTTTCTGAGAGAGTGCTAATATATGGTGAGATCGGTCTCTAATGATCTCACTAACGGCTAACCGAAAGCACAATTTTGAGCATTATCTATCTGCAAGCTCCATTTTTCGGTTTGATTATCCGCAAGCAACATTTCTTCACAAAAAATGATCATTTTCCTCCTTTATTTTGTTTTGATCTTTAAAAAAAAGTAAAGATGGTTTTTGGAAACAATGCAGAGCATTTGAGAACTTAAATACGTAATCATAGCAAATATAACTATGAAAGAAGTTATCACCCTTTCGGAACTCATTTACCCCAACAATAAACCCTAAAATCTAAAAAAAAATCTTAAAAACTCATCAAAGGAGTAAAACATTGTTGAAATAGGGGATGAAAGAAGGCTACCAATGAGATGTAGATGTAGTTTCTGGAACTTCAGCGCCAAAAAGAGGGATACGGAGAACTAGGATGCTCGAGTAACTCTATCCTGCCAAGAAGAAGATTTGGACAAGCCCAGGGTAGCCACACGCGCCTACATGGAGGATTTCGCCGGAGAACTTCGAAGCCGGAGAGAAGGAGGCGGAACGCGGGGAGTACGCTGGGAGGATCGCACAAAACAGGAAGGAAGCGGAAGTCGCGAAACCAGGAGAAGGTTCTAACCTAGGGCTCGCCTGGTAGAGAGTGTGTTTAGAAGTGAAGTAAAGGTGATGGGGTCATGGGGAATGCAATTTTAAAAAGGTGATAATAGAGTTTTGTTGAAAAATTATTGGGATGAAATTTTGGCTCTATTTGTTTGGGCGTTTTGCTGCTATATTTTGGGCTAACGTCGTCGGAAGGAGGGTAAACAAATGAACCTCCGGCGGCATTTGCTCTGTTTCCACTCGACCGCCTTGAGAAACGCCCCAAAAAGCTCTGTTTGGAGCAGCCACCTCCCCCCTCCGATTCGAACAGTCTGTTTCCACCCGCCGGATCGACCCTCCACCGCAGAACCAAATGAAGCTTGATTTTGAAAAATTGATTTTCGACAAAAACAACTCAACGTATCTATAAAATATATGTATAATATTTATATTTATACCATCCATAAAGAAAATTATTATTTAGTGCAACATTAATTTTACCCAAAATATCCTTATGTTTTTTAATAACTTTTATGTTCTGTTCGTGAGAGAGTGATGAGAGAGAGGGTGAGAGAGAGAGAGAGTAAGAGAGGAGAAAGAAAGAGGAGAAAATTGGGGCAGATGTCAAGGAGAGAGAGTTGGCGAGAAAATAATCATTTCATTTTTTTGACCTAGGAGAAAGAGAGAGAGGGGAAAAGAGAGGGGCGAGAGAAAAATGGGGGGAGAAAATAATCATTACATTTTTTGACATGAGATTTATAAATATATGTTTATTAATATATTCATTAATTATTTATATATATTTTTGAGCGACGGACGCGGCATGAGCGAGGTACTATTGGAGTCGAGGTACTGTCGCGATTGGTCGTAGGGGCGGAGCCCCGAGTCTGTCACTCGTAAGAATAATCAAAACCAAATCAACACACATCATGCCTAAGCACATCACTGGCAGAAGAAAAGGTGGGATTACCCAAATTAAGTTGAAGTAAGAGAGGGAGAAACGGGAGCAGAAATCGCCGGCAAAATAGGGCCAAAAGGAGGAGCTGACGCTGGCGAAATCATGGGCGGAGGAGTCGAAGAAGATTGTTGTCAAGCTCGAAGTTGATGTCGAAGGAGAAATCGCCGCTTGCGAGGCCAGGGAAGAGATATCGCTGCATGCGGGGTTAGGGTATCCGGGGGGAAGAAACACAGAAATGTGTGGCCGGATTGGGCTCATCAACGCTGGTGCGAGGTAATAAAATACAGCAGAAAAAACCCAGCTTTTTTGAAATAAGTCGAACCAAACGTCGCTTCTCTTCAAAATTCAAATTTTTGCTAACCACACAGCAGACTATCAGCCCAACCAAACACCACCTAAAATTAATTTGAAGTGTAGTGCAGATAGCCAATAAAGCGACGTGGTTAACAACGTCATTGTATTGTATAATATAGGTTAAACTCCTCCCATTATTTTGGAAATGCTTAATGTGAATGGAAAAATTAGAAGTTATATGAGCAGTCTGATTTATGTTAATGGCAAATCAGTATTCTAAAAATAACTTTTTTTTCTCTTCCTCATTTCCACTAGTGGCAGCCTGATTTTTTTACCTGATAGAAGCATTGACCCTCGTTTCCCTGCAATCATCCTTGGTGAACCCTCGTCGTCGCTCAGTGCTTCCTCCCTGAAGGCGTCTCCGACCATCCTGCATTTGCTTCCATCGAATATCCTTCCTCTCTGACGATCCTTCCATCGAAGATCCTTCCTCTCTGACGATCCTTCCATCGAAGATCCTTCATCTTCGATAACCTTTTTCTTTTGTAGCCATCTCCAGCCTTCCAGAGTTTGACGCCTTGCCCCTCCTTGAAGTCGTGTCGTTGCATGTAGTCCCACCTTTGCCAAATGCCGCTCCTCCACTTAATTTGACACGAGTGCTTTGGAATGATCATTAAGGCGGAGGGGGGAGGGAAATGAGGGTGGAGAAAAGGACAAGGTCAGGATAAAAACAATATGCTTATATGAGAGAAATGAGGAAGAGAGTAGCGTCGAGGAGATTTGAGCATCATTCCTCCTGTGAATTCTCGGCCACGAAGTTTTCTGGTATATGCATATAGTGTGGTGGAGAGTTTAGGCGAGGGGTGAACGAGATGGTGGTGGGAAAGCGGTAGTACTGACCACTGATCGGCGAATAGCAATTTATACAGTCCGACGATGCACTTCTTGTTCTAAGAAGAGCCATGATTTGGTCTAACATTAACATCTTTGGTCTAACATTAACATGTTCGATTAATCTTGAGATGTCATCAGCCAAAGTAGTTATTTCCATAACACCACCCAGAAAATGGTAACTGATGATATAACCATATGTAACAACCCATAATAAGAATAACTAAAGGAGGGGGATTTAAATTAATTAAATCTAAATAGTGACAAATTTGTATTTTACCTAAAGTCTCCTCTTTAATACCTAGCCAAGCAACCCCCCTCCACCGACGATTGATTCATCGTTCAATTCGGCCTACGGCTTCCGCAAGTCGCTTCTCCCGCTCACATGCCTCCCGATTCCACCGCTCCCGTCTCCCGCTAGCTCCTGCTCATTGTCGACACCTCCAGCTCGTCCCCCTACTCCCATGGTCGGCACCTCCTGGTTTGGACAACAAACCCTTCCCTCTAGCAACACCATCTTCCTTCTCTCCAAGAGCCGACATCAAGCCACCTTCCTCTTCCTCAGGCCGGCAACCACCTTCTTCTCTAAGGGCTGGAGGTTCCTCTTTCCCCCAAGGGTCGACAACCTTCTCTTCTTGGGTCGAACTCCTCCAATGCCTCATCCTCTCGATTTTGGTTGGCAAGTTGAAGGAGGGACATTCATCTCTCCTCCTTGAGCTCAGATTTCACAACTATGTTTCCTTCTCTCTCCTCCTTAGGCTCGAATTTGGCCCCTTTTGGTAAGGTTCTCCCTCCAATCCCCTTTATTCAAATTATTCTTTGAATCCTTTATAATTTTCATGCCCCAAATTACGTATATATGTTGATCCAAGTTTATGCCCCTCTTATAATCGACTAACCTCTATGTATTTGTGATTTTCGGTGTCGTTTATGCCCCTCTTATCAAACCATGCTACGAAATTGTATTACCAGAAATTTTGGATAATTACAAAGCACTAAATGTAGCGGCGATGAAAAATGCAGGATCATCTTATTCAACGTCTAGTAATCTCTATTGGAGTAGAAAAATGAATTATTAATATTTCTAATTAAGCTTGAGCAAATGGTAAACTTTATTGAAGTGCGGAAATGAGGCATATACCATTGATGAATTCAAGTCCATGCTTCATAATGACAAACTGTAGTGAACGCGGACGTGTTCTTCCTTATGCAAACTGTAGCGAACGCAAATTCCGCCCACATACAACTTCTGTTTAAATGAATCTCTTCAATCAAAATAATTAGCACAAATATTGCATATATGAGTGAATACAACACTGAAGTTCAAAGTAGCTTTTAGTTGTTGATTTTAATCAAGATCCGAAAAATATCAATATTGTGTCTGTGAACCTCAACTGATATGGCTTTGTAAAATAAATTAGAAATAAATATCAAATCTTGAAATTGGCTCAAGATCTGAAGATCTTTTCTTTATGTGAAATGAGAAATAAATGGTTGTTCATATCCAACAAAGCCTTGATAAAATCAACTAATATAGGTTGATTAGATAGGAAAAGTAAGAGAAAACTCCCTCCTGAGAGAATTATGTGTTCTGATGATTGCTGCAATCGTTCATGCCCAGATGGCCAGATCTCAGATCTGAAACAAAGTTTGACTCCCCCTTCCTCCCTCTAGATCGAACCAAAACAAAACAAACACAGCTTGGCGCGGATGCCGGAGAGGGAGGGTATGCGACCGTATTATCCAAAAAACCAAATGGAGGGTGAAACCGTCGGCTTCCTGGTTTTCAACTGGATCGCAGATTTGATGGAGGAGATCTGCAGCTGTGATCGTCGGCATGGATGAGCCAAGGAACGTCCTGCAAGACGGCCAGATGCACTATTCTTCCTTCAAAAGTAACTGAAAATGACAACGGGGCGGCAGTTACACAAAAAAAGGAAAAAAAGTGTGATTCTTGTCAGTCCTCTTCACGGGAGGATATGAATAAGCCTAATGTTTTGGACTTTTAATAGGAGAGGTCCCATGAGAGTTACAAATTGAGCATAATAAACCCAATTAAAACTCACATAAATGAAATGAAATTCCCATTAATTAATTGGGTTTCACAACTATGCCAAAATTTGTGCGAGGAGTGGGACCGGGTTCGCGTCATGAAGTTACGAGACAATCTGCCCCACTTATCACAAATTTCGATCGTTCGCGCGACTGAATTAATGCACGCTTGTAGGAGTCCGAACAGACTAAATATTCGCGTACGAATTCACTGGAACGTCTCGATGAATCGAGTCCACCTTACGGAAAATTTCAAACATTCTCCCACTTAGACTTGTATTCATTGTAATATATGACATTCTGATAAAACTTTCACTAAACTTAAGGGTACCAATAGCGAACGCGATATTGAGTCTATTCTCATGTCAATCCGGTCCAACCAAATCATTCACTCTGAATCATAGTGGCAACCGCATCATTGAGCGACACGTGACCTTCCATGGTCACATCAGCTTACGGATCTAATCGACATGGACAAAACGCGGTTCTATACGGTGTAGAGCAACATAATGAAAATGTGCACATGAAGGTTGTTCTACTTTGGCGGTCAACCAAACTTCTCAAATGAATACACTAAACTATGTTGTGAGAAGTTCTTAAGTGTTCAAAAGAACACGTATGTCCAATCTTAAGATTTTAATTAATGTGTCAAATAGACATACCAGAGCTTTATGAAAATGAAATGAAGTGTCCAAAGCCTTATGCTCAGACTGACACTCGTCCGAGTCTTTTACATGAAATGTGATATATCACATAAACTTATGTATATCAAAACTTAATTATATTTTATATGAATGTTCACTTAATATTTGATCTCAAACCGTTTTTAATGAACTTAAACAAAATATAAAATGAATAACAGATGAGTGAATTAGAGCTTTATATAGTCTCCAACTAATTTAGCACATCAATCAACTTCATAAACCTCATACTATAGACATGTTTTTGAAATTTATTGGGATGGAATCCTTTAGTAAGGTGATCAACTACTATATCTTTTGTTCTTTTTTTCGTCTTTTTAATGACACCTTCCTTATTCTTTTTCTTATTGTTTTAGAATTTAATTTTCTTATGCTTTAACTCTGTAATACTTTTATTGTTCAATGAGAACATAATTGTAAAAAAAATTATCACAGCACAACCGAAAAGGTCCAACTATAGAATCGACAACCATCAATTTTTTAATGAAATTCTTAAGTCACACTGCATTAGTAGAAGCCTCCAAAAGAGAAACAAATTTTGTATGCATTGTGGATGAAATAATGAGTATCTATATGACACTCTTCGACGAAATGGCCCCACCAACAAACATAAAATGTAACATGAAGTAGACTTCCTATCATCCGCACACCTGGTAAAGTCAGAGTCTGTATACTCCACCAATTCGAATTTTGAACTTTATGGCGGACAAATTTAAGATCTTTTGTTCCTTACAGATACCTCAACAAATTCTTGGCAGCCACTCGAGGAGTTGGTCCTGATTCAACTGATATCTGCCTAAAATTCTTATTATAAAGGCAATGGCTGATCTGGTATAGACTTGGGCATACATAAAACTGCCTACCACACTAGCATAATGTATATCCTTCATGCACTCTTTCTTTATATCGTTCTTAGGACATTGTGATAAGTTCAACTTATCACTCTTAATTACAGGTATGTTGCCAGACATACAATCAAACATGCTAAATCACTCAAGTACACGCTCTATGTAGACTTTCTGAGAGAGTGCTAATATATGGTAAGATTGGTACCTAATGATCTCACTAACGGCTAACCGCAAGCACAATTTTGAGCATTATCTATCTGCAAGCTCCATTTTTCGGATTGATTATCCGCAAGCAACATTTCTTCAAAAAAATGATCATTTTCCTCTATTTTGTTTGGATCTTTAAAAAAACTAAAGTTGGTTTTTGGAAACAATGCAGGGCGTTGAGAACGTAAATACGTAATCATACCAAATATAACTATGAAATAAGTTATCACCCTTTAGGAACTCATTTACCCCAACAATAAACCCTAAAATCTAAAAAAATCTTAAAAACTCATCAAAGGAGTAAAACATTGTTGAAATAGGGGATGAAAGAAGGCTACCAATGTGATGTAGATGTAGTTTCTGGAACTTCGGCGCCGGAAAGAAGGATACGGAGAACTAGGATGCTCGAGTAACTCTATCCCGCCAAGAAGGTTGGGACCGGCCCAGGGTAGCGACGCGCGCCTACAGGGAGGATTTCGCCGGAGAACTTGGAAGCCGGAAAGAAGGAGGCGGAACGTGGGGAGTATGCTCGGAGGATCGCGCAAAACAGGAAGGAAGCGGAAGTCGCGAAACCAGGAGAAGGTTCTAACCTAGGGCTCGCCTGGCAGAGAGTGCGGTTAGAAGTGAAGGAAAGGTGATGCGGTCACGGGGAATGTGGGAAAAAAAGAGAGGTGAAAATAGAGTTTTTTTGAAAAATTATTGGGATGAAATTTCTGGTCTATTTGTTAGGGCATTTTGTTGATTTATTTTGGGCAAATTTTGCTGGAATGAGGGTAAATAAATGAATCTTTGACGGCGTTTGCTCCGTTTTCACCCGTGCACCTTGAGAAACGCCAAAAACCTCTGTTTGGAGCAGTCACCTCCCTCCTCTGATTTAAACACTCCGTTTCCACCCGCCGGATCGACCCGCCACCGCCAAACCAAATGAAGCCTGAGGTTGAAAAATCGATTTTCGACAAAAACAACTCAACTTATCTATACTATCCATAAAGAAAAAAAATATTATTTAGTGCAACATTAATTTAACCAAAATATCCTTCATGTTTTTTTAATAACTTTAATCTTCTGTTCTTGAGAGCATGATGAGAGAGAATGTGAGAGAGAGAGTAAGAGAGGAGAAAGAAAGAGGAGAAAATTGGGGGAGTTGTTAAGGAGAGAGAGTTGGCGAGAAAATAATCATTTCATTTTTTTGACTAGGAGAAAGAGAGAAGAGACAAGAAAGAGGGGGAAAAGAGAGGGGCGAGAGAAAAATGGGGAGAGAAAATAATCATTATATTTTTTGACATGAAATTTATAAATATATGTTTATTAATATATTCATTAATTATTTATATATATTTTTGAGCGACAGACGCAGCATGTGCGAGGTATTGTCGGAGTCAAGGTACTATCGCGATTGGTCGGAGGGGCGGAGCCCCGTGTCTCTCACTCGTAAGAATAATCGAAATTCCACAAACGACAACATATATAAATATTTTTTAATTCAACATAGTAGCTGCATGTCGAAGGAGAACTGTGCACTTAGAGAATCAAAATCTAATCAACACAAATCATGCCGAAGCACATCAGTGGCAGAAGAAAAGGTGGGATTACCCAAATTAAGTCGAAGTCAAAGGAGAGGGAGAAACAGGAGCAGAAATCGCCGACAAAATCGGGACAAATGGAGGAGGCGACGCTGCCGAAATCATGGGCGGAGGAGTCGAAGAAGATTGTTGTCAAGCTCGACGTTGATGTCGAAGGAGAAATCGCCGCTTGCGAGGCCAAGGAAGAGATATCGCCGCATGCGGGGTTAGGGTATCGGGGGGGGAGGAGACACAGAAAGGTGTGGCCGGATTGGGCTCATCAACGCTGGTGCGAGGTGATAAAATACAGCAGAAAAAACCCAGCTTTTTTGAAATAAGTCGAACCAAACGTCGCTTCTCTTCAAAACTCGGATTTTTGCTAACCACACGGCAAGCTATCAGTCCAATCAAACACCACCTAAAATTAATTTGAAGTGTAGTGCAGATAGCCAATAAAGCGACGTGGTTAACAACGTCATTGTATTGTATAACATAAGTTAAACTCCTCTCATTATTTTGGAAATGCTTAATTTGAATGGAAAAATTTATATGGGCAATCTGATTTATGCTAATGACAAATCACGTATTCTAAAAATAACTTTTCTCCTCCTCATTTCCACTAGTGGCAGCCCGATTTTTTTACCCGATGGAAGCCTTGACCCTCGTTTTCATGTGATCATCCTTGGTGAACCATCGTCGTCACTCAGTGCTTCCTCCCTGGCGGCGTCTCCAACCATCCTGCATTTGCTTCCATCGAACATCCTTCCTCTCTGACGATCCTTCCATCGAAGATCCTTCATCTTTGATGACCGTTCTCTTTTGTAGCCATCCCCGACCTTCCGAAGTTTGATGCCTTGCCCCTCCTTGAAGTCGTGTCGTTGCATGTAGCCCCACCTCTGCCAAATGCCGCTCCTCCACTTAATTCGACGTGAGTGCTTTGGAATGATCATTGAGGCGGAGGGGGGAGGGAAATGAGGGTGGAGAAGAGGACAAGGTCGGGCAAAACACAATCCACTTATATGCGAGGGATGAGGAAGAGAGTAGCGTGACTAGCGTCGAGGAGATTTGAGCATCATTCCTCCCATGAATTCTCGGCCACGAAGCTTTCTAGTATATGCATATAGTGTGGTGGAGAGTTTAGGCAAGGGGTGAAAGAGATGGCGGTGGGAATGCGATAATACCGACCTCTGATAGGAGAAGAGCAATCTATACAGTCCGACGCTGCACCTCATGTTCTAAGAAGAGCCATGATTTGATCTAACATTAACATCTTCGGTCTAACATTAACATTTTTGATTAACTTTTAGATGTCATCAGCCAAAGTAGTTATTTCCATAACACCATCCAGAAAATGGTAATTGATGATGAGCATATGTAACAACCCATAATAAGAATAACTAAAGGATGGAGATTTAAATTAATTAAATATAAATAGTGGCAAATTTGTAATTTACCTAAAATCTCCCCCTCTAATACCTAGTCGAGCAACCCCCCTCCACCGACGATTGATTCATCGTTCAATTCAGCCTAGGGCATCTGTATGCCGCTTCTCAAGCTCGCATGCCTCCTGATTCGGGTTTTTGGCACTTAACACACTCCAATTGAAAGTGTTTGACACATTGCACCCTCATATTAAATCTTTAGCACTTTGCACCCTCTAAAACTCGAAATGCACCCTCATTTTATTAAAATCATTTATTTTAAAACCCCAAATGCACCCTCTAAAACCCCAAATCCAATTGGAGGGTGCAAAGTGACAAAATTTTAAACCTGGGGTGCAATGTGTCAAACACCCTCAATTAAAGGGTGTTAAGTGCCAAAATCCCAATTCTGCCGCTCCTATCTCCCGCTAGGTCCTGCTCGTTGTGGACGCCTCCAGCTCGTCCCCCTACTCCCATGGCCGGCACCTCTTCCTGGTCTAGCCTACAAACCCTTCGCTCTAGCAGCACCATCTTCCTTCTCCTCTCCAAGGGCCGACATCAAGCCACCTTCCTATTCCTCAGGCCGGCAGCCACCTTCTTCTCTAAGGGCTGGAGGTTCCTCTTTCCCCCAAGGGTCGACAACCTTCTCTTCTTGGTTCGAACTCCTCCAATGCCTCATCCTCTTGATTTTGGCTGGCAAGTTGAAGGAGGGACATTCATCTCTCCTCCTTGAGCTCAGATTTCACAACTGTGGCTTCCTTCTCTCTTCTCATTGGGCTCAGATTTGACCCTTTTTGGTAAGGTTCTCCCTCCAATACCCTTTATTCAAATTTTTCTTTGAATCCTTTATAATTTTCATGCCCCAAATTACGTATATATGTTGATCCAAGTTTATGCCCCTCTTATAATCGACTAACCACTATGTATTTGTGTTTCCGGCGCCATTTATCAAATCATTTTGCGTTATCACTCAGAACCCCATCTAATTTATGGTTTACCTAGCCAAAACACCATCAAATCTCTGATTCCACGTGATAGTCTACTCTTTCATCACTTTTAAGAGAGGTAAATTGCTAAATCCTCTCATATTTATGTTATGTGATGTTAATTGCATGTGCTAGCGCAGAGATTTTCGTTAAATCAAATATCATCTATGATTGTTCTTGAACATGTTTGAAATAAGGATTTTAAATTTTGTTTGCGTTGTTTAGCCATCACCATCAAATTTAGCCTTATTTAAAGCAAGTAAAAATCTCTCTTATAAACACTAAATTTAACTTGATGCGTATTGTCTTATGTTTACGAATTTTACTCTTGAGTTAATACTTGAATTGTAAATTAATAATTTAGGTTTTAATACACTTAGAATGACATGAATTCGTGTTTTATATCATGCTCGTATTCGTACACACTTTTATTTAAAAAGGTAATCACACCCAAGAATGATTTTTTTTAGATGAGTACTTGTTACCTCGTGGATGATGCATAATAATTTTCACTTTTGATGTAAATTCATTCCAATTAGAATCACTAAGCTATGAATCACTTCATTCATTTGATATCATAAGCAAACATTGAAAAGATGTATTTAATTGATGTAACTTCTTGACTTTACTTCCCTCTTGATTCTCTAACACAAACAAAGAACCGGTCATAACAAGCATGAAATCCCTGGCTCTATGGTGAGGGTTTGCAAGAGCTACCCCTTAGAGATCACAAGTTTAAGTTCTAAATCTCGGATAAATTTTGAATCTAATCTTGAATTCTTCTGAATCATAATTTTTTGCAACAAATAAAAACACATACGTATTTCATTTGTTACAACTTATGTCATTACGTGAATAAATATATGTTACACTCTGGCTTAGGCTAATAATGTTGGAAAAATTAAGGTGCGTCACTACGAAATTGTATTATCAAAATTTTTGGATAATTACAAAGCATTGAATGTAGCGGCGATGAAGAATGCAATATCATCTTATTCAACATCTAATAATCTCTATTGGAATAGCAAAATGAACTATTAATATTTTT
The DNA here is from genome assembly GCA_039583875.1 of Platanthera guangdongensis. NCBI lineage: Eukaryota > Viridiplantae > Streptophyta > Magnoliopsida > Asparagales > Orchidaceae > Platanthera > Platanthera guangdongensis. Next base: position 21,185,810 of record CM077157.1, on the reverse strand, counting down.
AATTAATTGAACAATTCAAGAACACACAAATGAAATAAAGCTTGAGCAAATGGTAAACTTTACTGAAGTGCGGAAATGAAGCGTATACCATTGATGAATTCAAACTCATGCTTCATAATGGCAAACTGTAGTGAACGCAAACATGTTCTTCCTTATGCAAACTGTAGTGAACGCAAATTCCGCCCACATATAACTTCTGTCTAAATGGATCTCTTCAATCAAAATAATTAGCACAGATTTTGCATATATGAGTGAATACACCACTGAAGTTCGAATTAGCTTTTAGTTGTTGATTTTAATTGAGATCCGAAAAATATCAATCTTGTGTCTGTGAACCTCAACTGATATGGCTTTGTAAAATAAACTAGAAATAGATAAAAGATCTTGAAATTGGCTCAAGATCCGAAGATCTTTTCTTTAGGTACGGTGAAATGAGAAATCAAATGGTTGTTCAGATCCAACAAAGTCTTGATAAAATCAACCACTATATGTTGATTAGATATGAAAAGTAATACCTGAAATCTCATCGGTAAAGCAAGAGAAACCTCCTTCCCAAGAGAATTTTGTGTTGTGATGATTTCTGCAATCATTCATGCCAAGATCTCAGATCTGAAACATAGTTTAACTCCCTCTTTCTCCCTCCGGATCGAACTAGAACAAAACAAACACAGCTTGTCGTGGATGCCTGAGAGGGAGGGTATGCAACCGTATTATCCAAAAAACCAAATTGAGGAGGGTGAAGCAGCCGGCTTCCTGGTTTTCAATTGAATCACAGATTTGATGGAGCAGGAGATCTGCAGCCGTGATCGTCGGTATGGAGCCAAGGAACGTCCTGCAAGATGACTAGATGCACTATTCTTCCTCCAAAAGTAACTTAAAATGATAAAGGGGCAGCAGATACACAAAAAAGGAGAGAAAAAAGGTGTGATTCTTTTCACTCCTCTTCACGGGATGATATGAATAAGCATAATGTTTTGGACTTTTAATAGGAGAGGTCCCATGGGAGTTACAAATTGAGCCTAGTAAATCCAATTAAAAATTCTCATAATTAAAATGTAATTCCCATTAATTAATTGGGTTTTACAACTACTCCAAAAATTGTGCGAGGAGTAAGACCTGGTTCGCGTCATGAAGTTACGAGACAATCTTGCCCACCTATCACAAGTTTTGATCGTACGCGCGACTAAATTAACCCACGCTTGTATGAGTCCGAATAGACTAAATATTCACGTACGACTACACCGGGACGTCTCGATGAATCGAGTCCACCTTACAGGAAATTTCCAACATTCTTCCACTTTAACTTGTATTCATTGTAATTTATGACATTCTAATAAAACTCTTACTAAACTTAAGGGCACCAATAGCGAACGTGATATTGAGTCTACTCTCACATCAATGCAGTCCAATCAAATCCTTTACTCCAAACCATGACGGCAACCGCATCATTGAGCGACATGAGACCTTCCATGGTCACATCAGCTTATAGATCTAATCAACATGAACAAAACACAGTTATATACAATGTAGATCAACATAATGGTTGTTCTACTTTGGCAGTCAATCAAACTTCTAAAACGAATGCACTAAACCATGTTGTGAGAAGTTCTTAAGTGTTCAAAAGAACACGTATGTCCAATCTTAAGATTTTAATTAATAAGTCAAATAGACATACCAGAGCTTTAAGAAAATGAAATGAAGTGTCCAAAGCCTTATGCTCAGACTGACACTGGTCCGAGTCTTTTACATGAAATGTGATATATCACATAAACTTTATGAATATCAAAACTTAATGATATTTTATATGAATGTTCACTTAATGTTTGATCTCAAACAGTTTTTAATGAACTTAAACAAAATACAAAATGAATAATAAATTAATGAATTAAAGCTTTATATAACCTCCAACTAATTTAGCATATTAATCGACTTCATAAACCTCATACTATAGGCATGCTTTTGAAATTTATTGGGGCGGAATCCTTTAGTAAGGAGATCAACTACCATATCATCTGTTCTTATATGCTCCATTATAATGTCACATTTCTTAACTTACTCCTTAACTATTAATATTTTAATTTCTATATACTTAGACTCTATGATACTTTTATTGTTCAACGAGAACATAACTGTAGAAAAAATTATCACAGCACAACCGAATAGGTCCAACTATAGAATTGACAACCATCAATTTTTTAATGAAATTCTTAAGTCACACTGCATTAGTAGAAGCCCCAAAAGAGAGACAAATTCTGTATGCATTGTGGATGAAGTAATGTGTATCCATATGACACTCTTCGATGAAATGATCCCACTAGCAAACTTAAAATATAACATGAAGTAGACTTCCTATCATCTGCACACCTGGTAAAGTCAGAGTCTGTATACCCCACCAATTCGAATTTTGAAATTTATGGCAGACTAACTTAAGATCTTTTGTTCCTTACAGATACCTCAACAAATTCTTGGCAACCACTCGAGGAGTTGGTCCTGGAGTCAACTGTTATCTGCCTAGAATTCTTATCATAAAGGCAATGCCCGATCTGGTATAGACTTGGGCATGCATAAAACTGTCTACCACATTAGCATAATGTATATCCTTCATGCATTCTCTCTTTGTATCATTCCTGGGACATTGTGATAAGGTCAGCTTATCACTCGTAATCACATGTATGTTGCCAGACATACAATCAAACATTCTAAATCACAAAAAGTACAAGCTCTATGCAGGTTTTCTGAGGGAGTGTTAATATATGATGAGATCGGTCTCTAATGATCTCAATCCTTGAAACACAAAATGATTCTTTAAGATTTTTATATCAAAGTGCTTTGACAAAGAAATTGCTTACATTCATAAAATAATGTCAAATCACCACCCGCAAGCAAGATGTCATCTACATATAGAAACAAATAGATGAATCTGCTTCTACTGATCTTAAGATATATACAATAGTCTATTGTATTTTCTTCAAAACCAAATGAAGTACCTACCTCATCGAATTTCAAATACCATTGTCTAGAAGCTTGTTTCAGATCATAGAGAGACTTGTTGAGCCTACATACAAGTTAGTCAGTATGATCAGAATTGAATCCCTCAGGTTGTACCATATATACTTCTTCTGCCAGATCGTCATTCATGAATGCGGTCTTTACATCCATCTGGTGTAGCTCCAAATTATAATGAGCTACTAATGTCATTATTACTCTAAAAGCGTTTAAAATGAAAACAGGTGAGAATGTTTCATGAAAATTGATTCTTCCTCTCTATGTAAATCCATTGACTATCTGTTTAGCATTAAACAACTCGACCTTTTCTTTAGAGTCTTTCTTAGTCTTAAATACTCATTTAGAACCAATGGGTTTATAGCCCTTGGGTAACTCAACCAAATCTCAAACCTTATTCAACTTTATAGACTCTATCTCGTCTTTCATTACATCTCATCAGAGATCAGCTTGATGTCCAGAGCTCTGGCTACATTAAATGTCATTGGGTCAATGACATGGCCAACATCACAATCACTCTCACCCAAGTAAAACTTCAAAGTCCGAAGAAATTACAGACCTCCTCTGCCTAATGGATCTCCTAGTGGGCGGATGATCCTCTAGAATCTATAGAGTAATCTTAACGGGAATCAGTGGCACAACCGGTTCCACTTCCTCTACAAGTTCCATCCTAGGTTTAGGCACCACTAAGCTCTCCAATAACGGCACAATCAAATTAATAGGAACAACTTCCTAACCTTAATTAATAGGACGAGAGCAACTTGACTCACCAACAACATTTAATCATAAGAGCTTAGTCGTTTACGACTCCACTATTCTGGATCCTCCAAAGGGGAATTAAACTTAAATATCTTAGAATGACATGGATAGCCTATAAATTAGCAATAACAAGACCTATGAGCAATTTTACTTCCAATGGGCTACATAATCAGACATATACAGGGCAACTCCAAACATGTAAGTGATTAAGGTTGGGTCGCTTGCAGGTCCATAGCTTGAAAGGTGTCTTGGGTACTAACTTAAATGGTACTCTATTGAGGATATACACTGTTGTTTTAAGCGTCTCACCCCACAACAATTCAGGAAGATTAGTCCTACTCATCATACTCCTCATCATTTCCTTGAGAGTGAGATTAAGTTTTTCAGTCATACCATTTTGCTCTGAACTACCCGACATGGAGTATTTGACAACAATGCAGCAACCCTCTAAGTATCTGACAAACATACCTTTATGATGCTCAGAGGCATTATGCTTGCCAAAATGCTCGCCACCTTTGTCAGACCTAACTGTCTTGATGACTTTTCCTATTTACTTTTCAACTTCATTCTTGGAAAATATGAATTTTTCAAGAGATTCAGATTTTTCTTTAATTAAGCACAAATAAATGAAATGGGAGTTGTCATCTATGAAGGTAATATTTCATTTTACCAACGAGTGACTTCCGGCCCTGCCAGCTAGTGGGAGCTTGGTCAGCGGGATCTACTCGGGGTTAACATTTCATTCTACCACTGAGTGACTTCCAGCCCTGCCAGCTAGTAGGAGCCTGGTCAGTGAGATCTTCTTGGGGTTTCATTCTATCCCCGAGTGACTTCCAGCCCTACCAACTAGTGGGAGCCCGGTCAGTGGGATCTTCTCGAGCTAATATTTCATTCTACCACCGAGTGACTTGCATCCCTGCCAGCTAGTGCGAGCCTGGTCAGCGGGATCTTATCGTTCCAATGTTTCATTCTACCACCGAGTGACTTCTAGCCCTGCCAGCTAGTACGAGGTTGGTTAGCGGGATCTTCTTGGGCCAATATCTCATTCTACCATCGAGTGACTTCTAGCCATGCTAGCTAGTGGGAGCCTGGTCAGCATGATTGTTGGGTATTGTATCCACAATAACCTAGATTTGGTGAATTCACCCTTGAACTAAGGTGAATTAAGTTGTATTTGATGTACTGTTTGAGTTATGTGTTTGCAGGACTTAATTTGCCAAGTGTATACCAATGTCAGTCTACAATGGGTCACCAAACACAGTATAACTACTTCATCCGTTCACATAACATATAATAGAAGGTCCGGCCGGGGCCCCACACCATATGCCACAAAACAGACGGCGAGGTTACATGTTAATACAAAAACACAATCGCATCCTAACTCAGAGCATGCTAGCGGAAGATTTTAACAATAATGTTGAACTCCAAGCATGAATGTCCACTATATATATAAACAACCACATTTATATATAAACTCTCAAATGAATGTACACAAATACAATATCATTTGACCTTATGACCTTATAGTTACTCTTTACAAGTGTGGATTCCAAACATCGGCGCGCAGGCCAACCACACATGAACAAAACACAACATTCTTAGCATAGCCTTCAAGGGCTAGCAGCAGCAGTAGTAATAGCAGTAGGGACTTCAGCCCTTATATGTCCCGCTCGGCTCTCCAGCACCTACACAAGGACAGTCCACCAAGCGGTGACAAATAAGACAACGATCAACATTCAGCTGACCAATTTATAACGACCCTACCCCTTTTCTGGGGCAGTGGTATTCCTTCCCTACAGGCATAACAATTCATAGGCAGAGATATATATAACACATTGTGCTCTCATGCACAAACAATCCATCACAACCGTCAGCCACGCGGCCCGACGATTCATGCACTCATGACACATTTTTGGTGTACCGACGAACCAGGGTCCCACCACCGTTCCAGGTCCAAAACCCGGCAGTAAAATTGAGCATTTAGTCTTTCCGGCGTGCAGGCCTAAGACTCTCATTATGCTCTCCAACTTTCGCACTTTCAGGTCTTCAAGTCGGACGGACATAACGCAGGTACGGATCAGCCACCCCCCGTTGCTCAAGTCGCCTTGCCATCACCGAATACCAACGTACTCGAGGCCAGATCTAAGGCGCGGGTCGGTTTCACCTTTCCTGTTTGGCACGAGGCCTTTTCAAGAGCTCATCATGCTCACAATAACCATACTGTCCACCAAGGACTAGCTTCACAATAGCCACAATGTCCACCAAAGGACTGGTTTCACAATAGCCACAATGTCCACCCCGAACTGGCTTCACAATCAACAAGGGAAGTTCATGCTAGCGTCCTTCACGATCTCTTAGCGGGTTTCGCAGAACTCACTTTCTACACCTAACTCCACCCAAACCCTGCAGCATCCTGCAGTGCCAGAAAACTAGTCTTGCCATAGCACACAGCACAAGCATCACAGGGGTATTTTCTTGGACTACCACTCCAGTACTTCCTGCTACTGCCTTTCACAGGTCCAACTCATCGATTCCACAAACTACACATTTAACGACAGAGTCTTCACCAGTGTGCAAATGAAACATCATCAATCCAGACCAACCTGTCCAGATGGGTTTCATACAACATGCTTATTCTGTACTACATAGTTTCGGATCTATATGCAAGACTATTGGGGATTCCAAGAATCAACCCAAGGGAAATCCCTCTGCAATCCACCCTCTGGTGGGGGAAATCCATGCACATGCCAAAAAGGACTTCACATGCCCAAAGAGGAAGATCATTACCCTTGACGACCTCTTTGGAGCCATGGAAATCTAGCCGGTTGGAAAGCACCCCGGTTGCCTTGCCTCCACAAATCTGGCCTCGGATCTCGATTCAGACCTCAGAAGCTCCACTGGTGTCCGAATCCCTTTCTCCTCCTCCTCCTTGCTCTCCCTTCTCTCTAGCTCTTTTAGAAAGAGAATGGCCAATGGAAAATGAGACTTATCTTCTCAATTCCGGCCTTAAAGCAGTAGGGAGAAGCCTGGGCCTTCAGATCCTAGATGAAGGAAATGAACGGCCACAAATCGCCCACACATGTCTAATTTTGGGCTGATACAGCTTGTGACACGCCCGTGTCACAGGCCCTGTACCTTAAGAGGCACACAACCGACTTAATCCGAACAGGACACAACCATGTGACATGCCCGTGTCACAGGCCGTGTGCCCAGAGACACACCTGTGTCCTATCCGTGTTCACCAGACCTCATTGCCTTGGCCAAATCTAGATAAGTGTTGAGAACAAAGGTCCAGCGGGATTGGGTGTGTGTGGGACCGCATATTTGGGCTTCCCCATCGCGTTCCAGGTCTGGGTGTTGACCCCGGTGGGCCCCCGTGTGGCGGAATATCCCCGCCATCCCGTGGATGGATTAGTCCCACATCGCCTGCAGCGGGTGGTCCTTGGTGTTTATGTACCCCCGTCCCCCCTTACCATTACCTCGGGGTTTTGGAAAGATGTGTGGTGACGGGTGGTTTCCACATGGTATCAGAGCCAGGTTGTGGAAACCACCCGTCACCACACATCTTTCCAAAACCCCGAGGACATGGCCATGTGACACGCTCGTGTCACAATTGACACGTCCGTGTCACAGGCCGTGTTCCCCACTCGAGGATCGTTGAGCATATTACTCGAGTGGAATTCGTCGAGCCAGAGGACACGCCCGTGTCGCAGGGCATGTTCCCTCTCCAGAACTCGTCGAGTGCATTTTGTCGAGCACTCGACAGGCTGCTCAGTTATACAGAGCAGGACACGGCTTGGGACACGCCCGTGTCCCAGGTCATGTTGCCCAGCCTGAACCCAATTTTGGGATTTGAGGTGTTACAACCCTCCCCTCCTTACAAGACATTTCGTCCCGAAATTTGCACACAGTAAGGAAACAAAAAGCGAGATGTTATAACTCCATAAAAGTTTGTTACAACAAGAGATGCACTGTACAACAGTTCACACAAATAGCTCGGGAAATTCAGCTCGCATGGTCTGCTCTCGCTCCCATGTTAGCTCCTCACTTCCACAATTGTCCCACCGGACTTTGACCATCCCGATTGTCTTTTTCCGCAACTGTTTATCGGCTCTATCGTCGATCTGAATGAGCCTAACCTTCGTCGTTAGCCCATACTTAACCGGTACACGATCGTTCTCAATCACTTGAGCTGGATCTTTGACGGCTTTTCGAAGTATAGATATGTGAAACACATCATGTAATCCACTCAATTCTGCCGAAAGAGCTAGCCGATAGGCAACTTCCCCAACTCGATCCACCACTTCAAACGGACCAAGATATCTCTGACTTAATTTTTTCAGACACTGAATCCTGGACACGCCTTTAAAGGGTTTAATCTTCAAATATACCCAGTCGCCCACCCGAACTCCACGTTCCGGTGCTTGGTGTTGTAGTACTTTGCTTGACGATCTTGTGCTATTAGTAGCCTCTCCCGAATAGAGCGTATCGTCGAGTTAGCTTCATCGACTTCTTTATGCTTATAGAGTTTGGATTTGCCTGCTTTTGCCCAAGCTAACAGTGTACGACACTTACGACCATACAAAGCTTCAAACGGTTTCATACCGATGCTCACTTGGTAGCTATTGTTGTAGGCAAACTCCACCATATAGAGATGATCTTACCATTTCTTACCAAAATCCAGGGCGTACATTCAAAGCATATCCTCTATTGTTCTGTTAGTCCTTTCAGTCTAGCCATCCGTTTAGGGATGAAAGACCGTACTGAATGTTAACTTCGTACCCAACAAGTGATGGATTAGCCTCAAATCGTTTGATGTGAATCACCTATCACGGTCACTCATGATGCTACGGGGAACACCGTGTAGCCGTATGATCTGCTCCACATAGAGCTTTGCCAAACTTTCCACTGAATCATCCCTTTTGTTCGCAAGGAAGTGAGCCACTTTCGTCAACCAGTCTACAATCACCCAGATTGAATCATTCCCGCATTGAGATCTTGGCAACCTGTGCACGAAATCCATTGAAATATCATCAAACTTCCATTCTGGAATCGGTAACAACTTCAAGAAACCTCCGGGCTTCTGGCATTCTGCTTTCACCAAAAGCGCAAGTTTGACATTTAGCCATATAATGAGCTATGTCTTTCTTTAGTCTGGCCACCAGAACAACTTTTTCATGTCCTTGAACATCTTTGTGCTCCTAGGGTGAATTGAGTATTTTATGAAGAAAGCTTCATACATCAATTCTTCTCTCAACTTACCCATACTCGGGACGCACAAACAACCCTCTTTCCACAAAAGGCTGTCATTCCAGGAGATTTGGCCATCTAGCCTGTCCTTTGCATAACGTTAGAGACTTTCATCCAGCTCCGTTGCTCATTGAATCCTGTCCGCAAGGTCATATTGTACCTCCGTCCAGTTTAAGCATGCATCAGCTGTGGAATTCTTGTCAACATAAGAAATCTATAACGCCTCCAACTCTTGGATTAGACTCTCATCATGCATCTGCAACCAATTTACCCTTGACAGGGTCCTACGACTCAAGGCATCAGCGACCATGTTTCCCTTCCCAGGAGTATAATGAATCTCAAAGGTGTAGTCCCCAAGGAACTCCATCCACCTTCGTTATCGCATATTAAAATCCTTTTGATCCAACAGGTACTTTAGGCTATTATGGTCCATAAAGATATCCACTTTTACGCCATATAGATAATGCCGCCACAACTTAAGCGCAAAGATCAACGCCGCCAACTCCAAGTCGTGGACGGGATAATTTCGTTCATGCACTTTCAATTGGCGTGAGCCATAAGCAATCACCTTTCCAAACTGCAGAAGAATGCAGCCTAAGCCACTTCCTGATGCATCACTATAGATCTCATAGCCGTCTGTACCACATGGCGATGTAAACACATGCGCCGTGGTCAAATGACTTTTAGCTCTTTAAAAGCTCACACGCACTCTGGCGTCCAAACGAACTTCTAATCCTTCCTCGTCAATGTGGTCAGAGGCAAAGCGATCCGCGAGAAGTTTTCTACAAAACGTCTGTAGTAGCCTGCCAGTCTAAGGAAAATCCTAACCTCGGTCACCGAAGACAGCATCGATCACTCCTGTATGGCTTTTATCTTTGATGGATCGACTACTATGCCTTATCCACTTACCACATGACCAATAAAAGCCACCGACGACAGCCAAAACTCATACTTTGAGAACTTGATAAAGAGCTTATTTCTCCGCAAGGTATGCAACACCAACCGCAAGTTGTTTGCATGACTAGCTTGCGATTGAGAGTACACCAAGATATCATCAATGAATATAATCACAAACAAGTCCAAGTACTCTCAGAACATTTGGTGCATTATGTACATGAACACCGATGGCGCATTACATAGCCCAAACGACATTACCGCGAACTCATAATGATCGTATCATGTTCCAAATACGGTCTTGAGAATGTCACCTTCCTGAATCCTCAATTGGTAATATCCAGATTTCAAATCCAATTTGGAATAGACGGTTGATCCCACTAGCTGATCGAACAATTCATCTATCCGTGGAATCAAATACTTGTTCTTCTCTGTCAGCTTATTCAATTCACGATAGTCAATACATAACCGCAGACCACCGTCCTTATTTTTCACAAATAGAACAGGTGCGCTCCAAGGTGATATATTTGGGCGTATATATCCCTGCTCCAGCAACTCTTGCAATTGGACTTTTATTAAGCCATTTCCTTTAGTGCGACACGATATGGCGAGCAGGCCACATGTTTTGCACCTGACACCAACTTAATAGTGAAATCTATCTCCCGCTGGGGTGGTAGCCCAGGAATATCCTTAGGAAACACATCAGCAAACTCCGATACAATTAGAACATCACTCACCTTGGACTTTGGCTCAACAGCCTGAATCAGCGTGAAGAATAACTCCGCGCCCTTCCGAACAGCATTGATGACTTGGAGTGCAGACATCAGGGTCCCGCTCACTCCTCGCATACCCGCGAACTTAGTCTCAAGCTCGGTATTCTGGCCCAGTGTGATCTCTTTTGACTTGCAGTCAATAAAGATAAGCTGCTCCGAGAGCCAGTCCATACCAAAGATCACATCAAATTCCGATATCGGTAGCACAGATGCGTTCAAACAGAAATCTCGACTTCCAATTTGAACCGTCACATCGCAAGCCCTATCCGCAAGCATCAAACATCCATTCGGTAATAACACCTTTACGCTCTCTGTCTTCACATGACTAGGTACTCCAATTCGAGCTATGAAGTCCTTAGACAGAAATGAATGTGAAGCACTCGTATCAAATAGTGCTCTTGCTAGCGTGTTCCGAATCAAACAATGCCTATGGCAACCACATCACACACAAGCTACACACAAAACATGCAAGAATAAAAGCAATTGATAACTTAAATCGTACCTGTGACGACGTCACTTTGCTTTATGGCCTCCTGCTGACCAAGGTTATAGACTCGGGGATGCGCCTGGGATGCAGAGGATTCCACCACTACCTTTCCCTTCTCAACATAAGACGCTCTCGTCTTCTTCTCACCCTTTGGTGGACCAGCCCAACAGTCACGGGCTATATGCCCCACTTTACCATATGTAAAGCAGGTACGAGTCTCTGGCCTCGAAGTGGCCCCCAACAGAGCTGTTGAAGGAGCTTGCCCAGACGACTTGGATGTTGCAGGCCTAAGCATCGTTGCCGGGAGACCTACGGATTATTACGTTCGCCCCTCGATGATTTAAAATCGACACTCGCACAGAAGTTCCCGCAACGCACACTCCACGCAATTTTATCATGATTATGCTAACGCATGGGTAGCCAAATCGTTAGGGACCGAATAGAGGCTATAGGCCAATATCCGTTCCAGCTAAAAGGATCAATATTAGATCCGACCGAGCGGGTTGTACCAAAAGAGATCTACCAAAACTACGATCCAGAAAACGGTAGATCTCTCCCAACAAAAAGCTATGAGGTTCGCCAAACCTTTCGAAAAAATAAATCAATTAAGATGACCACGATTCAATTGAAATGACCCACGATTTATTTTCAAGCTTCGAAATCCAACGCAAAAATTGGCTGCCACAAAAACTATCAAAGAGAGAAAAACACGGGAGTAGAAGTTTCATTACCCAAGTCAGAATGGATGATTCCGACTATATCATTTGGAACGCTCGTCCACGGCTCCGTCGGAGTTACGCCGGATGGAGCAAAGTTCTTCCGCCGTCGTCGCGTCACGCTCGTGGTGGTCGGATGTAAACTTGAAAGGGAAGGGGAGGGGGGTCGGTTTTTGTGGTTGGAGGCGGTGGATGAGAGAGGGGCTTGTGTTTGGCGGCGGCTTGGAGTGGTGGAGGGTTGGTTTAGGGTTTACGATGTCTCCATCAGTCCTCCACCGCTCGAAAGGACTCATCACCGATGAGTGGTCTCGAAGGTACCGTCGAAGAAGAGCGTCATCCAATAGAGCTACCTCCGATTCCGGGAGCCAAGAGTCATCGGAGGCGGGATGACCGCTCCACCGAATCAAGTAGCGGTGCACATCACCATCTGGAGAGGGAAGCACTTCATCCTGTAGAATCCTGTCTGGCAAAAAGTGTGTCCGGGGAAACCTGGGAAAAGCGTTAGGCAACAAGGGAGGAAAATATTTTTCTTCAACATTCAACGTACCTCCGTTGGAGACCGATGGAGGGAGCGATCCAGTAACACCCTCAACCCCAAACCCTGTAGAACCTGTAGTGGAGCTAAATAGACATGAAGATAGTTCTTGCGGCGGAGCAACATATGACGTTAAATCCGAAACATTGAAAATAGTGGAAATACCCCAATCAGTTGGTAATTCCAAAAGAAATGCATTGCCTCCTAATTTCTTTAAAATTCGAAATGGTACCGCTCGCCGATCCGCTAACTTTTTTAAGGTGCCCGTAGGCAACCGTTCAGGGATGAGACGCACCATGACTAGATCGCCAACTTTTAAGTGAAATGCTCTCTTATGTACGTTAGCATGAACTTGATAAGATGCGTATTGTGTGGTTAGCGTTTCCTTTATGTGCTTATGCAGATTATGAATATGAGAGGCAAAATCTAGTGCAATTTGACTTGATTTAAAAGATGGCGGTAAAGGAATCAAGTCGAGTGGCACCGACGCTTTATATCCGTGCACGATCTCATTAGGAGACAAGCCAGTGGACCTATTTTTGGAATTATTATACGCTAACTGGTCATGAGGAAGGAGAAGGTCCCATGTACCCTTGTGGTCTCCCACAAGGCATCGTAATAAACTACCTAAATTTATGTTTACCACTTTCGTTTGCCCATCCGTCTGCGGATGGTAGGCTGAAGAGAACAGAAGTTTGGTGCCCATAATCCTCCACAAGGTCTTCCAAAAATAACTAGTAAACTTCACATCTCTATCGGTAACTATAGATTTGGGGACGCCTCGATGACCAACTACTTAAAATATAATTGTGCAATGTGTGATGCATCGTTGGTTTTATTACACGCGATAAAGTAGGCCATTTTGGAGAAGCGATCCACGACGACTAAGATAGAGTCATGACGTCTAATCGTGACAGGTAGGCCTAGAATAAAATTCATACTAACGTCTTCCCAAGGTATGGATGGAATTGGAAGAGGGGTATAAAGTCTACTAACGTCTTCCCAAGGTATGGATGGAATTGGAAGAGGGGTATAAAGTCCCGCATTGGTTTTGTTACCCTTGGCCAATTGGCATGCTCGACAACTACCCACGATCTTGTTAACCAATGCCTTAAGACCGAGCCAATAAAACTTATCTTCTACTAATGTGATCGTTTTGTCACGGCCAAAATGGCCACCTAACCTACCACTATGCAACTCCCAAACAATGAAGTGACGTAGGGAGGAACGTGAGATACATAACTTCGAGTGGTTGAATAAATAGCCGTCACGAATATAATAAGACGTAATGGTCGTAGGCGAATTGCCTTGAGTGGCTAAATAAATATCCTTAAAATCCGGACAGTGGACATATTCATCTTTAATTCTATCGAAGCCGATCACCTTAACTTCTAGCGTAGACAATAATAAAGAAACACGACTAAGAGCGTCGGCTACGCGGTTGAGAGTACCCTTAAGCCCAAACGGCATAACTAACCACTCGTAGAGACCTTCCTTTGACTTAAAAGCCGTCTTCCACTCATCACCTTCCCTAATTCGGATATGATGGTAGCCACTTCTAAGATCCAATTTCGAGAATATCGTGGCACCCGCTAACATGTCCAATAAATCGTCCAAGCGAGGGATGAGAAAAGAATACTTAACAGTAATTTTATTAATGGCTCTACTATCCACACACATCCTCCAAGAGCCGTCTTTCTTGGGAGCAAGCAAGGTGGGTACAACACATAAACTCTTGCTATGACGAATGAATCCCCTTTGCAATAAGTCGGAAATTTGGGTTTGTAATTATAAGTGTGCGGAGGGATTTAACCGATAGTGAGGAAGGTTGGGCAAAGAGGAACCCGAGATGAAATCTATCGCGTGTTGGATGTCCCGCATGGGGGGTAACTCGGACGGAAGCTCGTCCGGGTACACATCCTTAAAGTCATCTAGGAGCTTTCTCAACGTCGGAGGTAAAGTCTAAACAGACGCCGCATCTTCCTTAGCCTGCAAACAAACTAAAGCATATATGACGCCATCCATAAAGGTGTTACGAGCCAATTCCTTCTTGCCTATCAAACTTAACGCCTTCTTTTCGACCGGGACAATCGTATCCTTAGAGGGGGTCGAAGGGTCCTTAGGCGGAGTGGGTTTTAGAGTTATGGTCTTGCCATTAAATTTAAATTCGTAAGTGTTAGCCCGACCAAAGTGGGTAACATCATGATCATAAAGCCATGAGCGACCTAATAGAACGTGACAAGCATCCATCGGGATGACGTCGCACCAAATCTATTCAGAATAAGCTTTGATGGTAAGGGGTACCAAACAACGCTTTGACACTGGGAGGGATGACTTGTCTACCCATGCCACCTTATAAGGGTGAGGGTGCGGCTCAGTAACCAAAGACATTCGGGTCACCGCAGCTTCCGAAATGACGTTCATAAAACTTCCACTATCTATGATCAACCTACACCACTTTTCCCCACTTTTAAAATGCAACGAAAATATGTTCGTCCTATTCCAATCATCTAACACCCGCGGAGTCGCCAGAATACACCTCATGACCATCATATGAGAGTCATCCTCCAAGTCACTATGCACTCCTTCCGACTCGCTATCCTCTCGTGCTTAGTAAATAAGATCGTCTGACTCACATGTGGAATCTAACAGGGCTAAAGGCTTGGGCTTAGTAGGACACTCACTAGCGTAGTGACCTTGAATCCCGCAAGCGAAACAAGTAGTGTTTGTTTTGTTGACCCGTCCTACTGGGACTCTCTCACTCGTCGGGTTTCTACTATTCCTAGCAGTCACGACTATGGAGGTCGAGTCGATGGACTGGATCTTCCCCGTGTCCTTATAGGTGGAAGTGGGAGGTGGTCCTAATATGGACTTTCCCTTCTGAAACGGGCGAGACTTATTTTTATGCGCGTTGTGTTTCTCAATATCTAATGCAGCGTTAAACGTGACTTGCAAGTCGGTGTGGCCATATCGCAGCAACTTTCCCTGGATGTCGGGGTTTAACCCCTTACGAAACCTAGAGAGGGTGATCTCGGGCATCTCTTTCACTCCACACCTAACCATCATGTCCTTAAGCAGACTCATATACTCTGAAACCGACCTATTCCCTTGCTTAAGGGTAGCCAAATCATCAAACATCTGTGTTCGATGATATGTGGGGACGTACTGTTCTGTCAGCAAAGCCTTCATGTCTGCCCAAACAATGGGTAACTCTCCATTCTCGACTTTCAGACGCCGCTCCTCATTCAACCAAAATATCTTCGCTCTACCCAACAATTTCATCCTCGCCACACGCACCTTATCCGCGTCGTTCAGATTGTACCACTCGAAGTAGCACTCTATCTCCATAACCCAGTCTTGGAAAACTTGGGGTTCTCCCAACCCATCGTATGATGGGGGTTTGACGCGGACGACCCTAGTAAGATCAAACTCATATGGTGCCCGCGGGGCGTGTTCAATATTATGGTTGTTATCATGGTTATTATTTCCTTCTGCCCGTTGGTTTGCGGGTTGATTACGGGGATTCCCAAAGTGTATTCTCATCGCGTGCAGTGTCTCCCTAACAGCCGTCATTTGTTCCGTGAAATCCTGGCGGAGTTCCTCAAGTGCTGTGAGACCGTGACCCGCATCCCGTTTGTCCTCCATATTGGAAGAAGACGGGGAATACTCCGTGCCTAATCTAGTGCGCATACAAATAAAAGAAATTGTGTCCAGCGAAGGTGACACACGGAAGGAATTGTTCTCGCTAAGATAACTAAGGTCAAAAATATTTTTTGTGATTTTCTGGAAGAAAATAATGCGTAGATTATTAAAAAAAAAATTGATTTTTTTTTGCAGAAATACAAAAATTAGGCCGCTATTGGCAGACCAGGATTTTTTTTTGTAATTTTGGTAACTAAACGTGCACGATAAGTGCGTGCAAACAATAGGGGGAGGGTGTAACACCCCAAAATTTGTGGAGGGACGACCAGCGTTTCTGGCCAAGTTTGGGGGATACGGGTGTGTCCATGACTGTGTCGAATCGGGTTCGTCGAGAGAAGGAAAATTGATTTCTGGCAAGGGGCACACGGCCTGAGACACGGGCGTGTCCCAGGGCGTGTCAGGCTCCAGTCGACGTTTTGGTCGAGAGGTCGACGATTTTGGAGTCGACGATCGTCGAGCAGGGAACACGGCCTGAGACACGGGCGTGTCTCAGGGCATGTCGAGCCCGTGTCGACAATCGGCCCGGGGAGTCGACGAATTTCGCTCGACGAAGTGTCGAGACAAGGCACACGGCCTAGGACACGGGCGTGTCCAAGGCCGTGTCAGTCAGTCGACGAACTTCGCTCGACGAAGTGTCGAGACATCGCTCGACGAAGTGTCGCGATAAGGCACACGGCCTAGGACACGGGCGTGTCCAAGGCCGTGTCAGGTGTCGAGACGTGAACATGGCCTGGAGCCCATGCGTGTTGAGTTAGATACGGGCAAGGACACGAGCGTGTCCAGTACCCGTGTAACTCTCGGGTTGTTTTCGGGGCTGTGTCGATGGAGGCACACGGCCGACCACACGGTCGTGTCAGTTGGAACACGGGCGTGTCGGGTCGAACACGGGCATGTAGGATGCCCGTGTGTTGTTCCAGGCACGTCTATTTGTAATGGCGAATGGGGGACACGGCCCTGGACACGGGCGTGTCGTAGGCCGTGTTCGGCCCAGTTTTAGCATTTCAGGCCCAAATCAAGGCCGTTCGTTTCTTTTAGTTGGTATCCAACAGCTGGGGGTTATTCCTGATGGGATATACACGGGATTGGACCCTTAGAAACCCTCATTTCTTTTGAGTGGTTCTCTTTCTAAAGTTCTAGAGAGAGGGGAGAGCAAGGAAGAAGGTGAAGTAGAGATCCGGCTGTTGGAGAGGTTTTGGAGCTCCAAATCGCGAGCCGAGTCCAGATCCGTGAAGTCTAGATCGTTGCGAAGGTTTTCATCCGGCTATTTGTCCATGGCTAGGAAGAGGAGTCGGAAGGTAACGACACTTCTCCTCTCGGTTTTAGGATGCATGTTTTAGCATCTTTTCTTTTCTTGTTTTTGGGCACCAAACACTCAAATGGGAGGGATTTGGGTCCCCAAGGTTCAAGAGGAACCTACGGGTCGATTGAGTCCATCCCCGACATGTTTTTCATTAGAGATCCACTTCGTTAATGGATTAGGCATGGTGTGTGAAGCCGTAGTCGCGACCGTTAGTCCGACTCGGTGATGTTGCATATGAGCTTTAAGGATTCATAAAGATCCGTTGCGGTAAGGGGCCGTTTGTGATGTGGTGATGTTTTCCCCTTTTTTATCGAGTAAGTACATGTAGTCGGAACCGAACAAGGTTAGCTCCTCAATGGCGGTAGATGGTTTCCTTGACGGACAAGGTTAGCTCCGCATGAGCGGTAGATGGTTTCCTTGATGGACAAGGTTAGCTCCGCATGAGTGGTAGATGGTTTCCTTAGTGCGCGGGAATGCTGCAGTACAAATGAGGGACTAGGGTGGAATTGTCTTGGTTTGTGATATGCCAAGGCGTGGCTGAGTCTCCGTGGTCGGCTGGCTATCCCATGATGTATACGTCACGTGTGTAGAGTGTCCCGACGAGACTAGTCCCCTTCTATGAGACTGACGAGAATGCCAAGCAAGGGGCAAGCCCGGGCAATGAGGCCATGAGCGGGTGGGGTCCAGCAAGGCTTCTTAGAATCACTCAGTTTGTGTTTGTTGGAATCCTGACATGAGACGTCAGAGCTTACAGGCTAGCCCGGGTCTAAGACTATAGCGGGTGGAGCCTTAGCAAGAGTTCCACGTGGCGGCTTGTGCGCCGTTGGGGGGGGGGAGTGTGTTACCCCTTTGTTTGTGGCTTTATGCCAATGGGGAAGCGATGAGTACCCAATTGATGTGATGATGTGTTAGATGCATACGCTATAGGGTGCCTTGGGTGAAACCCGGGTGTTGCATTCATGTTGCATAGTAGGCCCTAACATTATATGCTCAACAATAGAGAACATGTATGATGTTTGTGACATCCAAGCCTATTTCTTTAGTTGCTTTTCTTGCTTATGAATATTGCATACGAAGTGCTAACTTGCAGGTTGGAGGAGTACCCCGGGGTTCGTTAGGGGCGGCCGGGAGGAGATGTGTTTGTTACACAGTTTGAGGTCAGCCTTTGTTGACCCACATTACTAATAATTTTTACAGGGCAAGGATCGCAAGCAGGAGTTAGCTCGCCGGCCAGAAAGGCCTAAGCCTCATGAAGTGTTCCCTTTTGTTGTAGCTTTTCGTTTATGGCATTGTATGTTGTATGCTCCTTTTGACCGGCTTGCATGCCGAGGTGGACTGGGCGTGCTTATGCACTTTCAGGACTGTTATATTATTTAAGTTTGGATTTACTCTTGTTGTAAGGCCTTAAGGCCATTTTGTTACTCTTGTAGGCGTGGATAACTTTTAGTCTCATTGGTTGTTTCCACTGTAGTGTGCTTTGAGTTTTGAGTTTGGGTAGCTATATCATTTTATAATACTGAAGCTGTGGCGTCTGTATGTTGTGGGTACCCGACCGGACCCATATTATACGGTCATTACATGGGAGGTGTTACAATTTGGTATCAGAGGGAGGTTAGATTCAAGGCCAGTGCGTAGAGAAGTTATCCACATAAGAGTAACGCGGGACCATGATCGTCCTTATGTTTAAGTCTTGAGATTAGAGACTGATCCCTTGTTTCTTATTTTCTTGAAGAGTGCAAGCAACGAGGAGGGTACGTCGAGAGCAAGAGAAGAACTTTCGGCGAGCAGTGCTACTGCTCCAGGTCTTTTGGGCACGGGTGCAAACCCGGCCGACTTCTACCGCATGCTTGCAGAAGCGATGGTGGCAGCCCAAGCTGCAGTGGCAGCTCAGGTAGCAACCCCTGCTACACCGGACACGGCGACGGCCGTGCCAGGCGGAGAAGCCATGCGAGTGGAGCCTTTGGCGGAAAGGGTGGTTGTCGGACATGGAGACCGGCACATGAAGTATTTCCTAAGTTTCCATCCCCCATCATTCAAGGGAGTTGGTACGCCAACAGATGCGGAGGATTGGTGGGTTCGAATTCAAGAGCTTTTGAGGGAGGCAGAGACGCCAGAAGAAAAGAAATCAGAGTATGCGACGTTCATGTTGGAAGGTGATGCCAAGTTGTGGTGGGTGATACATAGCGGCCGCCAGTTCCCTGGACGCACCCCGTCGATGGAGGAGTTTGGGGATGCTTTTCTAAAGAGGTACATTCCCGTTTCTACACGGTTGGCCCTTCAGAGACAGTTTCTGCACTTAATGCAGCGAGACAAGACGGTGGACGAGATGTGCAGGAGTTCACCCGTTTGGGTCGTTACGCGGGAACGACGATGGCAGATGATGTAGAGAGGGATAACCTCTTCTACCAGGGGCTGAGGGAGAATTTGAGGCAACCCCTCATTTCCATGAAGAGAGCTGGTTTTAATGAGCTAGTTGAGGCTGCCAGGATATTGAAAAGTGATCCGGAGCGAACCCAATGTCGTAAGGGTTTCACTCCCAAGCAAGGGGAAGGGAAGCCTCCCCAATCCCAAGGAAAGTCTGAAGGGAGTAGGTGGAGGAAAAAGCCTCACACTTCCAAGTCCGGTGAGAAGAGCAAGTGGACGCCTGGAGGTTCTCACTCTAGGGGACCGCCGACGTGCTACAACTGCGGTAAGGTGGGGCACATAGCTCGTGTTTGTCCTCAAGGAGGAGCAGAGCAAGAGGCAAGGCAGGAGCAGACTGTGCGCTCCGGCCCTAGTGCCGCAGAGAAAGGGAAGATGGCGGAGTCAAGCGCTTCTTGGTTCCAACCGGTGCAACCAAGGGCCTACAACCTTGGGCAGTAGGAAGCGATCCGACAAACCGATGTGGTGACATGTATGAAGAAATTTAAGTTTAAATTTTGTGCTTCATACTTTTAAACTTTTATGTGTGATGTCTATGTTGTAGGCTTCGTATTAGTTTCCGGGTACCCCGCTAGGGTATTGTTCGATACGGGAACATCACACTCCTTTCTTGCGGAGAGCTTCATTCGGAGAATAGGGATTGAGTCTTTCTCGGCGGACGCGGAGCTGAAAGTGCCCATGCCCAATGGGTCATCCATGACCACCGGGGCCAAAGGGCGCATCTGTTGGGAGCTGGACGGAGTTGACTGTTGGGTACATTGGAAAATGTGTACCAGATTTGAAGAAGCCTCACCCTACTCAATGATATGCATCAAGGTATATTTGATGTGTTTTTGAGTTTATATGTGCAGGTTATGTAAATGAAGGAATGCAGGAAAAATTCTAAGTCTATGCGTCGACACTTATGAAGGCAGTGGCGACAATGGAGAAAAGCTGTGTCGACACTTGGAGCTAATTGTGTCGACACTTGCAAAGGCTGTGTCGACACCAGAATCAACTGTGTCGACACCAGAAGGAATGTGTCGACACACAGTGAAGCTCAGTCGACACATAGTGAATCAAAGTCAACATCAAATGTGTCGACACATAGAGGCAGTGTCGACACACAGAAGTATTTGTCAACATCAACTATGTCGACATAAAGGAGACGTGTCGACACACAACAAAGCTTCAACAAAGTTAAAGTAAAGAAGTTCTTGTATCGACACAAAGGAGATGTGTCGACACACAACAAGGTTCAACAAAGGTTAAAGAAATGAAGGCTTGTGTCGACACACAGAATCAGTGTCGACACATTCAAAAGAGGCAGTATCGAGAAGTATTAACAACAACAAAAAGAGTTGTGTCGACACTACCAAGGCATGTGTCGACACTTAGTCCACTTGGGTCGACACTTGGTCTATTTGTGTCGACACTTAATGAAGAATAGTCTCGACACTTTCAGACAGAGACAGTATTTTCAAGAAGTGACTGGATGACTTGACAGCTGCCATTCTTAACCGGTCTAATGCAACTGTCAAAGCTGTCAGAAGTTTGTTAGAAACTGGATCAGACGGTTACCATGGAGGAAGACTATATAAAGACCTTTCTCCTTCAACAGAAAGGATATCATTAATCATCAATCAACAATTAACACAAGAAATCAGAGAAGTGATCAACACAAAAAGAAGAAGACCTTCAACAGAAGATCTAAGAAGTTGAAGAGAGAGAGCTCCTTCTAAGAAAAGCAGTTGCTGAACCAGGCTGCCAAGGAAGATTTAGATTGAGATCTGAATCTCAAGTTAGAAGCTAATTGAAGATCAACTTCTCAAGAGTTCAACCCTACTGAGTTCAGATTCAAGAAACTTTGAAGAAAGCTAAGAGAGGTTGTGCTCTGTCATCAAGTTCTTCCAAGAACTCATCAAAAAGTCATTCATCCATTCTCTCTCTTTCAGGGTGGTGGTCATAAAATTTGTTTAATAAAATTTCTGTAAGATCTATTATAGATCTGAGTTGTAAGCCTATTTTATAAAGGCTGAGTGTAAGAGATTTAGATCTCTGAGTGTAGGTCTTGCTGAAGACTCAGGTAGGGCTTTGTGCCTGAGTTGTAGGAGACTGTGTACTCTGAGTGTAGGCCTTGTTGAAGGCTGAGGTAGGGCAGTTTGCCTGAGTTGTAGGAGTGGGGACACTCTGAGTTGTAGGAACCTGGTTTGGGTTCTGAGCTACTGTAAGATCTGAGGATCTGAGGAGAAGTGCAGAAGTCAGGCCGAATCTAGTACACTGCTAGATAGGCGAAGGAGGAAAGTGGATGTACCCAGACCTTGGGGAACAACTATAAAAATCTGTGTGCACTCTGTGTTGAATTATTTCTGTGATTGTTGTGCTATGTAGTAGTAGAATTTGCAATTTCTGGGTAAATAACAAAACAGATTTTCTGCCTTTAAAGCAAAAGAAAAAGTACACCTAATCACCCCCCCTCTAGGTGGTTAGACACTAATTCTTTCAAGTGGTATCAGAGGGAGGTTGCTCAAAGAAGGACTTAACAGTCAGAGTTAGATCCCAAAGGCAGATTCAGATTCAAGAAATCAAGAAAATGAGTTCTGGTGAGAATCATAAGGAGTTAGGCTCAATGAAACTACCCATATGCAGAAAGGAGATATTTGCCATTTGGAAAGAAAGGGTCAGACTGTTTATGGAGGATTCTGATCCAAGGATCTATATCACAGTAAAAGAAGGTCCTTATATTCCAATGAAGATTTCAGTTATTGATGCAAACCAAAGAATTCCCAAGGATTATTCTGAGATGACCAAGGATGAGATCATCTTGGCAACTATGGATAAGAGGGCCCAGAACATCATAGTAAGTGTCATAGATGATTCTACCTTTCAAAATTTGATTCACTGCAAAACTTCAAAGGAAATGTGGGATACTTTGATAGTCTATATGGAAGGTTCTGAAGAAGTAAGACAAGATAAAAAATCTATGCTAAACCAGGAATATGAAAGTTTCAGACAAGGCAAATCTGACAGTATAACTGAGTGCTACAAAAAGTTCTATAGGATTGTTAATGAGCTGATGTCCTATGATAGAATATTCAGTACATATGAACTGAATGATAAATTCTTAAGATCCTTGACAAAGGAATGAAATACTAAGATTTGTGTCATTAGGTTAGTGGCCAAACTTGCAGATATTTCTCCTCCAACCTTGTTTGGAAAGTTGCTGTCATATGAGATGCAACTGATGGCTAGGAAAGAGGAAGAAAAGAGTACAAAATGGGAGCATAGAGACAAGTCTGTGGCCTTTAAGGTTGAAGCCACTAAGAAAAATAGGAGGATGTCTCCATCACCTCCTATGATAGTTGCTGAAATTCCTTCAGATAATTCTGATAACCAAAGTTCAGAAAGCAGTGATTCAGATGAAGATTTTGTTGCCTTCACAAGGCAGTTTCAGAGATTTCTAAAGAAGAAGCAGTGGAAGTCTAAGCCTTCCACATCTAAGCCTAAAGATGACTATTATCAAAAGAGGAAGTCATCCAGGAAAGACAGGAGCAAGTCTAAGCCAAGCAAGTCTACAACATCAAAGATTGTTTGCTACTGCTGTAATAGGGCTGAACATGTAGTAGCTGAATGTCCAGATAAAAGAAAAGAGACTGCTGATAAGAAGAAGAGTCAACACCAGAGTAAGAAGGAGAAATCCTTTGTTGCTAAGAAGGAGAAGACCTTGTCAGACCAATCTACTTCAGAGTCAGAATCTGAAGCTGAGGTCTACATTGGCCTATTTGCAGCAGATGAAGAAGAAGAGTTTCTCCAGGTGATGAACTCTATATATGAATAAGAAGACCATCAGTGCAAGAGACTGATGGCTGTGTTAGAAGAAGCCAAGTGTCAGGATCAGCCTGGTCCTAGTAAGGTATAATGTTTTTCAGATTGTAG
This sequence comes from Platanthera guangdongensis, assembly GCA_039583875.1. NCBI lineage: Eukaryota > Viridiplantae > Streptophyta > Magnoliopsida > Asparagales > Orchidaceae > Platanthera > Platanthera guangdongensis. Next base: position 21,162,055 of record CM077157.1, on the reverse strand, counting down.
TACTGAGTCAGAGTCAGCAACTTCTGCATCAAGTGATGTGGATGAGTCTGAGTCTGAAGGAGATATTCATCAGTTGATAGATGAATATGGAGACTTGCTGCAGACACTTAAGAAGAGCAAAAACCTGGCCAAAAATCTGGCTAAGGAAATTGCAGATCTTAAGATGGCTGCATCTGATTCAGAGAAATTACTGGATCAGAAATTGAATGAGATAGCCAGACTGAAAAACATTACTGTTATTCAGATGGGTACTATCACATTTAAGAATGACCAGATTAGAAATCTGGAGGTTAGACTTCAGGAAGAGAGAGAGCTTGTTGCTAGTTTTTCAAAACCAAAATCAGTATTGCCCTTGATTGATGAGTTTATACCTCAAAAGGGTAAGGCTGGATTAGAGTTTAAGAAAACTAGATGGATTGCTAGATCCAAATCTAAAGGTAAAGCTCCAGCACAAAACAAGAAGCCTCCTGTAGACAGTTCAGCTAGGGTTATACCTAAACAAAGGTACAAGTTTGAGTGCTAGTGTTGTGGCAAAGTATGTCACTTTGCCTTAGATTGTTGGCACAATTCTAGTGTCAAAGAGAGTAACAATCTGCCTGCTAGAAGAGCTACATGTAGATTTGTTAAAGTTCAAACTAACTTGTACCAAGGACCCAAAAGTCATTTTCTAAGGTTAAGTAATATGTGTTACAGGTGAGTCCAAGTAGCCATGCCCCTATATGGTGCTTGGACAGTGGATGTTCCAGGCACATGACTGGAATAAGGGGGTTGCTGAAGAACTACACACCTATCATGGATGGCCCTAAAGTAACCTTTGGTGGTTCAGAAAAAAGAATCATCAAAGGCTTTGGTAACATTTCTAATAATCAGATTACTATCTCTCAAGTGGCCTATGTAAAGGGTTTGAAACACAACCTTATTAGCATAAGTCAGTTGAGTGATTTAGGATATGACATTTCATTTATTAAGAATGGATGTCATATCAAAAGGTCAAGTGATCAAAAGGTCATATTGACAAGATATAGGAAGAGAAATGTTTATTGCCTTAACTTTGAGTATGAGAACAATGTTTCTCCTATTTGTCTTGTAGCTGATGAGAGAGTCTCACATTGTGTTAAATGGCACAAGAGGCTGACCCATCTTAACTATAAGACTATTGGCCAACTCTTTAGCAAAGAGTTAGTGAGGAATGGTCCTCAAGTTAAGTGTATAAAGGATGGGATATGCTCCGCTTGTCAAAAAGACAAGCAGACCAAATCCACCTTTCATAGCCTTGAAAACAAGGATTCAGTGAGGTATCTATACCTCTTGCATATGGATCTATTTGGTCCTATGCCAGTTCATAGTCTAGGTAGGAAGGTCTACACATTTGTGGTGGCAGATGACTATTCTAGATATTCCTGGGTGTTCTTTCTAAGACAAAAATCTGAAACCCCAAGTGTCTTGTATAGCTTTGTTAAACAAATTCAGAATGAGTTGGACAATACAGTGGTCAAAGTCAGAAGTGACCATGACACTGAATTTCAGTCTGAAATTATGACAAAACTATGTGAAGAATTTGAGATTTTTCAAGAATTTTCCTCACCTAGAACACCTCAGCAAAATGGTATTGCTGAAAGGAAGAATAGAACATTGATAGAGGCTGGTAGAACTCTATTGAGTGACACTTCTCTCCCAGAATATTTCTAGGCTGAGGCAGTAAACACTGCATGTCATGTGATCAATAAGGTTACTATCACCAAGTGGCACAAAAAGACTCCCTATGAGATTGTGAAGGGCAGAAAACCAAAACTATCCTATTTCAGGATCTTTGGTTGCAAGTGTTATATACTTAACAATGACAAGTCTTATCTAACCGAGTTTGCTGCCAAATCCCAAGAGGGGATATTTGTTGGGTACAGCAACAATAGTAAGGCTTATAGGGTCTACAACTTGGTTACTCAAGTTGTAGAAGAGTCTATACATGTAGTCTTTGATGAAATAAGACTTATTAACAGTGAATTGCCAAGTAGTTCTTGCAGTTCTACAGGTTTAAATGAGAGTATGGACAAGCTTACCATGACAGAAGATACAACTGCAAATCAAGAAGTGGAAAATGGTGGCTGCTGTCCAGGGGGAGTACAAGACTCCCAAGATGCTGAAGAAAACTAAGAGGTGCAGCTTAATGGAGAGGCTGGAGGTGTACAACCTGAAGATAGACTACCTCCAGCTAATAGACATTTAAAGGATCATCCAGCAAATCAGATAATTGGTGATCCAAGACAAGAAGTGCAAACAAGAAGCAGAAATCTGAGCACAGTTCTCTACTCCAGCTTTCTGTCACAAGTAGAACCCAAGAAATTTGAAGAAGCAGTTCTAGACCCACATTGGATTGATGCCATGCAAGATGAGCTGAATCAATTCAGAAGATGCAAGGTCTAGAAGTTGGTTCCTAAACCAAAAGACCACAACATCATTGGAACAAAGTGGATCTTTAGGAACAGATTGGATGAGAATGAGATCATTGTGAAGAATAAAGCAAGACTTGTTGCAAAAGGGTATATGCAGGAAGAAGGTATTGATTTTGATCAAACCTTTGCCCTAGTAGCAAAACTGGAAGCAATCAGGATGTTCCTTGGTTATGCAATATATCAAGGTTTCAAGGTATTTCAAATGGATGTAAAGTCAGCATTCCTAAATGGAAACCTAAAGGAAGAAGTCTATGTAGAGCAGCCCTCAGGTTTTGTTGATCCTCTCAAACCTGATTATGTTTATAGACTTAGGAAAGCATTGTATGGGTTAAAACAAGCCCCAAGGGCTTGGTATGAAACCCTATCTAGTTTCCTCATTGAGAATAAATTCTCAAGGGGGGAAATAGACAAGACTCTATTCCTTAGGGAATCTAAAGGAAAGATTATCCTAGTCCAAATATATGTTGATGACATAATATTTGAGTCTACTGAAAGTAATCTTTGCAGGAAGTTTGCAAAACTTATGCGAGGAAAATTTGAAATGAGCAGTATGGGGGAACATAAGTTCTTTTTGGGTCTCCAAGTAAGACAGACTGATGATGGATTATCCATATGTCAGTCTAAGTTCACCCTAGAGTTAATAAAGAAGTATGGTATGGAATCATCCATTACCATGAGAACTCCTATGGGGACAAGTGTGTCTCTAAGCAAAGATGATGCAGAGAAACCTGTAGATGAAACTTTGTATAAAGGGATAGTTGACCCCCTTCTATATCTTACTGCTAGTAGACCAGATATCATGTATGCTACATGTGTCTGTGCTAGGTACCAAGCATGCCCTAAAGAATCTCATCTGACTGCAGTAAAAAGGATTTTGAGATATCTTAAGGGCACACCTTATCTAGGCCTTTGGTAACCTAGGAATGAAGGTTTTCTACTGACAGGCTATTCAGATGCAGATTTTGCAGGTTGCAAGGAAGATAAAAAAAGTACTGCAGGAACCTGTCAATTTCTAGGTGGAAGACTAGTGTCTTGGAGCAGTAAGAAGCAGACCAGTGTGGCAATCTCCTTAGCTGAGTCAGAATATATTGCTGCAGGAAGTGTTGTGCACAACTTTTGTGGATTCAGCACTAGCTAGTAGATTATGGTATTCAAGTAAGTAGAACACATTTGTTTTGTGATTCTACAAGTGCAATTTCTATAGCTAATAATCCTGTTTCACATAGTAGGACTAAGCACATAGAAATTAGATACCATTTTCTTAGAGAACATGTAGAGAAAGTGGACATTTCACTAGAATATGTCAAAACAGATCATCAAATTGCAGGCATGTTTACTAAGCCTCTGGATGAAACCAAATTCAATAAATTTAAAATTGAATTAGGCATGTTGAACTTAGAATAGTTTAATAAAATTTGGCTAAGTAAAAAAGTGTTGACACAAGAAGTTGTCTGTGTCGACACATAGAAGTGGTGTCGACATATCAGGGAAATGATGTCGACACATCTAGAAAAGTAGTGTCGACACTTCAGGAAGTTGTGTCGACACATCCAGGATAGCTGTGTCGACACTGGGAATAAGTGTCGACATATAAGTTCTGTCGACTACATTGGTGTCGACACATGCAGATGTCAGTGTCGACACTTAGGTTCAATACAAATTTCGTCGAGTGGAGTATCGATTATTCGTCGAACGCAGATGTATAAGTGTCGACACATCATAAGTGGTGTCGACACATATAAGTCAACACTATTGTCGAGACTTAAGTAGTCTATGACGACACTTTTCAACAGTGTCGACACATTAAGAGTATTTTGACGCGCCCTTTCACCTTCATTTTTAGAAAGGTATAAATAGGTCTTCAACATTGTTTGTCGACACGCTCTCAAAAGTTTCGAGACCAAAACTTTGTGTCGACATCTCTCTCTTCTAAATTCAAGCTTTCTCAAAACCCTAATGGTGCCCAAGATTGAAGAGAACGTTAATGAAGGATATGAGCCAGTTCACAATGCATTTGACTATGCGGAACCAGAAATTAAGGAGGTTGTAACCCTAATTACTGAGAATGGATTGGACTTTCTAGTTTCTGAACCAACGAAGATCTGGAAGAAAGAAACACTAGAATTATATGACGCATCTACATTGGATTCTACTGGACTCAAAATCCGATCCACAGTCCATGGAGTGAAGGTAAAGCTCACCCATAAGAGCTTAAGAAAAGTTCTTCATCTACCAAGAACTCTGGAAGAGGAAGATGTACCTGCTTATAAGTTAAGGGAAGCATTACAATGGTGTGGACTGGATTCCACCATGAAGATAGACTCAGTATTTAACAGGAAAGACATGAATATGCAAGGGAAATTCCTGTCTGAAGTTGTAGGAAAGGTGATTCTGTGCAAGCCAGGGGGCATGATAGGATTTATGCCAACATGTTCAGCCTGATGACAAGGATAATCTACAGGCTCAACACTGATTGGTGAGCAGTGATTTATGAAAAGATTAAGGAAAGTCTGAAGAAGCCCAATCTGGGTAGAATTATGAGTCTATACTTAGCTGGAACTATTCCAGAAGTAATGAAACAAGCAGCTGGTTCTAAAATTAACTATATGAGGAGGATGGACATTAGGATTATCTCAAGATGGGATAAGGTCCTAACTAAGGATATGCCTGATGAGGAAAGACAAGAGGTTGCTGAGACATCTACAGCTCAAGAGATTCCTACACAAGATCCTGCAGATGGAGCACAAGTACAGGGGGAGCTCCATGTTGAGGAAGAGCCTACTCACTTGGACAGTGAAATGACAACCCAAACAATTCTTGAGGTAATCAGTGAAGTAAATCAATCAATTTTCAATATTGAGGATGAAATGCTAACTGAGTCTTTGATTGATATTAACCAGATAACTCAGTTAAATAGTCAAGCTCAAGATGTTATCTTGCATGATACATCTGTTGCTGATGTTGCTCCAGAGATCACAGTGCCTCAAGTGCCTACTCAACAAGAGTTTACCTTAGAAGAGTTGTTTCCTGATATTGAGGGGGAGCATGTTGGTTTTGAGGGGGAGAAAACTGCTTTTGAGGGAGAGCAAACTAATCTTGAGGGAGAGCATGTCATGTTTCATGAGGAGACTACAAGAAATGAGGAGGAGCAAATTAGAACTGAAACTGAGGAGCAAAGGACTCAGGGGGAGCTACCTAAGTCTGTACAAGATTTGCCCTCTAGTCCAAAGGATAGAGTTGAAATTGCTAGTACCTCAGATTCTGAGGATGAAGCAGCAGTACAAGCCAAGAAAAGGAAGCTCATGGTCTTCAAAAGAAGGAGTCAAAGCTACAAGAAGGCTCTACAAACTGTTGCTCCACAACCTGCCCCAACAGCTGATTATAGCTCATTGTTGGTGGCCTTGCAGATCAAAATGGATGAGCAAAGGAAGGCTCTAGAAAAGTATATGGATGAAGGTCATAAGTCACTTCAATTTGATTTGGCTCAGGATATAAAATCCATTAGTTTTGAGGTGAATCAAAATAAGAAGGAAATGACTGATTGCTTTCACAAAGGTGGAAATGTTGTGGTTTTTCTAGCCAAGCATCAAGAGAAAATTAAGACACAGGTTGATGACATAGCTCTCAAACAAGGATATGTCTTAGAAAATCAACTAAAAATGAATGATAATCTCACAGAATCACATAATGTGATTGTCACTGAGATGAAGAATCTTGCTACTGCAGATACTATAGCCATGACTAAAGCCAAGGAAGAATTTGATAAGCAACTACAGGAAGGAATCGCTGCTGTACAAACAGCTATAATAGATTCTCAAAAGACTATTTCTGGATAGCTCCTGAAATTAAGGGCATTCTATAAAGATGGAGCCAATTATATGGATGAACAAGTCAGATTTCAGAAGGATGATCTTAGAGATCATGTAGCCAGAGAAGTCATAAAGGGGGAGAGAGTGTTAGTCAAAGCTGGATCTGACCATGCTAAATGGATTTCCAATAGCATCAGCGCCACACTTGGATATCTACCCCTTTGTGATGATGATAATGTGGCTGAATCTGGAGTATATCCTACAGATTTTGGAGGTGAGCAAGCTGAGGTTGCTCAGGTAATCTACCCTCCAACAGATTTTGAGATGATACATCAAGAAGTACAGTCCATGTACAGCCCTCCAGAAGGCGCACAAAATGTGATCATAGAGAAAGTAGACAAGCCTGTGTCGGAGGCATTTTTGAAAGCGCAAGAAACACTATTATCCAAGAAGAGATTCAGAGAACAGGCTGAGTTAAAGCCAGATTTTGAGCAATGGAGCCCAACATCTTGGAATATTATCCTGACTGCTTGGAAAGCTGTGAAGGACAATACCTATGATAGGGGCAAGTGGTACTCTGAGCAAGAGCGGAGAAAGCTTGAAGCCAGGCAAGAAGCCATAGTTCAACATAGAAGAAAAGCTAAACTTGGAAAGCTACCTCCTAATGCACAGGAGCCTAACAAGTATTTCCCAAAGCCTTATCATTATTTTGAAAGACAAAAGATAAGGGCTGAAGAACTTAAGAAGAAAGATCTAAAGGGCAAGAAGCCTGCAGATGATACAGATGCTCCAGTTCAAGCCAAGATTCAATCAGGCAAGGACATTGTCATCAAGGAGCCAGATCAGCCTTAGTTTAGATTTTCTTAAGTTTACAACTTTGTAATCATTTGTGTTAAAATCCATGTAAACTTTTGATTAAATAAATTTTTAGTAGCTGAAACAAATCTCTTATGAATGCTCATTGTGTTAGCATTATAATTTTGTGATGAAATATTTTATATATTTTGTTTCAGTAGTTACCCAGTCATATATTGCTATTATACATCATACTGTGTATTTGTTATGAATGATGTATATCATTGACTAGGGTTATGACTTCTTCAAATAGGGGGAGATTGTTGGGTACATTGGAAAATGTGTACCAGATTTGAAGAAGCCTCACACTACTCAATGATATGCATCAAGATGTATTTGATGTGTTTTTGAGTTTATATGTGCAGGTTATGTAAATGAAGGAATGCAGGAAAAATTCTAAGTCCATGTGTCGACACCCAGAGAAGCAGTGTCGACACTTATGAAGTCCAGTGTCGACACTGGAGAAAAGCTGTGTCGACACTTGGAGCTAATTGTGTCGACACTTGAAAAGGCTGTGTCGACACGAGAATCAACTGTGTCGACACCAGAAGGAATGTGTCGACACACAGTGAAGCTCAGTCGACACACAATGAAGCAAAGTCAACATCAAATGTGTCGACACATAGAGGCAGTGTCGACACACAGAAGTATTTGTCAACATCAACTGTGTCGACACAAAGGAGATGTGTCAACACACAACAAAGCTTCAATAAAGTTAAAGTAAAGAAGTACTTGTGTCGACACAAAGGAGATGTGTCGACACACAACAAGGTTCAACAAAGGTTAAAGAAATGAAGGATTGTGTTGACACACAGAATCAGTGTCGACACATTCAAAAGAAGCAGTGTCGAGAAGTATTAACAACAACAAAAGGAGTTGTGTCGACACTATCAAGGCATGTGTCGACACTTAGTCCACTTGTGTCGACACTTGGTCTATTTATGTCGACACTTAATGAAGAACAGTCTCGACACTTTCAAACAGAGACAGTATTTTCAAGAAGTGACTGGATGACTTGACAACTGTCATTCCTAACCGGTCTACTGCAACTGTCAAAGTTGTCAGAAGTTCGTTAGAAATCGGATCAGCCGGTTATCATGGAGGAAGACTATATAAAGGCCTTTCTCGTTCAACAGAAAGGAGATCATTAATCATCAATCAACAATTAACACAAGAAATCAGAGAAGTGATCAACACAAAAAGAAGAAGACCTTCAACAGAAGATCTAAGAAGTTGGAGAGAGAGAGCTCCTTCTAAGAAAAGCAGTTGCTGAACCAGACTGCCAAGGAAGATTCAGATTGAGATCTGAATCTCAAGTTAGAAGCTGATTGAAGATCAACTTCTCAAGAGTTCAACCCTACTGAGTTCAGATTCAAGAAGCTTTGAAGAAAGCTAAGAGAGGTTGTGCTCTGTCATCAAGTTCTTCTAAGAACTCATCAAGAAGCCATCCATCCATTCTCTCTCTTTCAGGGTGGTGGTCATAAACTTTGTTTAATCAAATTTCTGTAAGATCTATTATAGAATTCTGAGGTTAGGATTTTCCTGGCTTCAACATAGTCGACATAATATATGTGTCGACACTTATTTATGTGTCGACACCGCTTAGCTCGACACTTAGTCGAGACTTTACCAGACTAATGTTGAGTAAATCCTAAGTGTCGACACAACCTTGGATGTGTCGACACCTACTATTTATGTGTCGACACTAATTCTCTTAAGTGTCAACACAGACTGTCTAGATGTGTCGACACCATTTTTCTGAAAAGTCGACACCACTTTTCTGTGTCGACACAGACAACTCTGTGTGTCGACACCTTTTTACTTGGCCAATTTTTTTGAAACTTATTCTAAGTTTATCATACCTAATTCAATTTTGAACCTATTGAATTTGGTTTCATCTAAGAGCTTAATATACATGTCAGCTAGTTGATTATCTGTATTTATATATTCTAAGGAAATATCTCCTTTTTCTACATGTTCTCTTAGAAAATGGTATTTTATTTCTATGTGCTTAGTCCTACTATGGGAGACAAGATTGTTTGCAAAAGAAATAGCACTAGTAGAATCACAAAATAGAGGTGTTCTACTTACTTGAATACCATAGTCTTCTAGCTAATGTTGAATCCACAAAAGTTGAGCACAGCAACTTCCTGCAGCAACATACTCTGATTCTGCTGTGGAGATAGCCACACTTGTTTGCTTCTTGCTACTCCATGATATCAGTCTTCCACCTAGGAATTGATAGGTACCTGTTGTACTTTTCCTATCTTCCTTGCAGCCTGCAAAATCTGCATCTGAATAACCTGTAAGTTCAAAGTCTCCATTCCTAGGGTACCAAAGGCCTAGATAAGGAGTGCCCTTAAGATATCTCAGTATCCTTTTGACTGTTATCAAATGAGACTCTTTAGGGCAAGCTTGGTACCTAGCACAGACATATGTAGCATACATGATATCTGGTCTACTTGTAGTCAAATATAGTAGGGAGCCAACTATCCCTCTATACAAAGTCTCATCTACAGGTTTCCCTGCATCATCTTTGCTAAGAGACATACTTGACTCCATAGGAGTTTTCATGGTACTGGATGATTCCATACCATACTTCCTTATCAACTCTAGAGTGAACTTAGACTGGCATATGGATAAACCATTCTCAGTCTGTCTAACTTGGAGACCCAAGAAGAACTTAAGTTCCCCCATACTGCTCATTTCAAATTATCCTTGCATTAGTTTTGCAAACTTTTTGCAAAGACAACTTTCAGTAGACCCAAATATGATGTCATCTACATATATTTGAACTAGTATGATCTTGCCTCTGGATTCCCTAAGGAATAGAGTATTGTCTATTTTTCCCCTTGTGAATTTATTCTCAATGAGGAAACTAGATAGAGTTTCATACCAAGCCCTAGGGGCTTGTTTTAACCCATACAAAGCCTTCCTAAGTCTATAGACATAATTAGGTTTGATAGAATCAACAAAACCTGATGGCTGTTCCACATAGACTTCTTCCTTCAGATTGTCATTCAAAAAGGCTGACTTAACATCCATTTGGTATACTTTAAACCTTGATAGGTTGTATAGGCCAAAAATATCCTTATTGCCTCCAGTCTGGATACTGGAGCAAAGATTTGATCAAAGTCAATACCTTCTTCCTACCTATATCCCTTAGCAACCAGTCTTGCTTTGTTCTTCACAATAACTCCATGTTCATCCATCTTGTTCCTAAAGATCCACTTGGTTCCAATTATGTTGTGGTCTTTTGGTTTAGGAACAAGCTCCCAGACTTTGCATCTCTTAAACTGATTCAGTTCCTCTTGCATAGCCTCAATCTAATGAGGGTCTAGGATGGCTTCTTCAAATTTCTTTGGCTCAACTTGGGATAGAAAAATAGAGTAGAGTACTGAACTTAGATTTCTGCTCCTTGTTTGTACCCCTTGACTTAGATCACCAATAATTTGATTGGCTGGATGATCTTTTAGATGTCTATTTGTTGGAGGTAGCCTGTCTTCAGGTTGTACTCCTTTAGCTTCTTCAACTTGCTGCACTCCTTGGTCTTCTTCTGCATCAGGTGTATCCAGTACTCCCCCTGGACAACAACCACTATCATCTACTTGCTGTCTTACAGTAGAACCTTCTTCAATAGTGAGCTTGTCCATTTTCTCAGTCAAACCTGTAGAGCTGCAAATATTTCTAGATAATTCATTGTTAATGAGTCTAGCTTCATCAAACACTACATGTACTGACTCCTCTACAACTTGAGTAGTCAAATTACAGACCCTATAAGCCTTACTGTTATTGCTGTACCCAACAAAGATCCCCTCTTGGGATTTGGCAGCAAACTTGGTTAAGTAAGACTTACCATTTTTAAGTATATAACATTTACAACCAAAGATCCTGAAATAGGATAGGTGATAACTTCTCAATTGAAGTTATCTAGTCCCCTAGTTTTACATAATAGTTGTGATAAATGAGAAGAAATGACTTAAATTAGTATAAATGTCCATAAATTAATAGTCATTTTATTCACGCTTAATTAACCTATTTTGCCTATGTTTTTCTTATTAGAAATGACGTAGAAATCGAACCGGCAAAGTAAGTGCAGGAATTATATTTTGGCTGTGCAGTTGTTACAGAAACCTGTTGCAGTTGTTATAACAAGTCTGGGCGGTTTTAAAATTCGAATTTCGAATTTTGCGCCAAAACTAAATATGGAAGGAGACATCTATTGGAAAAGGGCTGCTCGTTTTAACAGGGGATTTTCATTCCTAAAAGGGGACGTGTAACACCCCCATCTGTCGCATGGCATATAACAGAAGGTCCAGCTGGAACCCGACGCCATATACTACAGACAGCCGGAAGGGATACTAAATGAATAATCAAACCAACCAATTAAGACTACTCGTCCTAATCACAGAGCATTCTAGCGGAAGATTTTAAAGTTGAAAGAACCCAAAATTAAATCCATCAATATGAATGTCCACAGCTACAACAACAAGAAAGAAACCCCAAATACACAGAAACGAGTACATGGCCTTATGACCTTACAAATGTTCACTTAATAAAGAGTGTTTTACATACATCGGCTCGCAGGCCGGCCACACATGAAATATATATAAATATAACTATTCTACGGCCTTCTAGGGCTAGCACAGCAACATGGGCTCCAGCCCGCTATTTGGCGCTCGGCTCCGCAGCACCTGCAAGCACATACCACCGCACGGTGGCAAATAAAGCAACGGTCAGCTAAAAGCCGACCAAATTATAACGACCCCGCCCCTGACTCGGGACGGCGGTGCTCTTTCCCTGCATAACATTAGCCCAACAATATATATATATATAGCGCAATTATAATTCGCCACAGGTGTAGGCTCGCACGGCCAAACACCCCGTGCACTCAGGGCACATTCATGGTGAACCCTGACCCATCAGTGCATTCACCACCACCCCCAGGATGACAACAACATGTGAGCATTTAGCCTTTCTGACCACCGTCTAAGGCTCTGACTATGCCAACGGCCAGTCCCCGTCTTCGGGTCTCTCGCACCGAACCACATAGCCTAGGTCCAATTCCACTTGCCCGTTGCTCACGCCGCATGTCCAATTTAAGTCCTTTGTGCGGGCCAAGCTTCTCTCGGATCCCAAATTTTCCAAAACAATCTCATAACCCAGTTATGATCAAGGCCGGTTCCCAGACCGCCAAGTTAGCAGAACACGATTCCGCTCAATTTTCCTGGTGCGCCTTGAAGCTAACCTCCAAGGATCCCTGCTGCAATCTACCGCGTAGAAACCCGAAAAATCCAAAGCACAGAGTCTTCTCCGGCAAAACCACATCAAATGCAACATCACCGATCCAAACAAAAACACGTCAGGGTAGGCTTCACACACAATGTCTATGCCCGTACTTGCGATTCCGGGCTCTATATGCAACACAAGGGGGACTATTCCCGTCAACCCCAAGGAACACCACGCACTCACCACATACTCGCGGGAGCGTGATTCCCTATGCAGAAAGAAAGAGCTTCAAGCGCTCAAGTTGAGAATCGTTACCCTTGTAGTCCGTTTTGGCGCCATGGAAAAACTACGCGGTTAGAACTCTTCGCAATGACCTTCCCTCCACGGATCCGCTCTCCGATTTCGAAACGGTGCTCCGATGCTCCGCCGGAGGCCGGAAACCTCCTTCTTCTTCCTCTTCTCTCTCACTTTGGAAAAGGAGAACTTTGGAGAGAAAATGAGGAAATAACCCCCTATTCCCGGCCTTAACAGAGCAGAATTTCTTCTGGGCCGTTAGATCCTAATTAAAGAAAATGAACGGCTCAGATCTGCACAAAATTCTCCAGACCTGGGCCGAACACGGCTTGGCACACGGCCGTGTCCCAGGCCGTGTGTCTCGATCCAGGCACGATCGTCGAACTGAGAAACGCACACGGGCCAAGACACGCCCGTGTCGGGTTTCCCCGACACGCCCGTGTTCGTGGGCGTGTCACGCATAACCGCCACGACAACGGACACGACCCATCAGGACACGGGTAGGGACACGGGTTGGCACACGCCCGTGTCGGATGACACGCCCGTGTCATCCGGCCGTGTTTCTGGCCGTGTCCTTCTCGGGTTGAAAACGGCCAAAAAATCACCAGCCAGACACGGCCTTGGACACGCCCGTGTCCTAGGCCGTGTACCCCTACAGGCACCAAAAACTCTTTTTTCGCGACCGACTCGCACACAAAATTCGGGGCGTTACAGGACGAAATTAGAGAGAGGAGAGAGACCTTAGATCCATCATCTTGGAGAAGAAGAAGAGGAAGAACGGCTAGGGTTTGGACGCACCGGCGAGAAGGAAGAAGGGTCTAAGAGAGATCTACACGCATATTCCTGCAGCATTCAACTCATTAAGCATGTTTAGTAAGACCTTCTTTGTTGTGTGGTTTCATTCCTCTAGCATGAACTAATTGTATGGATCTTGTATGATGTGAGTACCTCGTTTTATTGTGATGATTTTACTTTAAATTTATTTTATGGTTGTTTGAATCGCTATCTTTATTGGGTTTATGTTCCTTGTTAGTGGAAATTTTTGAGCAAACGTTCATCTTCTAATTAACATGACGAGATTCGAGAGAGGAGTTATGCTAATTTAGGGTTGAATCCGTTATTCTACGCGGCGAGATTCGAGAGAGGAGTTGCGTAGTTTCTAATTCAAAATTCCATCTTTTTACTGCGCTGCAAGATTCGAGAGAGGAGTGACGTAAGTGTGACATAAACTCCAATATAGCGTCAAGAGAGAAAGAGATTTCCTCTTGAGTTAGCATCATTGATTTTTGCTCGTCACATTATTTACTTTCCACCTAAGTTAGAGATAACTAGGGGAAATTGGGTAACAGAATTCTGAGATCGAGAGACGATGAATTTCAACTTAAAATCGATGCAAGATAGTAATGAAGAGAACCATTAAATATCACTAGAAATCTCGTCACAATAGGCAAGGGAAAACAACCTGCAAGATCATTTCTCCAACCCTGATAAAAGTATTTTCTAAGAATCGTGTTTAGTTCTATCATTATTAGTTTAAGTTTTCTTTATTATAAAATTAACTCACTAAAGAAAAAGTATCCCACTTGGATTCACGGAACGGGTAAGGCTAGTAATTACGAGCACTAACGTTGCACTTCCTCTAGGAACGATAACTCAACACATCATTTTATTACTTGATTCGACACGTGCATTTGCGTGATTACGTAGATCCATTTTGGCCGTATCAAGTTTTTCGCGCCGTTGCCGGGGAAGCGCAACTGGTTTAGTGTTTTATTTCTCGTAATATTAGTTAAACTTTAGTAGTTGGAGATCAAGTATTTTGTTTTTAATTGTTTTCTTGTCTTAGCACTTATTTCGAAGCTTTGTGGTGTATGTCAAAGTATAGAAACCCGGAATTATTGCCACTAAACTTAGAAATAGAGCGCACCTGTAGACAAAATCGAAGAAACCGTAGAACGGAAAACATTGATCATCCTGAGATGGATAATAACGGACAACAAGTTATCGATGACATAGAGGGTCACGTGAACCATAACGGGCAAGCGAATCCAAATAATCAACACGTGCCGCCTCAAATGATATGTAGGGATTACAACACACCTTTTAGGGGAGGTTTGCACACGAGTATTGCCAGACCACCTATAGAAGCTAATAATTTCAAGATGGACCCTTTCATTATGCAACAAGTTCAACTAAATAGATTTGGGGGTCTTAACCATCAAGATGCAAACTCTCATTTAAAAACCTTCTTAACAATATGCGACATGTTTAAGGCAAATGGTGTGTCCACAGACGCAATTCAACTAAGAGCATTTCCTTTTTCCTTAGAAGGTCGATCAAGGGATTGGTTGGACTCTTTACCCGATGATGCTATCACCACATGAGCCCAATTAGAAGATAAATTTTTAAATAAGTATTTTCCACCTTCTAAGACGGCTAAGTTGATTAGAGATATCACTACATTTATGCAACATCATGGGGAGACTCTTTACGACGCATGGGAGCGTTTTAAGGAGCTGTTAAGAAAATGTCCACACCATGGGTTAGCACAACACCAACAAGTATCCACGTTTTACAACGGGTTGCAAACCGCAACCATGATTCTAGTAGATGGAGCCGCGGGAGGTTCCCTAATGAAAAAATATCCGGAAGATGCGTACGCCATTTTAGAAGATTTAACGTCTAATAATTATCAAGCATATGAAAGACAAGCAACAAGTAATCCAGCAGGGGTGCACCATGTAGATCAAATCACATCCTTACCCGCCGAAATGACATCACAATTTAACTTGATTAACAAGAGGCTAGATTCATTATCTAATCCTGCGCCTAGTGCACCACTAACGGTAGAATAATTAAATCTATTAACGGAGGAAGCCAACTATATAGGAGGACAATAGAGGCAAATTCCACCGGTATTTGCTAATCATTATCACCCCGAGTGGCGACATCACCCTAATTTCTCTTGGAGAAATAATCAAGGAGTGAACCAATCGCCGGGATTTCATCTAAATCTGAATCCCACCCAAGGGAATCCTCAAAACAATCCTAGGAAGTTAACCGATGAAGTTATTGTGGGGATGTTCCAAAAGAATGAGTCTAGGATTGGAGGGATTGAGTCATCTCTAAGATCTTTAGAGACCACATTGGGGCAATTAACAACCACGTTAAGCAAAAGGCCGATTGGATCATTACCTTCGGATACCATGCCTAACCCAATAAGAGAGGAACCTCCTAATCATTGTAGTGCAATCGCTTTAAGGAGTGGGGTGGAAATTCAAAGTGGAGATGAGTTGTTAGAAAAAGCTAGAGATGACAAGAGGAAGGAACAAGGAAATGAACCTAGGGGGATGCAAGAAGAAGAGCCCGTAAAAGTTAAGGAACCGGAGATAGTTGAAGTCCAACCACTAAATAATAAAAAGAAAGAAATCATCTATCCTCCACCTCCCTTCCCATCTAGATTAGCGAAGACAAAGCTCGATAAACAATTCCAAAAGTTTATGGAAATCTTTAAGAAATTAACTATAAATATTCCGTTTGCTGAGGCTCTTGAACAGATGCCTAGTTATGTCAAGTTTATGAAAGACATCTTATCCAAGAAGAGGAAATTCGTTTAGAGGGAGATAGTCGCCCTAACAGAAGAATGTAGTGCAATATTACAAAAGAAACTACCTCAAAAATTAAAAGATCAAAGTAGCTTTACAATACCATGTTTGATAGGAACGACATTTTCAGGGAGAGCATTGTGTGACTTGGGAGCTAGCATCAATCTGATGCCCTTATCTATTTACACAAAATTAGGCCTGAGAGAGATTACACCAACATCTCTTACTCTACAGTTGGCTGATAGGTCTTTAGCTTTTCCTAAGGGAATTGTAGAGGATGTACTGGTTAAGGTGGATAAATTCATCTTTCCAGCCGATTTTGTGGTGCTAGATATGGATGAGGATAAGGAAGTTCCTATTATTCTAGGAAGACTATTTTTAGCCACAGGACGCACCCTTATAGATGTATAAAAGGGAGAGCTAACAATGAGAGTCAACGAAGAGGAGGTAACCTTCAATATCCTTAAGGCCATGAAATTCCCTGAAGATAGAGAAGAATGCTATTTAATTAAAGAGGTTGAGGTGCCATCTAGGTTGACACACGAGGAAGAAGATTTTGATCATAGATTGTTAGACATCTTAGTTAACGACGAGGGTGAAGAAGATAAAGTAATGGAAGAATTTGTTCACATACTCAATACATGTGAAGGGTTGCCACCATATAAGAGTTTTGAAGTGATAACTAGGACAAGCGAACCAAGAATGATAAAACCTTCTATCATTGAACCACCTAAGTTGGAATTAAAACCACTACCTGAACACCTTAAGTATGTATTTCTAGAGGAAGATAACACTCTTCCGGTCATAATCAATCATCATTAAGAATGGAAGAAGAGTTAAAATTAATTGAGTTACTAAGGGAGTTTAAGGAAGCGATTGGTTGGACTCTTGCCGACATCAAGGGGATTAGCCCATCCATCTATATACACAAAATTCTATTAGAAGATGGGGAGAAAGGATCCATCGAACATCAACGAAGGCTTAGTCCTCCAAAGAAGGAGGTGGTGATGAAGGAAATCATTAAGTGCTTGGACGCGGACATTATTTATCCTATTTCAGATAGCAAGTGGGTAAGCCCGGTGCATTGCGTACCAAAGAAGTGAGAGATAACACTTGTTAAGAATGAAAATAATGAACTTATACCTACTAGGGCTGTCACGGGATGGAGGATATGTATTGATTATCAAAAATTGAACAAGGTGACTAGAAAAGATCATTTTCCGTTACCATTCCTTGACCAAGTCTTAGATAGATTGGTAGGTGGCCAGTATTTTTGCTTCTTGGATGGATATTCAGGATACAACCAGCTTATGGTTGCACCAGAAGATCAAGAGAAGACAACATTTACATGCCCCTTTGGTACATTTACATTTAGGAGACTACCATTTGGATTATGCAACGCTCCCGCCACATTTCAGCGTTGTATACTGACAATACTATCCGACCTCATCGCTCGAGGCATTGATCCGGCAGAGTATGGAATCGAGGTATTCATGGACGATTTTTCCATCTTTGGTAAATCGTTCGATGCATGTTTGGCATGTATGGGGAGGGTATTGGCCCGCTGTGTTGAGACTAACTTAGTACTGAACTGGGAAAAGTGCCATTTTATGGTACGTGAGGGCATTGTATTAGGACATAAGGTATCGAGTCAAGGACTAGAAGTGGATCGAGCAAAGATTGAAGTGATAGAAAAACTTTCTCCGCCAACGAATGTCAAGGACATTCGTAGTTTCCTCGGTCATGCCGGATTCTATAGGCGGTTCATTAGAGATTTTTCAAAAATCACAAAGCTTTTATGCAATTTACTCGAGAAAGATACACCTTTTATTTTCAATAACGAGTGCTTAGAAGCATTTCAAATGTTAAAAGAAAAATTAATCTCGGCACCCATTGCCAAGGCACCCGATTTCTCATTACCCTTCGTTCTCATGTGCAATGCGAGCAACTATGCGGTGGGAGCCGTGTTGGGGCAAATGCACGACAAAGTTTTCCACACCATTCATTATGCTAGTAAGACTCTTATTAACGCCCAAGTGAACTACACAACTACAGAAAAGGAACTCCTAGCGGTGGTTTTTGCGTTCGACAAATTCCGCGCTTATCTGATTAGTTCTACAGTCATAGTTTACACGGACCACGCAGCAATCTGATATCTAGTGGAGAAAAAGGAGGCTAAACCTAGGCTTATTAGATGGGTTCTACTCCTCCAAGAGTTTGATTTTGAGATCAAGGATCGTAAGGGGGCAGAAAACCCGATTGCCGACCACTTATCGAGATTAGAGAATGGGTGTGAGAAAGACGTACACGTTGAGATTAAGGAAAGTTTCCCAGATGAGAGTTTACTTACAGTCACAGAAGGGAGCATCTCATGGTATGCTGATTTCGTTAACTATATAGTTAGCAAAGTTTTTCCACCGGATTTTAGCTACCAACAAAGGAAGCGATTCCTTCATCAAGTGAAGTTTTACCTATGGTATGACCCGTATCTATTTAAAATTTGTGCTGATCAAATTATTCGTAGGTGTGTGCCCGAGATGGAAGTTCATAGTATTCTAGAAAAGTGTCATGCATCACCCTATGGAGGACACCATAAGGGAGACTGGACAGCGAGGAAGGTTTTAGAGTCAGGATTCTATTGGCCAACCTTATTCAAGGACTCTCATCACTTTATAGGACAGCGTGACCGTTGACAACGGGTTGGAAATCTTCAGCGGGGAGCAAGCATGCCCATGAATGGAATCCTTGAAGTAGAAGTCTTTGATGTATGGGGGATTGATTTCATGGGCCCCTTTGTCAACTCCGATGGAAATTTATATATTTTGCTAGCAGTAGACTATGCGTCGAAGTGGATAGAGGCGATAGCCACCCAAAGGAATGATGCCAAGGTGGTGCTAAAATTTCTAAGGTCTAACATCTTCAATAGATTTGGTACACCGAGGGCAATAATTAGTGATGGAGGGGCGCACTTTTGTAATTTACAATTTAAAACTTTACTAAAGAAATATGGTGTAACACATAAAGTAGCTCTTGCCTACCATCCGCAAACCAATGCTTAGCCGAGGTGTCAAATCGTGAGATCAAGACCATCTTAGAGAAAACGGTTAATGCAACGCGTAAGGATTGGTCACAAAAGCTAGGTGATGCATTATGGGCCTATAGAACAGCTTTTAAAACTCCGATCGGATTAACACCATATAAAATGATCTATGAGAAAGCGTGTCACCTACCGGTGGAGTTGGAACATAAGGCGTATTGGGCAATTAAGAAATTAAACTTTGACTTCCAAGAGGCGGGCAATAAAAGACTATTGCAAATTAATGAATTGGAAGAAATTCGGTCCAACGCATACGAGAGCGCCAAACTTTATAAAGAGCGAACAAAAAAATGGCACGACGCAAGATTAACGGTGAAAGAGTTCAAGACCGGGCAATTTGTATTGTTATTTAACTCAAGACTTAAATTATTCCCGGGAAAACTAAAATCGAGATGGTCGGGACCATTCATAGTGACGCAGGTGCACCCGTATGGGGTAGTCACGATTTGCAACGAGAAGGATGGCTCCGAATTCAAGGTAAATGGCCAAAGACTAAAGGAATATCATATAGATATTGATCGTCGGGAGTCGACGATCGTGAAATTGCAATGACGGGTGACAAAGAGATACGTCCGGCCGAGACGTTTTAAAGGAGGCGCTTGGTGGGAGGCAACCCATCGTATCGTAGAATATATATATATATATATATATATAATAATAATAATAATAATAATGATAATAATTATATATAGTCGCTTGTTTTCATTAGTAAAAAAAAAAAGAAATGTGTTGAAGGAAGCAATGCCATATGAATCTAGTTGACTATGCTCAATAATTTTTAGGAGTGAAAATGCTGGAGGAGAGAAAAAATTGGACAAAAATCTGTAGGAATTTAAAGTAAAATAGATTTTGTAAAGCAGAAGGCAGTTGTTACAACGCTACGAAAACATGCGTAATAGATTTTTTTTCTGACTGCTTCTTCATGGATGCCGCGGAAGTCCTCAAGCCGCCGGTTCAGCTGAACCGGTGCAGGTGAATCATCGCTCCGAAGGTTTTGGGCTACATTTATTTAACGGATAAAATGTAATTAGTTAATCTAATGATAAAACATGACCCAATCCAGTTTAATTAAATTAAAAACGCCTAAAATTTTTATCTCTCCCAACAACAGTGCACACATTGTCATTTCCTGCTGACTACCTAGGGTTTACGGGAGAGGGTGCGACAGCGGCGATTGGCACAAGAGAGGGTTTTCGTCCGACGACTTGGGTTAACGTCACCGGAAGAGAGAGAGAAGGGGCCGACGGGCTTCACCGACGGGGGGACTGGAGTTCTGGAAGCAAGCGGCACCACCGAGCGGCCTTTGATGTAGTCAAGCTTCTGAGCGCCGGTGACAATAACGACTAACTCTCTGGAATAACTGGACTGCGAGGTTGGGCGTGGATTTTGGGAGCAAGTCTTAGAGGTTGTTAAAGGTAAATCCCTTAATCCCCAACACATTGTAGAATCAGACCCACATTTTAGTCTTCCCGATTTATGGTTAGGTCACTGATGAAGTGGGACGCAACCGGCGAACGGCTTTGACGTGCCAACACCAAGCGCGTGATCGGGATTCTGGAAGCAGGCTATAGTACGTAATCAGAGTTCTGGAAGTGTGAGGCGGACGGCGAGCACATTACCTCCCTCTGAGTCAAACGAGAGCAGTGCAAGGGCTTCTAATCACATATCCTGAAAAGATCTGAGGTATAAATCCTAACCTTGCAACTCATGGATAAGAGTAATTAGTAGAAAATTTATATCTACTTTGTTCTCCTATGATGTGTGCTGTGTTTAGCTAGGACTATGTCTTCTAAACGAAGGTCTAAAAAGAAAAAGGGGAAGGAATTTGTTAGAGAGAAAGCAGTGAAATTTTCAAGTGAGGCAGCGGAGTATTGGTTTCGCTCATTGAAAACGCTCCCTTTCATCTTTGAAAGAGGATTTAAAATGGAAAAGAGAGCTTGGAGTGTAACCTATGCTGAGCAGATCAAGGCACTCCAGTGGGAGGTCTTCTGCCATCCGAGGACTGAGGCTATTCTCCCCATGGTCTATGAATTTTATGCAAATGCTAAAAGCATAGAGGGAGAAGTAGTGACTGTTAGAGGGAAGGCGGTTGAGTTTTCTGCAGAGATGATTACTGATATGTTCAATTTGGAGGATCATGGGTATGACGACTATGCTGAAATTCTTAATAATGTATCTCTTCAGGAAATGACGGATACAGTGTGTTGCACACCGACACCAGAGTGGGCAAGTAAGACACATAGAGTACTGAAGACCTCTTGTCTAACTAGGGAAGCTAAAGTGTGGCTGCTGTTTATTAATGCTAGTATCATGCCCACTCGGCACCCGAACACTATTACATTGGATAAGGTAGCGTTGATCTACGGTATTATAAAGGGCCTATACTTTGATTTAGGAAAGATTATTACATTGCAACTTCGGCAGAAAATTAGAGAGGAGAAACCTAGACAGCTATGGTTTCCAACCCTCATAACTGAGTTATGTCTGCAAGCTGGTGTGGAAAAGGATGAGGAGGACATGGTTACACCTGTAAGGCGACATATTACTGAAACGCTTGTCGAAGTCAACGTCAAGGTTGCTGCGAAAACACAGGGAAGGGGACGTAGTTGGAAGAAAGAGGGTGAAGCTCAGACTTCACAGGCACCAATAGTGAAACCAATGCGAATTGATATTCCAATAGTCGACCATGACACTGATCCCGACCTATTGATGGAGCATATTGAGTATATCAAAGCCTATCAGCGATGTCACCATTTGTTTGCAAGGGAGCAATTTGAAGATATTCGTACCAACATCCGTAAAATCATGGAAAAAAGGAAGATTCCGGTGTCTGAGCCGAATTTTAAGATGATGGGGCAGTTCGACGATAAAGGCTTCCTCTTGACTTGTGACAAGACTAGAGTTGATCCAGCGACGAAAGCAAACGCGGACGATGATGACGAGGACGATGATGACGGGGAAGATGCTGATGAGGACGAAGCTGACGATGAGGATGCCGAGGACGATGAGGAGTAGGATCTCCCCAGATTACCCTTTATCTTGCATAGTTTTGACTATATGTTGTTAACGGATATATCATCCATATTTTGTTCTACACTATTCCTGGCTGTTTATGAGTATGGACTATAGTCTGGGGGATTTATATTTTGTGGTGTGACATCATGAATGCTCCATTTTGGTACATTACAGTTTGTATTTTCATAATATGTTTATGTGCTAATTGCAACTTATATTTGACTTGATACGTTATCATGCACATGATCTGCACTATTTTAATACATTATTACTGCTAATGATTGGGCATGGAGGACGCAAACTGTTATCCATTTTGGATAAATAATACTTGGAGGTCATATGTGCTTCCTTGAACTTTACTGTGTTATGGTTGCTAATTATTACTAAGCGGACTTCACATCTTCAATGCCATGCCCAAGTTTTTGATACATGATTATGCTGAGCTGTTGTCCTGATTTATGCTGATATGCTGGTCAAAAATAGAGAAGTATTATGATATGCCATATGTGCCCAGTTGTCTTCGTCTTAATCGCATTTTTCTACTGCAATGTTTATTCCTCTCGTACATGAACATACTTTCAGATTACACATGCATTTTAGCTTATTACTTGGACAGTTAGTTTGGAAAATTGTGTAGAATGAATTGTCTCCAGGTTTTGTACACATGTTAAGCGTGCAGATCATTAGGACACATGAAGTGACAATCTATGCAAGAAGTTCCTACTACGAACATTTGGCCAAAGTATCTTTGCGGGCACTCCTACTTCAGGGAAGTTCTTTACAGTTCATTTCCGCTCTTTTATATGATTTTGTACTTATTACTACAACTATTTTACAATATCATAGTCCAACGATAGTTTTGCTAGGGACTAGCAAATCATTTAAGTGTGGAGGTGGGGGTATTACAACCCCTACCATTTGGATGATTCGTTAAACCACGTTTTGAATGATCTTAGTTCTTGTTTCATTTAATCACTAGACTATTCTAGATATATTCAATGATAATTGATTGATATGGCTGAACAGTCCAAAGAGTTCAATTAGTGAATTTGAAATTAGTAAGATTTTTTTTTGTGATAAAGCTCACTTAAGCATTTTTGTTTTTATGCACAAAATTTTTTGTTTACTTCCATGACAATTTTTTGATATTGACCTCTACAAATAACGGGAGGGGCGAGCAAGAACTAAGTCAACGATGTAAGCCAACACATGAGCTTAAGTAGTTATTCCATTTTGATCTTCACTAGAATAGTTGAGCTTGAACTTTTTCATACATATTATTTCATGCCTAAATTCCCTATATCTCGACTAGTTGTATCTTAGTAAGTTAGCCATTTATGGGTGTTTAATTTGTATAAACAAATGATTGAACTTTATAGTGATATGCGACCTAAGTATATGACCACATACTTGGAATGATCCCAACTATGATGATATAAAAAATATAGAGAAATTTATGTCATAGTGATATGCGGCCTAGGTATGTGAAAACGTACTTGGAATGATCCCAACTATGAGTAAAAAAAACAAGAGAAAAAAAATGTGGTTGAGCATCATAGTGATATGTGGCCCGAGTATGTGCACTTATACTTGGAATGATCCCTACTATGAATAAAATATGTTAAAGAATATATGTTGTTAAACCTCATAATACGGTGAATTACTAAGACTATTTACTAGGGAAGGTCATTTCATGATCAAGGTTATCCATAAATTTTTAACCAAGCCAAGTTTATCCTATTTTCAATTGAACTACTAACTCATGTGTATGCTAAATCGAAGCTTAGCATATTCTTATCCTTTCCAATAAATGCTGAGGTTCAATGAGAAAAATTGCATGAGAGTAAATTACTTTTAAAGAAAAGCACGCACCGCACTAAGATACTTATTTGAGCATTATCTTCTATCTAACTAATGAATTTGTGAATTTTGAGCTCTTATTGATTTCTAAGCCTATCAGTTAAGTAAAGTGAATTTCTTGAGTAAGCTTTGATTAAGTTATTTTACAAGAAGGATCATTTGAATTTGCATCTTGATAGTATATCTTCATCCAATCCATTGATCTGAATTATCTTTGCTAGGGACTAGCAAAAGTTCAAGTGTGGAGGTGTGATAACTTCTCAATTGAAGTTATCTAGTCCCCTAGTTTTACATAATCGTTGTGATAAATGAGAAGAAATGACTTAAATTAGTATAAATGTCCATAAATTAATAGTCATTTTATTCACGCTTAATTAACCTATTTTGCCTATGTTTTTCTTATTAGAAATGACGTAAAAATCGAACCGGCAAAGTAAGTACAGGAATTATATTTTGGCTGTGCAGTTGTTATAGAAACCTGTTGCAGTTGTTATAACAAGTCTGGGCGGTTTTAAAATTCGAATTTCGAATTTTGCGCCAAAACTAAATATGGAAGGAGGTATCTATTGGAAAAGGGCTGCTCGTTTTTAACAGGGGATTTTCATTCCTAAAAGGGGACGAAATTAGAGAGAGGAGAGAGACCTTAGAGCCATCATCTTGGAGAAGAAGAAGAGGAAGAACGGCTAGGGTTTGGACGCACCGGCGAGAAGGAAGAAGGGTCTAAGCGAGATCTACACGCATATTCCTGCAGCATTCAACTCATTAAGCATGTTTAGTAAGACCTTCTTTGTTGTGTGGTTTCATTCCTCTAGCATGAACTAATTGTATGGATCTTGTATGATGTGAGTACCTTGTTTTATTGTGATGATTTTACTTTAAATTCATTTTATGGTTGTTTGAATCTCTATCTTTATTGGGTTTATGTTCCTTGTTAGTGAAAATTTTTGAGCAAGCGTTCATCTTCTAATTAGCATGACGAGATTCGAGAGAGGAGTTATGCTAATTTAGGGTTGAATCCGTTATTCTACGCGGCGAGATTCGAGAGAGGAGTTGCGTAGTTTCTAATTCAAAATTCCATCTTTTTACTGCGCTGCAAGATTCGAGAGAGTAGTGGCGTAAGTGTGACATAAACTCCAATATAGCGTCAAGAGAGAAAAAGATTTCCTCTTGAGTTAGCATCATTGATTTTTGCTCGTCACATTATTTACTTTCCACCTAAGTTAGAGATAACTAGGGGAAATTGGGTAACGGAATTCTGAGATCGAGAGACGATGAATTTCAACTTAAAATCGATGCAAGATAGTAATGAAGAGAACCATTAAATATCACTAGAAATCTCGTCACAATAGGCAAGGGAAAACAACATGCAAGATCATTTCTCCAACCCTGATAAAAGTATTTTCTAAGAATCGTGTTTAGTTCTATCATTATTAGTTTAAGTTTTCTTTATTATAAAATTAACTCACTAAAGAAAAAGTATCCCACTTGGATTCACGGAACGGGTAAGGCTAGTAATTACGAGCACTAACGTTGCACTTCCTCTAGGAACGATAACTCAACTCATCATTTTATTACTTGATTCGACACGTGCACTTGCGTGATTATGTAGATCCATTTTGGCCGTATCAATAGGTTTGGTTTTCTGTCTTTCACAATCTCATAGGGGGTCTTATTGTGACTTTTGGTGATAGTAGCCCTATTAATTACATGGCAAGCAGTGTTTACTGCCTCAACCAAGAAATATTCTGGGAGTGATGTATCACTTAATAGGGTTCTACCAGCCTCTATCAAGGTTCTATTTTTCCTTTCAGCAATGCCAGTTTGCTGAGGTGTTCTTGGTGAAGAAAATTCCTGAAATATCCCAAACTCTTCACATAGCTTTGTCATACTGTCAGACTGGAATTCAGTACCATGGTCACTTCTTATTTTTACCACTGTACTGTCTAACTCATTCTGAATTTGTTTGACAAAATTATAGAAGATACTATGTGTTTCAGATTTCTGTCTAAGGAAGAACACCCAGGAAAACCTTGAGTAGTCATCTACAACTACAAATGTGTAGACCTTCCTACCTAGGCTGTGAACTGGCATAGGACCAAAGAGATCCATATGCAAGAGGTATAAGCACCTCATAGCATCTTTGTTTTCAATGCTATTAAAGGTGGATCTAGTCTGCTTGCCCTTTTGACAAGCTGAGCATATCCCATCTTTAATACACTTAACCTGAGGATCATTCCTTACTAACTCTTTGCTAAAGAGTTGTCCAATTATCTTGTAGTTAAGATGGACTAGTCTCTTGTGCCATTTGACACAATGAGAGACTTTCTCATCAGCTACAAGACACACTGGAGAAACATTGTTCTCACACATAATGTCCAGACAATAGACATTTATCTTTCTGTAACCAGTCAAAATGATCTCTTGATCATTTGATCTCCTGATATGACAACCATCTTTGACAAATGAGATGTCATATCCTAAATCACTCAGCTGACTTATACTAATAAGGTTATGTTTCAAACCTTTAACATAAGCCACTTGAGTAATTGTTATAAGGTTGCTAGAAATGTTTCCAAAACCTTTGATGATTCCTTTTTCAGAACCACCAAAGGTGACTTTAGGACCATCCTTGATTGGTGTGTAATCCTTTAGCAATCCCCTAGTTCCAGTCATGTGCCTGGAACATCCACTATCCAAGTACCATATTGGGGCATGGTCACTTGGACTCACCTGCAAAACAGATTAGTTAACCTTAGAACCCAAAGAATTCTTGGGTCCTTGGTGCTGGTTAGTTTGCCTCTTAACAAACCTACCTATAGCTTTTCTAGCAGGCAGATTGTTACTCACCTTGGCACTTGAATTGTGCCAACAGTCCATGGCAAAGTGGCCAACCTTGTCACAACACCAGCACTCAAATCTGTTGTACCTTTGCTTGGGTACAACCCTGGCTGTTTTATCTTCAACAGGCTTGTGGAGTACTGGGGCTTTGCCCTTAGACTTGGACTTTACAGTCCTAGCAGGTTGTGTAAACCCTAATCCAGTTTTACCCTTTTGATGTACAAATTCATCTATCAAAGGTAAAATAGATTTTGGTTTAGAATACCTTGCAACTATATCTCTCTCCTTCTGAAGACTAATCTCCAGATTTTTGATTTGATCATTTTTAAATGTTATAGTCCCCATCTGAATAACAGTTATGTTCTTCAGCCTGGCTATTTCATTTAGTTTTTGATCAAGCGACTTATCAAAATTTGTTGCAGCCACTTTGAGACTTGCAATCTCCTTAGCCTGACTCTTGGCCAAGGATTTGCTTTTCTTTAAAGCTTGCAACACTACTCTATATTCATCAATCAATTGATGAATGTCTCCTTCAGATTCAGATTCACTCCCATCACTTGATGTTGATGAATCTGATTCTGATTCAGCACTAGAAATTGAACTTGAAGAACAATTTTGTACCTGACTTGGTCCAGGCTGCTCCTGGATTTTGTCATCTTCAGATAAGGCCATCAGTCCCTGGCACTGATTGTCCTCTTGCTCATATATAGAATTCATTAACTGGATGAACTCCTCTTCTTCTTCTTCAACAAACAGTCCAATGTAAGCTTCAGCTTCTGAATCAGTTTCTGAAGAAGACATATCTGACAGACTTTTGTCCTTCTTTGCAACAAAGGACCTTTCCTTTTTGCCCTTGATTAGAGTCTTCTTCTTCTCAGTAGACTCTTTCCTTTTCTCTGGACAGTCAGCAACAACATGTCCTTGTCTGTTACAACAATAACAGACTATCTTTGAAGATGTAGTTTTACTTGTCTTGGGCTTTCTCCTGTCATTCTTTGATGACTTCTGTGAAGTGGATGGCTTAGACCTCCACTGTTTCTTCTTTAGGAACTTCTGAAAATGTTTTGTGAAAGCTGCAAAGTCCTCATCACTCTCACTGCTTTCAGAATTCTTACTTTCTGACTCATCTGTCTCAGTCTCAGTAACTTTTGGGGGAGGAGATGGAGACTTACTTTTATATTTCTTAGTGACTTCTATCTTGAATGCCACAGCTCTTTTTTTATGCTCAATTCTTGTGGTCTTCTCTTCCTATTTCCTAACCATTAGCTGTATTTCATAGGATAACAGCTTTCCAAATAATGTTGGATGAGGAATATCTGCTAACTTGGCCATTTCCCTTATGACATAAATCTTGGTATCCCACTCTTTAGTTAGGGATCTCAAGAACTTATTATTCAGCTCATAATTGCTGAATTCTCTTCCATAGGACATTAGCTCATTAACTATCATATAGAATTTCTTGTAGCACTCAGTTATGCTATCAGACCTTCCTTGTCTGAAGCTCTCATACTCTTGGTTTAATAATGACTTTCTGTCCTGTCTAACTTCTTCAGAACCCTCCATGTACACTATCAGAGTATCCCACATCTCCTTTGATGTTTTACAGTGTATCAAGTTCTGAAATGTAGCATCATCTATTGCACTTACTATTATATTCTGGGCCCTTTTGTCCATGGTGGCCAGAATAATCTCATCCTTGGTCATTTCAGAAAAGTCTTTTGGAGTTCTCTGATTTGCATCCAACACAGATACTTTTATTGGCACATATGACCTTTTTTTGACTGTGATATAAATTCTAGGGTCAGAGGCTTTCATAAATAGTCTAACCCTTTCTTTCCAGATGCCAAAAATCTCCTTTCTACAAATTGGCAACTTCATGGATCCAAGTTCTTTATGATTCTCTGTTGAACCAATTTTCTTAATTTTCTTGATTCTGTACTTGAGTATACTGAATCTGCCAACAGGATCTACTCAGACAGTTATGTCCCTTTTTTGAGTAACCTCGCTTTGATACCACTTGAAAGAAATTGTACCCTATCACCTAGAGGGGGGGGGGGTAAATAGGTGACCTTATCTTTTTAAAATTTTAGGCAGATTATATCACAGATTTATAAATAATTCTTCACAGCAATTCAACATAGCAATCACAGAATCACACACACAGAGTACACACAGTTTTATAGTGGTTCCCCAAGGTCTGGGTACATCCACTTTCCCCCTTCGCCTATCTAGTAGTGTACTAGATTCAGCCAAACTCCTCCACTATTCCTCAGATCCTCAGATCTTACACTCAGAACCCAAATCAGGTTCCTACAGCTCAGAGTGATCCCACTCCTACAACTCAGGCTCAACAGCCCTACCAGTCAGTCTTCACAAAGACCTACACTCAGCCACAAGGCCTACACTCAGAGAAATGAATCTCCTACACTCAGGCACACAGGCCCTACCACTCAGCCTTTATAATTTCAGGCTTACAACTCAGATCCCTAAGGATCCTACAAGAAATTAAGAATACAATGTATATAACCTCAACTCAGAATAAGAGAGAAGAGTTGACAGGTTTCTTGATGAGTTCTTGGAAGAACTCTGCTGAGATCAACCTCCCTTGGCTTCCTTCAAAGCTTCTTGAATGTAGAACACAGTAGGGTTGATTCTCTATGCAGCTGATCTTCAATCACTACAGCTTAAGATTCAGATCTAAGTCTGAAACTTTCTTCACAGCCTGGTTCAACAGCTGTATTCTTGGAATGAGCTCTCTCTCTCCAACTACTTAGATCTTCACTTGACTTGATTCTTCAATGAAGTGCTTGATCTTCTTCTCAATCTTCTTTGATGTGTTAATCATCCTCTGCTGTTGACAGAATAAGTCTTTATATAGGCCTTCTTCATGGTGACCGACTGAACCGGTTCCTAACAGCTTTCTGACAACTCTGACAATTGCAGTAGACCGGCTGGAATGGCAGCTGTCATGTCATCCAGTCACTTCTTGAAATATCTGTAACTGTCTGAAAGTGTCGAGACAGTCTGTCTTTAAGTGTCGACACTTATAGACTAAGTGTCGACACAAGTTGACTAAGTGTCGACACTAGCCTTTATGGTGTCGACACAACTCCTTGTGTTGTAGAATCTGCTTCTCGACACTGCTACTTCAACATGTGTCGACACTGATATTGTGTGTCGACACAAGTCCTTGTTCTTCAGTACTTTGTTGATTTCTTGTAAGTGCCGACACAACTCCTTTGTGTCGACACATCTTCTTGTGTTGAACTTGTTAAGTGTCGACACATCTTCTTGGTGTCGACACATGCTTTTTGTGTTGATACTTTTGCTGAGTGTCGACACATCTGCTTGGTGTCGACACTTGTACTTAGACTCTGTTGAAATCTGCTGAGTGTCGACACAGCCTCCAAGTGTCGACACTTTCTTCATGTGTTGAGTCTTCTGCTGTGTGTCGACACATTCTTCATTATGTCGACACATGTACTTGAACTTTGCTGAAGTGTTGCTGAGTGTCGACACAGCCTCCAAGTGTCTACACTTTCTGATGTCGACAAAGTTCCTCTGGGTGTCGACACTACTTCTAAGTGTTGACACACCTTCTCTGGTCATTTCTTCATTGAGTGTCGACACAAGTTGTATGTGTCGACACTTTCCTTCTAGTGTCGACTCTGCATTCCTGGTGTCGACACAATTACTCCAAGTGTCGACACTACTTCTCTGGATGTCGACACAAGTCTTCTTAAGTGTCGACACTTTTCTTCTGGGTGTCGACGCATGGACTTAGAAACTTTTCAGCTTTCCCTGCAAATACACAACAAGAAAAACCTTGATTAGAAAGGAGCAAAATTCGTTGCTAATTTTAATTAGCAAGGAATTTAGAAACAAAAAAAATTTGTAGCTAATATGATCCTAGCTAAATTTAGCAAGGAATTTATTCCTTTCTAATTAGCAAGGATTTTTTAGGAACGATTTTTTTTGATGCTAATGTTTTGTATTTTATATAATTATTTGATTAAATTTAAATAATATTTATATACTAAAAAAATATTTTTTAATATGCACTTGTTGAGAATCGAACCTAAACCTCTCATATATAAATTTCTTACCCAACCAACGCTCCTAATTAACTAATTCGTTTATAAAAGGCGATAATATTTATAAATATATATATATTTATATATCTATATTATTTATATATCCGGTTTTTTATTTATACATAAATATATATATTTATTTATTTATAGTTATATATATATATAGTTTATTATATATAATTATTTATATATATCGTTATTTCTATATATTATATATATTTATATATTAATATATATTTTATATTGTTTATTTATTTATATTTTTTATATGTATATTATATATTTATTTATTTCTCGTTGGAGCAAGACGGGGAGATCGCACGGGAGTGTGACGAGCTCGACGGGGATATCGTGCGGGAGAGTGACGATCTTGGCAGATGAGCAGTATCATGATAAGAATGGGGATATAAATGGCTTCTTTAATTTGTTTAAAAACTTATGATATATATATATATATATATATATTAAAAAGTGTGATGAAAATATTTGGAGGGAATTGAATCTTTCCCTCCATAAATATTTATTTTAAAATAATTAGTATAGAAATTTTGAAAGGAAATATTTCGTTTCTATTTAGCAACAAATATTTTACAACAAAATAATTCGTTGCTATTTTTGCAACGAATTTTTTTGTTGCTATTTTTGTAGGTAAAAACAAATATCATTTACCTAGCTAAATTCGATGCTAATTAGCAACAAAATATTTTGTCTTCCTAATTTTCGTTGCTAAATGAAGTTTTTCTTGTAGTGATAATTAACCTGCACAAGGTAACTCAAAATACATCAAATACATTTTGATGTATATCATTGAGTAGAGTGAGCATTCTTCAAATCAGGTACATTTGTTCCAATGTACCCAACAAGTACATTTGAAGGAACGAGAGCTACTGAAATGACAAACATCAGAGACTTCATAGCGGATCAACTGATGGCATATCACAGGTAAAATATTATGAGACGTTAAATGTTCTAAGTTATATTACTATAAAATTATAAAGCTGATTAATTACAGTACTCTTACTTAAGCAGTTGATGTTCGACGATCGAGAGCGTTGGTGCATGTTCGAGGCGAATAACCCATACGAGCCTGGTTTGGGGAAAACCTTTTAATTAGTGTGTTTTATTTTGTAATAGTATTTTGGAGTACCTATCGTGTACACTAAGTTAGTTAATTTGTTTTAATTAATTCCGCTTTATCATTAATTTTTTTAAAAATAGCTTTCAAAACGCACAGCTTTTTTGCCAAACAGCTTAGCAGCTTCTTCTTTTGAAACAACAATGAAACATCTATTTCTCCAAACAGATTCACAGATTCTGCCATCGCTCTGCAAAACAGCTGATTATTACACCACTGCTTCTCACCAATGCTTCTCCAGTCGCTGCAGCCGCGCCAAACAAAGCCTATATAAGGAGTTTTGAACTTCTTCACTACAAGAAAAATCATAATTAACAAGAAGCAGATTACTTTGCTAATCCTTTAAATTCATTGCTAATTTTAATTAGCAACGAATTTAGAAACAAAAAAAAATTCATAGGTAATATGCTCATAGCTAATTTTAGCAACAATTTTTTTTTCTTTCTATATAGTAAAGATTATTTAGTAAGATATTTTATCCTTTTTAAATTAGGAAGGAATTCTATTTTTGTTGCTAATATTTAACATTTTTATTTAATAATTCTGGTAAATAAAAACAAAAATTACACATACTAAAAAATTTATTTGTTTAATTGTAGATGCAAGGTTTCAAACACCCAACCTATTCCATACAAACAATCATCCTTACCAATTGCTCTAACTTAATTTTTTGTTTATAAGTGAAGATATTATTTATATGTAACGTATACATCATTCATAAAATTATGTAATCAAATATAAATATATAATATATACATTTCTTTATATAACATATATATTCCTTTATATAATATATTTATATATATTAATTATATATAATACATATTTATTAGATATAACGATATTGTTTTGTTATATATATATATGTGTGTGTGTGTTGCCATATTATAAATGAATATAACTACTTTATAATATATATATATATATGTATAGTTATTTATATTATATATTTTTCATATAATTTATATGTACTATAACTATAATTAATTTGTTGAATACTAATAATCTTTATTAATTTATAAATTTATATATAGGAATTAAAATAATATATATAAAAAAAATTATATACAGCGAATTACATATATTATTAATTATTTTGTTGAATGCAAATAATTTATACTATTTATAAATATATTAAATAACAATTATGTTTTACTGGAAAGGATAATTTTGTAAGAAAAAGCCATGTTATTTTTTTGGAAAAACATTCATCAATAAATATTTTGCAACAAAAAAATTCGTTGTTATTTTGCAACAAAAAAAATTCGTTGTTATTTTAACAACATAAATTTGTCAACAAAAAAATTCGTTGCTATTTTAGCAACAAAAAATTCGTTGCTATTTTAGCAACAAAAAAATTCCTTGCTATTTTTGTTGGTAAAGTAAAAAAAAATTTACGTAGCTAAATTTGATGCTAATTAGCAATGAATTTTTAAGCCTTGCAATTTATCTTGCTAAATGAGATTTTTCTTGTAGTGCTTTTTCTTAAAATGTGGTTTTGACCTTAGCAATGTAGAGGGAGTCTTTTCATTCTTCATTTTATTTTCATCAACAACACATCGAGCAATGAGATCATAACGATCTCTATCAACTTGAGTGACGGTCGTTGTATGAGCTGCATGCTGGTCGGTATTTATGGTCATTTCAATTTTGTTATATGTAGTGGGAAACTTAATGTCAGATTTCAAAGTCATGAAGTTTGACTCAATAAATTTTCCCGATGGTCGTCAAATTTATTATGAATTTAAAGGTGACTACAAAGAGATAAATTTTTTTTGACAATAGAGCAACAATGGCTAAAAAACTCTAAATAGCACACTAACCGGAGAATCCAGGCGCGTCAGCGGGCAACAACTTTGGGCAGACTACGCTCCACACAATTAGTAATTCTCCACACAAGAACAATCAATAATTATGTTTGAGCTTTTCGCAGATCTACCACCTTTAAGCGAATAGATTACCAGAGCCCCGTACTACCGTCCAAATTTCCGTGTATATCCCTATGAACCTATTGCACAAATATCATCTTAGGGTGAATGATTACACACTGGTTTTAGAGAACTCTCTAAAATATATGAAACCGCAATCACACAAACTGACTCAAAAAGACCACTTTGGTGGCTGCAATTCTTATCAACCTATAAGATTCTTTCACACGAAGTTATCTGAATATTACTCTAAACTTAATGTCGTGTCTCTTTTGCTTAATGGCGTATGAGCACTGAATCGTCTAAAGAAAACACAAAGTCTGCCTTGGACTAATGTGATGAATGCATTTTATAATTAGTCCTTATATTTATTTCTCTCAATATAACCGAATCAGTTTTATTATTTTGGTGTTCTTTATAATGTTAATTAAAAATAATATCACTCCAAACAATTAATGAGACTAATAGACTTGAAATAAGTTTGCTCTCATACTAACTGTTGGGAAAATTAAGGCGTGTCGCTACGGAATTGTATTATCAAAAATTTAGGATAATTACAAAGCACTGAATGTAGAGGCGATGAAGAATGCATGATCGTCTTATTCAACGTTTAGTAATCTCTATTGGAGTAGCAAAATGAACGATTAATATTTCTAATTTGAACAATTCAAGAACACATAAATGAAATAAAGCTTGAGCAAATGATAAACTTTACTGAAGTGCGAATATGAAGCATATACCATTGATTAATTCAAGCTCATGCTTCATAATGGCAAACTATAGTGAACACGGACATGTTCTTATGCAAATTGTAGTGAACACAAATTCCGCCAACATATAACTTTTGTCTAAATGGATCTCTTCAATCAAAATAATTAACACAGATATTGCATATATGAGTGAATACAACACTGAAGTTCAAAGTAGCTTTTAATTATTGATTTTAATCGAGATCCGAAAAATATCAATATTGCGCGTGTGAACCTCAATTGATGTGACTTTGTAAAACTAGAACTAAATAACAGATCTTGAAATTGTCTCAAGATATGAAGATCTTTTCTTTAGGTGAAATGAGAAATCAAATGGTTGTTCATATCCAACAAAGCCTTGATAAAATTAACCATTACATGTTGATTAGATAGGAAAAGTAATACCCGAAATCTCATCGGTAAAGCAAGAGAAACCTCCCTCCCACGAGAATTCCATGCTCTGATGATTTCTGTAATCATTCATGCCCAGATCCCAGATCTGAAACAGAGTTTGCCTCCCTCTTTATCCCTCTGGATTGAACCAGAGCAAAACAAACACAGCTTGGCGCAGATGCCGAAGAGGGAGGGTATGCGACTGTATTATCCAAAAAACCAAATGGAGGAGGGTGAAGCAGCCAACTTCCTAGTTTTCAACTGGATCACATATTTGATGGAGGAGATCTGCAGCTGTGATCACGGGCATGTATGAGCCAAGGAACGTCCTGCAAGACGGCCAAATGCACTATTCTTCCTCCAAAAGTAATTGAAAATGACAAAGGGGCGGCAGTTACACAAAAAAGGAGAAAAAAAGGAGAAAAAGGGGTGTGATTCTTGTCACTCCTCTTCACGGGAGGATATGAATAGGCATAATGTTTTGGACTTTTAATAGGAGAGGTCCCATGAGAGTTACAAATTGAGCCTAATAAACCCAATTAAAAACTCCCATAAATAAAATGTAATTCCCCTTAATTAATTGGGTTTTACAACTACACCAAAAATTGTGCGAGGAGTGAGACCGGGTTCACGTCATGAAGTTACGAGACAATCTGGCTCACCTATCACATGCTTCGATCGTTTGCACGACTAAATTAATGCACACTCGTAGGAGTCCGAATAGACTAAATATTCGCGTACGACTTTACCAAGATGTCTTGATGAATCGAGTCCACCTTATGATAAATTTCCAAGAAATAATTCTTGTTATTTTCGCTTGAATCACCTACTTACCTATTTTGCTAGTTTCGCATCCTGAGTATCAGTACAAGTACATTTTTGATAGGCTAGTTATGTATTTTGCTTACTTTTATCAAATTTCTAAGATTTTTTTTCTTATTTGTTTTGGAATGTCTAACCTTTCGTGTCTGCGCCGCCCGCTACCTGATTCCGATCCACGTCAAGTTCCTGGAGGTTTATCCTCTTTAATTCTTGCTTTTCAGGTCCTATGTTTTATTTTCTTTACTGTCGGGACAATGTTTTTATTTCTGCACTAATTATTATCACACATTTTTTTAATCATGAACTACTGCTAAGCTATTGTTATGTATTAAAATTGCATGTTTAGCATACTCATTTGCTTGGGATTGTCACAAATTTTATTGGAATACATGTATATTTAACTTCTCAATGCTATAATTTATATCATAATTTTTCCAAAGTATTTATCTAAAACCTAATAATACTATTTCAGTTCCCGCCTAATAAATATGATGTTTACTTTCCGCATATTTGTGGCATCACAATCCACCCAAATCGCGCTCTTATTTTTTGCTTTTAGACAGGTTGTGACACCTTACCAATAGTACAGAAAATCCAACACCACCCGCCAACCGAAGTACTCCAGGATAAAAGCTTAACTAATTAGACTGCGGTCAACGCGCAATTAAAGAAGAACAATGAATATTTCAAGTTAATGGTGGTTAATGTGGGATTTTTTAAGGGTGATGTTATATGTAAACCAATAATGGCTATATACAAACCTTTACTATATACAAACAAATGCAAATATTTTTTTGTTATACACAAACCTAATGGTTATATACAAACCAATTTAAAATAAAAAAATTTAAATTTGTTAAACAACAAAAAATTAAATTTAAAGACAACCCATCAATTATATTAACCAAAATTAGTTTTATAAAAAAAATTAGTTTTCGGTTGCACCATAGTGGTCCAAGAAACCGCATTTCTCCGAGGCATGGATTCGAACAGATCGACTGCATCGCGTATTTGATTTCACCGCAAATATCCCTTGATCATTATGTTCCAAGAGTGCAAGTTTCTTTGAGGCGTTCTGTCGAACAACTTGGCGACATCTTCGATTGCACCTTCGTCGACATAAGCCTTGATCATGACAGTCCAGGCCACTACATTTCTCTCAGGCATAAGATCGAACAGCACCCGGGCATCCGTCAGGAGCTCGTTTCTAGCGTAACCCAAAACAATCGTCGTCCAAGAGACGACGTTCTTCTCTGGCATTTCGTTAAAAACCCTGCGCGCTGTCGGAACTTCGTCGGAGCGCAGGTAGCCGGAGAGCTAAATCGTCCAGGTGAAGACATTTCGGGCGGGCATTTTGTCGAACAGCTCCCTGGCTTCATCAACCCTACCCGCCTTCGCAAGGTCGTGGATCATCGCGGAGTCGGTCACCACGTTCCTCGCAGGAATCATCCCGAACAGCGCCTCCGCTTGCGGAAGGTCGGCCATGATTATAGTTCGCCGGCTGACGCATGTTATACGCCAGAAACGGGCGAAAGAGGGGCGGCGCGAGGCGGGGAGCAACGTAGCGGCGGATGCGGGAAAGTGGGATGCGGGAATAGGAAGAGTGGAAATGAGGAATAAGGTTAAGTTTTAGGGTTTTATTTGCTTTATGTATACTATTTTAAAACATCTAAATTTTTTTAAAATATTGGTTTGTATATAGCCATTATTGGTTACATATAACATCACCCTTATTTAAGTATTGTATATTTTAAATAGTAATTAGTGCTTGCTTATTAGATTATTATGCAGTCAAAGATATGCGGTCAATGGAAAGTGGTGTTTGATGCATTGGATGGACCAAAGGAATGCCACTTGTCAGCACAGGATCAAAGCAATATTATATTCTGGATATTAATTACTAGATGATAGAACTAAGGGGAGGAAATTCTTTAAATTTCTTTTCAAAAAATTGAGCTTTACTTGGATTACTTTACTCTTAGACTTCATTAAATTTTAACCTAGCTTCTTTTGGTAGGGCGGCAGAGGCGGCCTTGAATGCGATGTTTATGAACCGTAGTTCGTTAATGTTTGATCTCATTTAAAGAACTTCGTTCATTTTTATGTTCAAAATTAACTTTATTATCTTGGTGGTGGTCATAACCTTCGTCGTGCCAAACATGCATTCTATGACGGCATTTTTGTCGAAACTCAACAGAACAAAAACATCACACCAAGCGAAACCATAAATATAACATAAAATCACTCAAATTGAGTTCTCTAACTTATAGTCTTATAGTCATATTTCTTATATTTTTGTTTGCATGCATTATATATGATAATGATTGAGTGTTGCTTAATTGTGTACGTGAGCAAAAAATGAGAGTTGCGGAGATTAGAATGCTTAGGTGGATGTGTTGACACACGAGACTGGATAGAATTAGGAATGAATGTATCAGTGATAAGATATAAGTAGCACCAATTGCAAAGAAAATGCAAGAAACACGACTAATATGGTTTGGACACTTACAAAGGGGATCATTAGAGGCGACTGACGCTGTGAGAGACTAGTCACTAGGCATGTTAAACGAGGGAGGGGTAGACCATAAAGATTTGGAATGAAACTATAAAGAAAGACATGATGCACTTAGAGCATTAATGAGATTATGGTACAAAATAGGGCATAATGACGACAAAGGATCCATATAGCCGACCCCACTATAGTGGGATAAAGGCTTGAGTGTTGTGTTGCCCTTGTGTTTTATATATGATGGGCACCCCATTAATTTATTAGATATGTGGTGTGCACCTAACAAAAATTCCACTAATAAGGGATGCCCATAGTGGAGAAAGTGGGTGACTTATCCCTCATGAAAGAGGAAGTGGGAAAAAGCCACCCTTTTTGACCGCATAACCGCTACAATAGAACAACCACCACTTTTTGGTGTGGTGCCACCCGCACCATGGTGGGGCGCTGCCGACGTCGACCACACCTCTGAGGTACTACCCTGGCAGCACCTTCGAGGTGCGGCCCTGGTTGCACCACCTAGGTGGGGTTCAGCCACGCCTCCTAGGTTCGACATCCACCCCACCTCCCCCTTGGCTTCAACGAGGCATGAGTGCATGACCGCGCGATTCTTAACATATAACCGCTATATGGCCACTGCATAGTCACGGCTGGGCAAATTCTACCATGCCATCTCATGCGCGCCTCTTATCACACATTATGACCGCCCCCAAAGCAACCGAGTACATATTGCTCAGAACGCCCCCACGTTCGGCACCCACCCCTTCAAATATAGTGAAATTTTATCGGCACCGATCCGCCCACGTTGTTTTTTTATTCTTTTCAGGTTTTTCCCACATAAAAAACCTTCTTATCAGCTGTCTAACATTAATTTGTCTGTTTGCTCGCTCGGCTCACTCTTGAGCTGAGACGGTTCAATTCCACCAATCTACCAGAGCGTCAAGCGATTGAGAACAATATATATTTTCTCTTTAAATAATCAATGAAAAATATATGAATTATGGCCTGCAAAATAAATTACGTACTCTTGTTGCGGCCTAACTCGACGTTCCGGTCGGACCGGAATAACATGGGCCGCCTTAGTTCTCGGAACGGTCGAGCGCGCACACAGTCAATGAGATGAGTCGATCATATACACAAAGTTTTAACGTTGAAAAACTCCTCAACCGGGTAAATAATCACGTGACCGGATCTGTGCCGGTCAAAGTCCACTATTTCCCTGTCGTTAAAGCTTGTCCGTTGAACCGAGGGTGACAGACCGCTCCTCATTGTAATTTGGGGATGAGAGAATACTTAGCACTCGACGGACGACAGACCGTCTCGCCCGGCGTTTGTTAAAAATTGCGCGTTGCAGCGATAGACTTTGTTGGGCGTCACGCTGGCACTGAATGAGGGAGCGGAGCACTTGAGTTTGTGGTCGTGAAGATCTCCCGAAAGCAGAGAGATCGGGGCTTTGTTAGGTGGCTTGAAGGTGGCTCGAATGCGGCTTGAAGATGGCTTGAATGCGTCTCGAGAGTGACTTGAATGCGGCTCGGGAGTGGCTCGAACGCTGCTTGTAGGAGAAATCTGGCAGTGCTTCGGCCTGAGGAAGAAGAAAACTCAGAGGAAAAAAGATGAGAAATGAGGAGTCCTGCTGCTTCTTTTATAGCCTTTAGGAGGTGGTTATTGTGGTTATGCGGTTATCCACACACCATAACCACACTCATAAATATTTTTAATATAGTTTAAGGGTGTATATTTGGATTATTATTTTTGCTACATGTACACCAATTATTTTAATAATGAAATTTCCTCACTAATCTGGCGGTTAGGGGGTGGTTACCCGGTGAATCGGACGACTTGAATCGTCCGAGATGATTAGATGCTAGGGATGGGCTCACACGGACGACCGACGAGCTTGTCGCCGAACTCGCCGGCGAGGAGGGAGGTTACTGCCGACGGCCGGGAGAGCACGCAGGGACAAAGCTGACGACGGAGGGAGGACGGCCGACCGCTTCCTCGGTCGTGCGGGGGTGGCCGAGGAGGGGCGGCCGACACAACTGCATCCTCGGCCGCGCGCCGGCGGCGGAGGAGGGGCGGCCGCCTCGGCCGCCCTTTCGGCCGCGCGCCGACGCCCGAGGGAGGGGCGGCCCGCCCGGCCGCCCAATCGGCCGCGCGCTCGCGGCCGAGGAAGGGCGGCCGGCCCGACCACCTTCCTCACTTCGGCGTCTGGTTTGGCCGCCACCTTCGGCGCCCGGGCGGCCGAAAAGGGGGAGGCCTACGACGGCGAGTGGAGGGGGCGGCCGACGTTGACGCCGGCCGCTTGACGCCGACGAGGTGACATCCGCAGTGGTTCTGACATCATGCGTGATGGGATCGACGTGCGGGGGGATCGGGCGCGGCAATCGCGCGTGCGGTCAAATCCATGATCCCACTACTTTTGGTAGAGATCATGAGGAGTGCGGCTATATACACACCCATACGTTTAAATGAGGATCTCATCCCTATCAACTCTATTGTTTTACCAGAAAAGTCTCATCATTTATTATCACTACATACATTATAATGCTCTCAAGAAATTTCAAAAATTGACAAGTGGCATTATTTTATAAATTAATATATGTCTTTTCGAAATTCACAAGCACTATTACTAAATATATATATTAATATATAATACAAATTCGACCTCGTGAAATCCAAATGCCGTCTTCAGAATTGCAAATCGGTCCTTTCTTTGGCCGGTCAATCAAACCCAAATTTTGCGGGTCTGGGGGTGGTGCAGTGCAGTAAATGCACTGCACTGTGCAGTGCACGAGATCTAATAGGTGCGAGTGCATCTTAGCTCGCGCGGAGATCCGTGCACGCTTTGATCTCTCGCTCACTGCTTTGAGATATGTGCGCTGAGATGTGCACGCATCTCAGCGCACTCGCATCCATTAGATCGCACTTTACGGTAAAGTGCAGCGGATCACATCCGTCCGATTTCCTGCACTTTACCTCCCCCGGACCCCAAATTTTGGGTATGAATTTTTTTGTGTAATAAATATTAGAAGTTTAGAACATGAATCAATGGCTGCATTATTAAACAATAATCAATCAATAAATTATTAAATAAATACACAAATTTACACAATGAGAATCGAACTCATCGCCGTCCTGTCATGAGGCCTCAGCTTACCCAACTGGGCCAAGCTTCATTGACAATTTTGCACATGGTTGGCAAATCACCAAACTCTGGCTCTTTTTGGAGTGGCACAGTGACAGTGGTTGTGAAAAAAAATAATAGTGGCATTAGAACACTCCGAAAAATTATTTTGAAAATGTTGTAAACTGTTTGAATTTTTTTTAAAAAATATTGTGTTTTTCTATTTGAAAGAACACCTTTTTAATAATTAGTGTTTTACATTTAATAATAATAAAATATTTTATTCTAGTCATTTATGACATAGTTGATACTTGAAAGATAAGTAAATATTATATACAATGGAGAAGCAACAATAGGTAATGAGTGAAGAGTCGTGAATGAGAAAAGAAAATAAGAAAATATGTATAACGGAGAGAAAGAAGAAAGACAAATCGCAAATGATTGTGTCGTGACTTTTGCAAACCCTTGAATAAAAGCGGAAACATTGAAAGTGGAGAAATTTTTTTTAAAAAAAGTCATGTAAAATACCTTTCTTGAAAAATCTCTTTTAAAAACCTCATCATCCAACCAACCTAAAAAAGACATTAACTGTGGGAATAAAGTTTTTCTCATTATAACAACCCGTATTAAAAAAAGTACATTTAAATGAATTAAATTTAATCAAAGACATATTTGTAATTTGAAGAAAACTAATAGTAATAAAACAAATCAAATAGGTTTTTCTAATTCTTAAACCTAAACCGAGCCAACCCTCCTATTTTTCCCGATTTCCGCAAGTCTCGTGCCTCTCGTTTCCCGCAAGCGCTGCGCCTCCCTATTCCGCCTCCCCCGCCGCTCCTGCTCCCGTGCCGACTCCCGCAAGCCAACGCCTCCTCTTACTCCTCCGTCTCAGGCCGTCAACAACTCCACCTCGCAAGCCGCAACAACCATTTTCTCCTTTAGGCACAACGCCTTCTCCTATTTTGGTTGGCTGCTTCTCCAAAGAGCCAGTTTCATACCTTCTCCTCTTCCTCCAGCAACCATGATTTCACCTCTTCTTCGTTTTGTCCGAGATTTGCGAGAGGATCAACTGGGGTTTCCTCCCCTCTCCTCCTTGAGCTAGGATTTGACT
The DNA here is from genome assembly GCA_039583875.1 of Platanthera guangdongensis. NCBI lineage: Eukaryota > Viridiplantae > Streptophyta > Magnoliopsida > Asparagales > Orchidaceae > Platanthera > Platanthera guangdongensis. The sequence goes on along the minus strand of CM077157.1, from coordinate 21,119,141 downwards.
TCTTTGGATAAGGATTTTCTCATTCCTCTCAATTTTTCAGATTTTCTCGCATTTATTTTGGAATTAATTGTGACTCAAATTATGTATCTACTATGATCCGTATTTGTGCTATCTTGTAATCGTCTAATCCCTTTGTGTTTGTGATTTCCGACACCGCTCCTCGGCCTAATTGATGAGATTGCGCAAAACACTCTCTGAATTAGGGTTTCCCCAAGCTTAAGCGCCGCCAACTCTTGGATTATTCGTGGTTTCTCCTCTCCCCTCACTTTCGAGCGAGGTAGATCTGCGTAACCTTCATTTTTAAAATTCCGCATCATAGAATGCAAGTGTTTGTGCAGTGAAATTTTGCTATATCACTTTCGTCGTTCTTGAGCAGGTCTAAAATAAGGTCTCTAGATTTCTGCTTGCCCGGATTGGCCGCCTCCTTCAGTTTCAGCTTTCTTAAAGCAAGTAGAGATTTCTCTCCCTTGCAAACATAGAACTTGAAATTACTTTGTCTGTTCTTATGATTTTTTGACTTCACTTTTGAATACATGTTTTGTCAAATAAATTTATTTCTTGAATGCCTAAATTGACTTGTTAGTAGTTTGAGGTTTCACTTGGATGAATTTAGATCTTGGATGCCTAAATTGACTAAATTTATATTTTAATTGGATTTTCACTTAGATGAATTGTGTCTCATTTGATGGATAAATGAGAGACTAGTAGATTTTTTTTGAGCATGAACATTAATCATTATAATGATAAATGTTAAAATTTCTTGCTATCAAATAGATGAATTGTGTTTGATATAAAATGTTTGGATCATACACATGTTTACTTAGAAGATAATCATGTCTTGAAATGAATTAATCTAAATGAATACTTGGTATCCTAGAAAATGACGCATAGTAATCTTATCACTTGTGGCAACTTGAACCCGTAAAATATAAAACTCTCTAGCTATCTAATTACTTTTGTGTCATCGAATCTTATTTTTATGCATGTCTGGCTGCAAGACTTGAGTAAAGTATTTCAAGATCTGATGTTTCTCTTTAACGTAAATCTGTTCCTGTTAGAATCACTAAATTATGAATTCATCATTCCATTAATATTATAAACAACTATTGAAATGTAGCATTAAATTGGTATAACTTTTTGCTTGCATGGTTACGACAAGCAAAAATTTTTCTAATAAGACTTGCAATCTGAACTTGAGTGTGAACCATGTGCACCTACTATAAACACATACACATTTCATTGATTATAGCATATGATATTATATGAGCAAATTTATGTTCTACTCCGGAGTAAGCTATTAATTCTAGTTATTTATGCTTGACTTATTTACTTTTCTGTCTTGCTGACTTTGCTTCATGAAAACTGTTACACAAACATTTTTTATTCCTCCGCTCATACTTTATTTTACCTTGTTTTTACACATTTCAATGTTCTGAGACTTTTTTCCTTCTTGTTTTGGAATTTGTCTTAGGGTCTATACCAGCGCCACCTGCTACTTGAGTCTGATCTGCGTCAAGCTCCAACTTCTAGAAGTTTATCTTCTTGTCATGTCAGGTTTTATGTTTATGATTCATTTTATTTATTGTCAGATATTTCTTTTATGTAATAATTACAATCAGTCATTTTCTCTGTTATCATGGACAACCGTCAAGCTAAATAATATACGAACTAAAATTTAACATTATTTGCATGCTCATTTTTCTGAGTTTGTCATTTGTATGAAAATCTATACCATAACTTGTGTCATGAGTTTTCATTAAAATACAAGTGCATCTAATTTTTTTGTCATATTTTAAAGCTTTTGCATAAAAATAATTTATTTTTTCTCAAAAGTAATTATTTTAAAATTAATTATTAGTTTCTCTAATCCCGCCTAACATGCATGAATTTTCTTTTCGCCCATTCATGATGCATGTGGTATCACGACTCGCCCCAAAGCGCACTCTGATTTTTGTTTAGACTGGTCGTGACAGTTCGTATCAGAGGTAAGTTAGCTTCTAAAAATAAGGTATTTTTATAATTTTCACATATTTTGAATCTTATTATATAAATATATATACATGCATCATTTATTCACTCACATGGTCATTATCTGTTGTTCGTTGCTGAAATACGCACACACTACACTCATAAGCATGGGTATTATACACAAGAATGTTAAGAGGTTATGAGAAAACTTAATATTTTTATGCATATGAATTTTCAATAGAATATACACTGATTGCGCATATTAAATGAATATGAGCAGTTTAATATTTTTAAGTGCGATGACATTAAATCATAATATGCATGATATGTTAAGTGAAATAAGCACTTAATATGAAGCGTGTATCCATTTATTTGCATTCATATCGTAAATCATTGCACAAGTGTCAAACTAAGAACAACAATAATGATTGTGCACGCATGTATTTAATAATTGCTTGGCATCGCACCTGATCTCATTGTTGCATTTGTATGATCATTATCTAGAGTTGTCTAATGAAAATGTTGCAATTATTACATGATTTATGTACCTGACGATATTGAATATGTTAGATTCTCTGGTTTCAAGTCACCGATATTCACGTTCAGTTTTCTGTTCCGCTTGTCTATCAACCCTTATTCGGTTATCTTATTTCTCCTTCTAGTTAGCTCTTAAGTGTCAGTAAGAAATAAGAGTTTCCTTGTAAATTGTTCTATTGAATTACTTCAGTGTTGTTTTGTGTTCTTCCATTTTTAGGGTGACTCACTTCTGTTGGCACTCAATCGTCATTCAGCTTCTTTCCCTCCTTGATGTTCTACATTTGCTTTGTGCAAAAACTTCTTTGCTCTCAAATTTTCGAGTCTTACCTCTTAATTTTGAGCTAATTAAAGAAATTCTTGTGGTCCCAGAATCCAATCCTTCGTATCCGGCCGTAACCTCTAAGAATGTGGAGTATCAAATACACAAGCTTCGAAAGAAAATCCATTCCTATAGTAAGTGTGACTTGAATGCATGAAAAGTCTGAGTACACTTGAGAATATGAATCTGGTATGCGTAGCAAGTATCCACAAATTTTTTCTTGATTTTGGTAAGTCTCCGAAATCGTCCTCATTTCTATTTCAGTACATTCATAATTAGCTTTCTTGCCTTGATTTCAAAATCTCGTTGAAATGAATGACATCTAAATCTTCGCTATAAAAGACCATATTCAGAGAATTCTTGAAAGTTTCGGGACGAAACTTCCTGAGTAGGGGAGAATGTAACAATCCGTATTTTAAAAAAAAGATATTTAAATGAATTAAATTTAATCAAGGACATATTTGTAATTTTAAGAAAAAATAATAATTAAACATTTGCCTAATTCTTAAACCTAAACCAAGCCAGCCCCCTTATTTTTCCCAATTTCCGCATGTCTCGTGACTCCCGTTTCCCGCAAGCGCCTCACCTCCTGATTCCACCTCTCCCGTCATTCCTGCTCCCGTGCCGACTCTCGCAAGCTAGCATTGACGCCTCCTCTTTCTCCCCCGTCTCAGGCCATCGACAACTCCACCCCCAAGCTACAACAACCATTCTCTCCTTTAGGCACGTCGTCTCCTCTTGTTTTGGCCGACTGCTTCTCCTCCAAAGAGCTGGTTTAATCCCTTCTCCTCTTCCTCCGACAAACAAGATTTTGCCTCTTCTTTTTTTGTTTTGGATGAGATTTGCGAGAGGAACAACTAGGGTTTCCCCCCCTCTCCTCCTTGAGCCAGGATTTGACTTCTTTGAGTAATGATTTTCTCTTTCCCCTCTTTTCCTTGAGCCTAGATTTGACTTCTTTGGGTAACGATTTCCTATTTCCCCTTTCCTTTTCTGATTTCCGCGTATTTATTTTAGAATTAATTGTGCCTTAAATTACATATTTATTGTGATCCGTATTTGTGCCATCTTGTAATCGCCTAACCCCTTTTGTAATTGTGATTTCCAGCACCGCTCTTCAACCTAATTGTCGGTATTGCCCAAAATCCTCTTTGAGTTAGGGTTTCCCCAAGCTTAAGCGCTGCTAATTCTTGGATTCTTCGTGATTTCTCCTCTCCCCTCAATTTCTAGGGAGGTAAATCTGCGTAACCTTTTTGATTTAAATTCCGCACCATAAAATGCAGGTGTTAACATAGTGAAATTTTGTTATATCACTTTCGTCATTCTTGAGCAGGTCTGAAATAAGGTTTCTGGATTTCTGCTTGCGCCGTTTGACCGCCTCCGTTAGTTTCAACTTTCTTAAGTCAAGTAGAGATTCTTCTCTCTTGCAAACATTGAACTTAAATTACTTTGCCTGCTCATACAATTTTATGACTTCACTTTTAAATACATGTTTTGTCAAATAAATTTAGATCTTGAATGTCTAAATTGACTTGTTAGTAGTTTAAGATTTCATGTATTTAGAATAACATAAGTTGTGAATGTGAATGATGGTTATTTGGATATTCATTTAGTTGAATTACGTCCCTTTTGATGAATAATTGGAAGACGAGTTAGTGAACAAAAGTGTTTTTAATTGGATTTCCACTTAGATGATTTGCGTCTCATTTGATGGATAAATGGAAGACTAGTGGATCTTTTTGAGCATGGGCATTAATTGTTATAATGATAAATGTTAAGATTTCTTGCTAGCAAATAGATGAATTGTGATTGACATAAAATGTTTGGATTGTATACATGTTTACTTAGAAGATAATCGTGTCTTGCAATAGATTAATCTAAATAAAAACTTGGCATCCTAGAAAATGATGCATAGTAATCTTATCACTTGTGGCTACTTAAACCCACAAAATATAAATCTCTCTATCTAGTTTTTTGTGTGTCATTGAATATTATTTTTTATGCATGTCTGGCTGCAAGACTTGAGTAAAGTATTTTATGATCTTATGTTTTCCTTTAACGTGAATCCGTTCCTGTTAGAATCGCTAAACTATGAATCCATCAATCCATTAATATCATAAGCAACCATTGAAATATAGCGTTTAATTGGTGCAACTTTTTTTGCTTGTATGGTCACGACAAGCACGAATTTTTCTAATAAGACTTGCAATCTGAACTTGAGTGTGAACCATGTGCATCCACTATAAACACCTACACATTTTATTGATCATAGCTTATTGTATTATATGAGCAAATTTGTTCTATACTCCGGAGTAAGCTATTAATTCTTATTATTTCTGCTTGACTCATTTATTTTTTTGTCTTCTCGCTTTGCTTTATGAAAAATGATACACAAACATTTTTGATTCCTGTGCATGTTCTTTATTTTACCCTGCTTCTACTTATTTTAATGTTTTGAGACTTTTTCCTTCATATTTTGAAATTTGCCATAGCGTTCATGCCTGTGCCGCCTGCTACTCGAGCCCGATCTGCGTCAAGCTCCAACTTCTAGAAGTTTATCTTCTTGACGTGTCAGGTTCTATGTTTATGATTTATTTCATTTACTGTCGGATATTTCTTTTATGTAATAATTACAATTAGTCATTTTCTCTGTTATCATGGACAACTGTCAGGCTAAATAATATATGTACTAGAATTTAACTTTATTTGCATGCTCATTTCCCCGAGTTTGTCATTTGCATGAAAATCTGTATCAGAACTTGTATCATAAGTTTTTATTAAAATACATATGCATCTAATTTTTCTATTATATTTTTAAATATAAAACAATCTATTTTTTCTCAAACGTAATTATTTTAAAACTAATTATCAGCATCTCTTCTCCCACCTAACATGTATGCATTTTCTTTTCGTCCATACCCGTGGCATCACGACTCGCCCAAAGCGCACTCTGACTTTTTTTAGACGGGACGTGACACTCATCGCCCACTGCCATCCAAAACAGAGCCTTTGTTTGGAATGGCTTGGCGGTAGGAAAAGCAGCTACATGAAATCACCAGTAGGTAGTACTTTCAGCAAAAATAGTGGTAGGAAAAACATTGGAAAGAGATTGGAGGTGTCGAGCTAGTTAAAAAGAGACACATGTAAAATCTCCTTCCAATAACTTTTATAAAAGTGAGGGTTCACTACTTTTCAAAAAGATTTGAAAACATTTTCTTGCCAAAAATATTTTTTCTACTATCAGGAAATCAAATGCCTTCAAAAATATCGAGGGCGTTGGAATATGATTTTTTCGATCGCCACCGCCATCCTAAACAAAGCCCGACCTCACTTTTGAAACTATGTTCTCGTTTATGTTCAAAATGATTTTTTTGACGATTGTTCACTGCAACCCGTAATTAGCTCGTCGCACCCAATTGTTAACCGCAACCCGAATAATTTAAATATTTTATCGACAACCTAAAAATGTTAAATATTAGTCCTATATTACAAGATTAGATATCTTGTAGAATACAAGACTTACAAAGAACGGCGATGGCTTCAGGTGAGCAGACATGCGGCGGAGGCGAGCGAGCAGACGTGTAACGACGACGGACGAGCTAATGTAATAAGTCCGGGTCTGGTACGATTTTTACTGGGCTGCCGTTAAAAAATGGGTGGAGGTAAGAAAAAATAGGTCTTTTTGAAGGAACTATTAATGCAGTGTCAAATGGGTAATTCCTAGTGTTGCCATTTTGGTCTTGACTCAAAAACGCAGCATCAGTACGACGCAGATCCTCTCCAGTTGGGGCGAACTGGAGGGGGTCCAGTTCGCAGCACTGATGTCGCCTGGCAAATCGGACGGCTTACCTTCACTCGTGGTTGACCTGAAGAGTGGACCCCGCGTGTGGAGCTCACTTCTTCTCCGCCGTCCGATTTCAGAGGGGAGATCAGGGCCGCGAACTGGACCCCTCCAGTTCGTCTGAAATGGAGAGGATCCCGGTTCACATCAGTAGTATGAGAATTGAGAAGAAGATTAATTTTTTTTAGAGAATTGATATTTGCAGTCAAAAAGTAAGAGAAAAAGCCCTCGTTTTTAAATCTTTTATTTTCAAGCTCACACCCCGCCGCTCGCGATAGGTTTTCGATCTCCTTCCCCCATTTCACACCCCGACCGTGTTTCCTCTCGCTTTATCTGATAGTGATAGTGTTCTCGCTTTCTCTGATTGTGACAGTGTTTGAGATTTGCTGACGGTGAGCCCCTACTTCAGGTGTTCCCCTTATCATATATTGCATTAATTCTCTCTGATTATCTATTCTTCCGCTTCGGTTGACAGTTCACAAAGTATATCTAAACATTGCCTTCTTTTTCTCCTGCATAGTTAAGAAGTAGATCTGCAGCCAACTAACTCATTCTTCACAACAATGTATTTTTGGCTCTATTCTAAGGCTTCATTTGGGAGAGCGACGACGGTTGTAAAATGAGTTATTGTAAATGCATGTTTGTAAATGAAGCTGTTGAAAACTGATTGATATAAATGAAGATCTGTTTGAACAGTCTGCGTTTACAGAGCTGTTCAAAACAGAGAACCGTTTGACAAAACAACGGTGACGATTAATTACATAAATATATTATATTATTATACATAATAATTATATATATACACACATATATATCCTGTCCGATTATAAAATTTTTTATATTATATTTTTATAAAATATATATTTTTAAATATATTAAATTTTAATAAAACTTAAGACACATAGATATTAAAATTATTAACCTCCCGGCGGCGGAGCTCATGGTGGAGTAGGAGGCGGAGTTGGAGCTTGGAGGAGGAGGAGGAGGCCGACGGTAAAGGCTGCCACCGACGGAATGCCCAGAGCCCACCGGCGGGGTTGCCGGTCTCCGGCGAATCTGCCGGGGGTAGTCCGACGGGGCTCCGACAGGGCCCCCACAGGCGGCGGCCCTGCCGGACACTGCCGGAGGGTTCCGGGCAGGCCGTCGGCGGCTCCACCGACCCAGGTTTTCCTCCTTCCCTGGAAACCTGGAGAAACGGGAGGGCGACACAACGCGGGGCACGAGGGGGCGGCACAACGAACCTTTTCTCCTACATAAACGCGGCGAACTGGAGCTCTCCAGCGTGGTTTCGTCCCGCAATTTTTTGAGCTGGCAGAAACGCCGGGCGGCTGGAATTGTAGGCGGATCGAAAAACAAACCGGTTTAACACCCGCAATTGCGTTTTGATAAAAAGAAACATGCTTAAACGCTAAAACAAACGAAGCCTAAGCACTAGCTCGTTTTTAGCCTGCGAATAAAATTTTGGACTATAAATATAATTTATGGACTCTAAATAACATCAGACTGCAAATAATATAGGGACTGCTAATATGAATTCTCATTTTATTGCTAATCATGGGATACTTTTTAAATTAAGGCTCCGTTTGACGCAGCGTTTGGAGCTCTCCGTTTGGGGCAAACGCCGCCGCACGGCGGGTAAGCAAATGACCGACAACAGCGTTTGCTCCATTTGCACTCGCCGTAGTAAATGAAGAAAAACATAGGAATTCCAATCGCAGCCTACCCTCCAGTTCTAAAAGTCCTGCTTCTCCTTCTGCCGCCCGAGCAAAACGCCAAACCCAACAAAGCTTAATTTGGCCGTTATTTAACAATTAATATAGCAATAATCTGTAACAGAGAACTCTTCCCCACTTTGATCTCTTCCGCTAAAAATATCAAGTATATACAGCTATGCCTTTTCCTTCCAAACTCCCAGCTTGCTAATACTTCGAAGAAGAAGAAGAAGAGGTAGAAATGGAAGGAAAGAGAAGGGTGGTAATGGCGGAAGCATCCATTGCTGCGCTTCTCCTGCTTTCTCTCTCCATGAAGTTTCCGTTAACAAGCGCAAGGCCGATGGGAGAAAAGCTACGAGGTTCGGGGTTTGAAGGCCGAGTTCATTCGTTTCTGCAGTCATTGCCGCAAGGGCCAACGACGCCGTCAGGGCCGTCATGTCAGACCCACGGCCCGGCCGTTTGCCCGCCGGAGAAGCTGTGACGGTGAACTCCGGCGCCGGCCAGAGTTTTCTGTACTCGATCTTTTTTTTTTCTCAATTCTACATTTTATTACATGTGAGAAAATAAAATTTTTTTAGGCGGGGTTACTTTCACCTAGAAATAGGTGCAGTATTAAATACTGACCGTTGATCTGATATCCCACGATTCATATGATATTAAATACTGACTAAATTTGTTATTTATGCCGAAAATAAATGATAAGTACTTAATAATGCAGTATTCTGACAAATCTTACTCCGTTTGGCATGGTGGTGGTGGTCATGAACATGAGGATTAAATTGTCATTTGTTAACACCCACCTAAGAAACTTCATCCACTTTTATGTTCAAACGTATGATATTTGTTAGGGGATCTTTAACGAATGACGTTTTAACCCACATGTTTACGACCGTTACCACCGTGCCAAACGGAGCCCACGTTACCGTGGTTACAATGGTATGTTTGACCGATGATTTTCCGGCAAGAAAGGGGTGGGGAGGCCGGTAGAAGAGAGAGAGAAGAAACAATTCAAGGAGAGATATTAAAAGAAACAAAATAATAACCTTCATTATTTTTCAATCTCCATTACAGCTGCTATTTAATTATATATATATAGACTTAGGCTTTGTTTGGCGCGGCTTATCGCGACTTATTTGCTCCAGTGAGATTGGACAATAATGTCATTGTCATACCAAAATCTTATGCCTCGAACTAGTCTCTTATTTTTTGTAACATTTGTGATACCAAACATACATTCTATGATAATGACGTTTTTGTCCAACCTCACCGGAGCAAATAAGCTGCGATAAGCGGCGCAAAACATAGCCTTAGAGAGAGTCTGTTTTATGCCTATATTTTTGGCTATGTGCAGTTCAAAAATAAATGTAAATAAAAATAAAAATATCATAGAAAGCTGTGAATCCCTAAAGGATTGGCCTGCATATAACCGTTATGAAATTGTGCACCCAACACATACCAGCTGATATGTAGCGAAACGCTATAGAGAGCTACAAACTACCACTATGCAAATTCTTGTGCTTTGTAGGCAAGGTCTGGTGTTCATGAACGACAATTTATGACCATTACATCTACATTGTGATTAATTTGATGGCATGTTTGACTGGTTTTTTGGCTTTAGTTTCAACATTTTAGCTGAACTTACATAAATGGTTTCTAGTTTTCTTGTGCCGCCATGCATGACGGAAGAACAAATGACGGCAAATCGAGAGCGTTGTGGCCTCTGTGTTGAAAAATCTTAATATTACAAATGACGGCAAATCGAATTCGCTATAATTGAAGGACCGAATCGACTTTGATCGGATGGCCATATTCGTCTTGATATATAATAATCTTTTACTATTATTCATTAAATATTCACGAATGTGATTTGATTCAAATTCAAATAACACTCGATATGAATTTGGATTCGACCCATATCCGAATACGAAAAAAATGAATCTTAGGCGACGTTTGGTTAAGCTTTTCAGCAGCTATCGCGAGCGCCTCCCCTTCGCTATCCTTGGAAAACTCTGCGCAGATCGAACGCAAAAGCTGCCCTGCCCAAAGTTAGTTCTAAATTTGTATTTGGTTTTATAGGTATTAAAAGAAAGGAGAAAGCAACCAACAAGAGAAAAGATAAGTGAGATTTTACTTCTTAATATTCATCATAAAGTTGATGCAGTTACACACACATATATAGTAGTCTTAACAGAATAATGTAGACCTAACATTAATGATCAAACTGGGACAGTTACTTTAATGACATTTCCTTTTATTATGTTTCCTAGGAGAGCAACTCCAGGAATCATTAATGGGGGCAGATTTCTGGTTTCAACACCCCCTCTAAATTTGCTCCAAGCATATACTTGAGTTCAACAAATCAGCTCCTGTGCATTGTCTTGGTCATTATGTCGGCGCTGCTATCCGCACCACAGTTTTGGCTATTCGCACCGCACTTTCTCCTAATTTTTCGTGTCTTTTGAAAATACACTTTGTACATGTATTTTTAGGAAAAGTGTTCAACACAAAAGTTGTAGATCTCGACGAGATCTACAACTTTCGTGTTGAACACTTTTCCTAAAAATGCATGTACAAAGTGTATTTCCAAAAGACGCGAAATACACTTTGTACATGCATTTTTAGGAAAAGTGTTCAACACGAAAGTTGTAGATCTCGTCGAGATCTACAACTTTTGTGTTGAACACTTTTCCTAAAAATGGATGTACAAAGTGTATTTTCAAAAGACACAAAAATTAGGAGAAAGTGCGGTGCGAATAGCCAAAACTGCGGTGCGGATAGCAGCGCCCTTTTATTTCTATGTTTTTGCTCCTTGCGTGATACAAGATATTCTTTGCCAGAATTATGACGGAAGTGTTGTCGTATGACAATTTTACTCCTGCTGCCTCTACTTCTTTATTGCTCTCTCTGAGTAAATCCTTTAACAGTCTTTGTAACCAAATTGCTTCGCAGGCTGCAGAGTTTAGAGCCATGAGTTTTGCCCCAGTGGTAGAGAGTGACAGAGTATGTTGTTTTTTGGAACTCCAGGATATGATGCAAAAGCCAAGGAAAAACACGTACCCGCTTGTGCTCTTTCTATCATCTAAACTGCCCGTCCAGTCGAAGTCAGTGTATCTTGTTAACTTTGCATTCTCTTCTTCTTTGAATTGAGCCCGTAAGACTTAGGCTCCGGTTGGGGGGATTTATTATTACCGGTCAAGCGGTCACGACCGCATGAATCAGACCTTAATGAAGTCCTGATTCATGCGGTCGTGACCACTTGACCGGTGAAAATAAGTCCTCCCAAACGAAGCCTTAATCTCCTGCAGGTGGCATAAAGCCCTTTTTGCAGCAGTAAGATGAGATTTTGAGGGATCACAGATGAACCTGACAAGCATATTGACCACATTTTCGATATCGGGCCTTGAGTTTGTGTGCTAGATGAGTGACCCAATCAGGCATCTGTATTCTTCGTTATCAGCAGCTTGCACTTTACTTTCCTTCCTTGAGGTGAGCTTTTCACTGGCACACATGGGGCTTACAGTGGAGTTGCATTCCTCCATTTGAAACTACTTCAGGAGAGAGCGAGTATATGATTCTTGTGAGAGGAAGATTCTGTCTTCAACGTGTTTGATCTGGAGACCAAGAAAAAATTTTAACTTTCCAAGATCTGTCATTTCGTATTTCTTAACTTTGGCTCTGAATTCCTCGATTAACTCTATATTCGTCCCAGTGAGGCAAGCTCCCGGGCGGCAAGTCCTCCTAGAGGGGCTGGTAGGACTTGTCTCCCGGCTGGTAGATCGTCCACATACAGGCTGACAATGACGCTACTTTGTTTTTCATGCTTTACATACAATGTTAGTTCACTGGGGCTGGGGGTGAAGCCTTTAGACAGAAAATATGAGTCGATATTGTGATGGCATCCACGAGGAGCTTGTTTCAGCCCATACAGGGCTTTATGTAGCTTATATACTTTCTCTTCTTTCCCTTTGATCTAATATCCAGGTGGTTAGGAAACATAAACATCTTCTGTGAGGTCTCCGTTTAGGAAGGCCGATTTTACATTGAGCTGAAAAATTAGGAGGTGATTTTATGCGGCAATGGCAAGAAGAAGTCTTATAGTTGTCATCCTTCCTACAGGGGCAAATGTTTCATCATTTGCCCTTAGCCACCAATCTCGCCTTGTATCTTTTGCAGGCTTTCATCCTCATTTTGCTTTACCTTGTAAATCCACTTGAGTCCGATTACAGTTTTGCTGGGAGGTCTCTCTGTTGAACCTCCGCACCCTTTTTTCCATTCCAAAACCCGGGTCAAGGGTTGGAGGGGCGGGGCTAATATAAGTACGACAGGACCGTCTGGGTAGGCGGTGTGAGACTAATCGAGCATGCCTATTTTTGGTTCATGCTGACCGTCCAACACTCTCAACAAGGAACCATGTGTTGTTTTTCTCAATAACAAGTAACTCTTCCTCCATTGCTGCACTTCATTCTCTTATCTTTGCTGCTTCTTTATAGTTTCTTGGGGCTGACACGATTAAGGCTGATTTTGTAGCATGATTGATGTGTTGCAATGACTACATTTTCCTGGGCAATGATGATTCCGGGTCTTCATCCTCCATTGTGAATTGAGGAGGTTTAGGAGGAGAATTTTCATTGTCCTCTTAAAGAACCTGAGTTGGGACTGGAAGGGTGTCTTCACTGTAATGTATGGGATATGGGGAAAGCTCCAGTTCAATCGGCAGTGGAGTATCTTGAAGTTTGTTATCTAAATTGTTGTCTTTTTTGGTTTGGTCCCATCGCCGGAATCGTGAAAATTGGAAGTTCTTTTGTTTCCTCTTTTGGTTCCCGTGACCAATGGGTGGGAAATCTAATTTCCTATATTTGGGAATTTAATTATTCCATGTAGATAATAATGGAACAGCCTATTCCCTTATATATTGAAATGGTTAGAGCGCTCAAAGTATTCTACCATACCCTATCTAAGTATGGAATAGAGTATATATAGTACTTCCAGCTTAGGGCCAAACCCTAGAATGACACAAAACCCGTTAACCTATTCGAGTCGGCCTCGACACGTGCGGACATATAACAAAATAACCTAACAATCTCCTCTTATGTCCGCCGTGAACCCAGACTACGAATAGAGGGTGGTTTGTGCAAAGTTCACCCAACTGTGAATCATACACAACCGTGTCCAGCACCTGTTTCAAAACAAAAATTAGACTTAAGCACAGAATAGTATGCACGCATAAGTAAAACGAAACTCAGCTGCAACACAAAATAGTCTCAGGTACAACAAGACACAGACCCAAAAACGCCTGGTGTCCCAAACAAACAGAGAGCTAATAGTCCAATCAAACAGTGCATAAAATAAGAGCTAAACAATGCTCTGAACAGAAGTAGCAAAAGATAAACTACAAATACTCTAAAACTCATCATCCAGAAGATCATCCTGATCTGGATCCCAATCAACCAGTGCTCCTCCTATCCCAGCAACCCCTGCAATTTCAACAGAGAATTTCATTTCAGAATGAATTCTATCCTTTGCAAATTTGCAAATATCTAGTTCTTACAAAAAAAGAACTTAGTATTTAAATATTTTAATTTGGCTGGGAGGACACGTTCACAGAGTATTATAGTTTTACCTCAGAACCTGATATCTGTTTCAACTGAAACGATTTCAGACTTCTGGACACCGCAGCTATATCTGTGATCCTATATGGAATGTCACGGTTACTGCCCTTCTAAAGTTAATTGGAACTCATCAAGTTTGGAATGGAACCAATCTCCAGAAGAAGAGACAAGACCAAGTCAGATTGTGTTATCAAGTTTGGAATAACACTCTCCTCCAAGGCAAAAGCCGAATCCAGGTGAAGTTGTTAGCATCAAGTTTGGAATGAAACAACTTACCAGATCCGAGCTCAGCAACCAAGAGCATCAACGGAACACAACATGCTTGCTTGACAAAGGAAATCGGAATAATCAAAACTTCCGGACAAAGGCTGAACTGAATCACCTATCGCTGAACTAAGGCCGAACTAAATCGCCTTTAGTCCCATTTCCCCCACAGTTTTGATTAGACGGTCTTTTGGCATTCCTTTCGTCAATGGATCAGCCAGGTTATCCTTTGAACGTACATCGATCAAAGTGATAATTCCTTGTTCTTTCAGATAATTCAACAAGATATGTCTCAGTCGTACATGTCTCCTCTTAGTATTATAGAGGGTATTCTTAACGACTTGAACTGCTGCTTGATTATCACAATACAAGCTCAACGAGTTGACTTGTAACTTAGACAAGGGAATGTCTAGAATCAAGTTCCTGATCCAATCTACTTCTTCACCGGCCAAGGCTAAGACAAACAACTCGACTTCTATAGACGACAATGCTATACAGGTCTGTCTTTTGGATTTCCAAGTAATAGCAGCTCCACCCAAAGTGAATATATATCCACTGGTGGACTTGCTGTTCCCGACTTCTGAACACCATGACGCATCAGAATGTCCCTCCACAGAAGGTGGGTAACCAGTGTAGCATAGAGCATGATCTTTAGTACCTTTCAGGTACCTCAGCAGCCTATCTAGGGCTTCCCAATGCTCTTTGCCTGGATTACTGGTGAAACAACTCAGCATGCTAATCGAAAAAGCAATGTCTGGTCTAGTACAACTTGTGGCATACATGAGACTACCAATTATTTTGGAATATTTGACTTGATCAATGCTGGTCTCTACGTTAGGACTCAACTTCACATTATGATCAAATGACGTCTCGATCGGCCTACAGTTATCATATCCCCAAGTAAAAAGAAGTTGCTCAATATAATGAGCCTGACTAAGAGTAACTCGACCCTTGTCAACTCTAACCTTCATACCTAATAGGGTATCCACAGGACCAAGGTCCTTCATGTCAAAAACTTCTGCCACAGTGGATTTAATATCTCTAACTGCAGCAAGATTAGACCCCAAAATCAACATGTCATCTACATATAAGCATATGATGACTGTCAGATTCGACAATGAGCGATGATAAAGGCATTTATCTGAGAGACTGGACTGAAATCCGAGGCTCTTTACCACCTGGTCAAACTTCATGTGCCACATCCTAGGCGCTTGTTTAAGCCCATAGATTGATTTATCTAATTTGCACACTTTATCTTTTAGATCTTTCTGCACATAACCTTCAGGTTGTGTCATGTAGATCTCTTCATCAAGCTCTCCATTTAAGAAGGCTGTTTTCACATCCATCTGATGAACTATAAAGTTCTCGATAGACGCTAAGGCCAGAAGAATCCTGATAGTCGACAGGTGACACACATGTGAATAAACATCAAAGTAGTCTATTCCCCCTGTTATTTATAACCTTTAGCTACGAGACGCGCTTTATACCTGGCTATAGACCCATCACTATGTAGTTTCTTCTATAACACCCACTTGCATCCTAGGACTTTAGCACCTTTCGGCAAGTCAATTAGATGCCAAGTATTGTTATGCAACAGCGAGTCCATCTCATCATCAATGGCTTCTGCCCACATCAACGAATCTCTAGATCTCATTGCCTCCTGGTAGGAGAATGGATCATCCTCTAAGTGGTAGGTGACGAAATTCTCACCAAAGTTCTTACGGATTCTCTCTCTTGTAGATGCTCTAAGTGGAACAGTTTCCACCTCTATAGGTTGGGGAGCAGTGCTAGAAGGGCCAGCTACAGGTTCTATGATAGATTCTGAAATCATATCATTAGACCCAGAAATAGACAAACCATGATCCTTGACAAATTTATCTTCAAAGAATATGACATCTCTAGACTCTATCACGATATTCGTGGATAGATCGAAAAATCTGTCGGCTGCACTGTCTTCTACGCTACCTAAATAGACGCATGTGGTCGTCCTAGGTCCCACCTTAGGCCTCTTAAGGTCTTGTAATCGCACATATGCGATACAACCCCAAGTCTTTAGAGTATCGTATCTACAAGGATGACCGTGCCACAGCTCATACGAGGTAGTAGTGAGCTGAGAATGAGGCACTCTATTCAGAATGTGATTTGCAGCACAAACTGCTTCTCCCCAAAAGGAATTAGGCATGCCAGCTGTTAGGAGCATAGAATTCAACATTTCTGTCAAAGTTCTATTCTTACGCTCGGCAACACCATTTGACTGGGGTGAGTAAGGAGCTGTGGTTTCAAGAATTATTCCCTCAGAGGCACAGAATTCCTTGAACCCAGAAACAGTATATTCTCCTCCTCGATCACTTCTAAATCGCTTAATTTTCAGGTTCAACTGATTTTCTACACGAGACTTAAAGATCTTAAACGTCTCAAAAGCTTCGTCTTTCGATTTTAACAGATACACATGACAATATCTTGAAAAATCGTCTATGAATGTAATCAGATACTTCCTTCCCCCTCTAGTGACGTGGCTACGAAAATCACAGAGGTCTGAATGTATCAACTCAAGAAGTTTCGTGCTCCTAGAAACCGATTTGAATGGCTTTTTAGTGATTTTGGTTTGAGCACACACCTCGCACTTGTCAAATCGAATCGACAGATCTAAGGGAATATTATGACTCTTCGCTAGATCTAGCATTTTCCTATAGTTCACGTGTCCAAGTCTGTTATGTAACAACTTAGGATCAATAAGGTTCGAACTAATTTGGTTAATGCTATCGTTGTTTAAGCTAAGTCTATACATTCCGTTGATCAGGTACACACACCCAAAATAATGTGAATTTAGCGTTAAGGTCATTTTACCGTTTTGAGTTGTGAAGGACATCCCAGCCTTATCTAACAGACTCATAAAAATCAAGTTTTTAGTTAAAGATGGAACTACTTTAATATTATGCAGAAAAAGAGTTTTACCTGATGAGAGGACCAGCTCGGCTGTCCCAGCATGGGTCACCTCGGTCTCTCCTCCATTGCAGTTCTCCACCTTCTCCTGGACCGCCTTGACCTCAGCAAGTAACCCTCTGTCATTTGTCACATGACAGGTAGCACCGCTATCAAGCCACCACTCAGAGGACGAACTGCGGTGACTGCTCCCGATCATAGCCACGAAGGACTTGGGATCTGAGGCATCAGCCAGCATGTTCGCCACATTTTGCGGGGCATCCTCCTTTTTCTTCTTAGGAGCCTTGCACTCAGCCGCCCAGTGTCCCCACTTGCCGTAGTTGTGGCACTTGCCCCTCTTCCTTTTGAAAGAGGGCTTTTTAGGCGCCAACTGTGTAGAGGGTTCACCTTTGGGTGCTGGTGACTTCCTTCGAGGCTTGCTGGGTCGAGAAATGAAGTTAACAGCCTGCGAGGACTGACTAACTTGTTCCAGGCTCTTACCAGCTATGTTTTGATCCTCGATATGAATGAACCTTTTGAGTTCATCCAATGCGATCTTTTCCTTCAGTCTATGCATTTCAGTCTTGAAGGTCAACCACTTAGGAGGTAGCTTGCTAAGTATCAGACATAGAAAGAGATTATCCGAGATATCAGACTTATCGTCCGCCAGCTTGAGACGCAGACTCTCTAGTTCAATTATGAAAGATATGGTACCTAAACACCTAGAGGGGGGGGGGGGTGAATAGGTGACCTAATCCTTTTCTAACTTTACTGGCAGCAAACAGTTTATTATCACAGATTTATAAATTTTGTACAGCAATCACAAAGTATTCACAGCATACACAGTACAACACAGTGGTTTATAGTGGTTCCCCAAGATATGGGTACATCCACTTTCCCCCTTCGCCTATCTAGCAGTGTACTAGATTCGGCCAAACTCCTCTACTGTCTCAGAACCCAAATTGGTTCCTACACCTCAGGCCCAAAGCCTTACAACTCAGCTTTATCCCAAAGCCTACACTCAGCCAATCAAGACCTACACTCAACCAACCAAGGCCTACACTCAGCCAACAAGGCCTACACTCAGAGATCTCAATCTCCTACACTCAGGCTAACAAGCCCTACCCTCAGCCTTTATAGTTATAGGCTTACAATTCACTCAGATCCAAAGGATCCTACAAGATAAAAATATTTTACAAAAATTAACTCAACAACTCAGAAATGAAAGAGGGGAGTTGAGAGTTTCTTGATGAGTTCTTGGAAGAACTCAGCTGGATTCACTCTGACTTAGCTTTCTTCAAAGCTTCTTGAGTAGAACTGAATAAGACTGAATCCTCCTGCAGTTGTTCCTTGACCTCTGCCACTTAAGATCTAGAATTGAATCTGAATCATTCTTCTCAGCCTAGTTCTAGAGGCTGATTTCTTGGATGGAGCCCTCTCTCTCCAACTACTTAGATCTGCACTTGGACTGCAAGATCTTCTTGTGTTGATACTCTTGGTACCACTTCAATAATTTGTTTTTCAACAAACTGAACTTTTGAACAATAATCTGATCCACAGTTTCTGTAAACTGTAGATGCCTATTTATAGGCCTTCTTAATGGTAACCGGCTGGTCCGGTACATAACTGACTTCTGATATCTCTGACAGGTGTTGTAGACTGGCTGGAACGGCAGCTGTCAAGTCATCCAGTCATTTCTTGAAAATCTCTAACTGTCTGTAAGTGTCAAGACATTCTGTCTTTAAGTGTCGACACTTATAGTCCAAGTGTCGACGCATGTTGTGTAAGTGTCGACACAAGTCTACAAGGTGTCGACACATTTCCTTGTATGTCTCGACACAGATTCTTCTGCATGTGTCGACACTGAAATTGAGTGTCGACACAAGTACTTGTTCTTCTAGCTTTTGCTGAATTCTTCTAAGTGTCGACACATCTCCTTTGTGTTGACACAACTTCTTGTGTTGAATCTGTCAAGTGTCGACACTGCTTCTTGGTGTCGACACATAGTCTTCAATGTCGTTACTTGCTGAGTGTCGACACAGCTCCTTGTGTCGACACACCTTCTTCTCGTTGAGACTTCAGCTAAGTGTCGACACATTCCCTTAGTGTCGACACTTGTACTTAGAATATTTTTGTTGATCTTTCTGATCTTTGCTAAGTGTCGACACAGCTCCTTGTGTCGACACTTTCTTCAAGTGTAGAGTCTTTAGCTGAGTGTCGACACATTGTGCTGGGTGTCGACACTTACTTCATGTGTTGACTCTTCTGGTTGTGTGTCGACACATTGTGCTGGGTGTCGACACATTCTTCAAGTGCTGACTCTTCTGTTGAGTGTCGACATATTGTTCTGAGTGTCGACACTTTAACTTAGTCTCTGCAGACTTTTGCTGAGTGTCGACACAGCTCCAAGTGTTGACACTTTCTGGTGTAGACACAACTTCACTGGGTGTCGACACAGCTCCTTGTGTCGACACTTTCTGTCTGGTGTCGACTCTGCATCCCAGGTGTCGACACAATGACTCCAAGTGTCGACACTGCTTGTCTGGGTGTCGACACAAGTCTTCTTAAGTGTCGACACTTTCCCTCTGGGTGTCGACACATGGACTTAGAAACTTTTTGCTTCAGTCCAGTGATTACTTAACCTGCACAAGTAAACTCAACATATATCAAATACATTATGATGTATATCATTGAGTTGGGTGAGGCTTCTTCAAATCAGGTACATTTGACCAATGTACCCAACAATCTCCCCCTATTTGGAGAAGTCATAACCCTTAGTCAATGATATACACCATTCATAATTAAAGATTACAAAATGATGTAAAGCAGATTATTTACAGCAGGGTAAAACATAAACATGTAATACATTCACACATGTATACACATTCATCATTCAAGAACAAATAAGAAATAGACACATTCACAGAACAATCATGAAATATATTTATCATATATTGTTCTAACATTTTTCTTATACATCTTTAGTGGTTTACAAAAATGTTTTACATTCAAAAGATTACAACAATCTTCAAGTCAATTCTTAATCTATTTCTGGTCTGGTTCTTTGATAATTATGTCTTTGCCAGGTTGGACTTGAGCTTTGACAGGGGCTTCAGCAGTTTCAGCAACAGCAGGCTTCTTGCCTTTTAGATCTTTCTTTTTGAGTTCTTCTGCCTTGATCTTCTGCCTCTCAAAGTAGTGATATGGCTTGGGGAAGTACTTGCTAGGCTCCACTGTAGTAGGAGGTAGCTTTCCCATCTTAGCCTTCCTTCTGAATTGAACTATTGCTTCCTGCCTGATCTCATGTTTTCTCCATTCTGCTTCAGAAAACCATTTGTTCCTGTCATGAGTATTGTCCTTGGCAGCTTTCCAGGCAGTTAAAATGATATTCCTAGAGGTAGGGCTCCACTGTTCAAAATCTGGCCTTTGTTCTGCTTGTTCCCTAAACCTCTTCTTGGACAACCTTGTCTCTTCCTCCTTCTGGAATGCCTCTTGCATGGCTTCAGTAATATGTTGAACAACCTTTTCAATATGAACATGTTCCTTGCCCTCAGGTGGGCTATACATTGTGCTCACATCTGCTTGAATCATGTCAAAGTCTGGAGGTGGATAAATGACCTGAGCTACTTCTGGTTGCTCACCTCCAAGATAGGCAGTTTGAATCCCTGATTCAGCAACATTATCATCATCACAGAGTGGAGGATAGCCCAGTGTAGCTCTGATGGAATTAGATATCCATTTGGCATGGTCAGAGCTAGCTTTGACTAAGACTCTCTCCCCCTTTATGACTTCTCTAGCCATGTGATCTCTGACATCATCCTTTTGGAACCGGATTTGACTATCCAAGTATCTGATGCCCTCTTTAAAGAATGGTTTCAGCTTTTGAAGTTGATCAGATATAGCTTTCTGGGAGGCTTGGATTGCAGTCTTAACAGCAAAAATTTCCTCTTGAAAGGCTTTGTCAAAATCAGCTTTAGCAGCAGCAGTTGATGTAGAAGGTTCAGCACCCTTGGTCTTCAACTCAGTGACTATAGCATTATGTGAAGCAGTCAAATTGTCATTCATTCTTATCTGATTTTCCAGTACATACCCTTGCTTCAATGCTATATCATCTACTTGGGCTTTGATTTTCTCCTGGTGTGATGCCAAATACACCACTGCATTTCCACCTTTGTGGAAGCATTCATTCATCTCCTTCTTGTTAAGGTTCATTTCAAACCTTATAGACTTTATATCTTGGGCAAGATCAAACTGTAAAGCTTTATGCCCTTCATCGACATAAGCCTCTATGACTTTTCTTTGTTCATCCATTTTAATCTGTAGGGCAATCAGTAAAGCACTATAATCAACTGTTGGAGCTTGTTGAACTATAGGCTGTGGGACTATTGATTGCAGAGCTTTCTTATAACTCTGGCTTCTCCTTTTAAAAACATATAGTTTCTTCTTCTTTTCCCTAGCACTCTCCTCATCTTCAGAGGCAGAAGTGCTGGCTATGTCAACCCTATCCTTTGGGCTTTGAGACTTCTCTTCCTGTACTTCAGGTGCCTTCTCATTGTGTTGCCTCACAGGCTCTTCCATAACTTGTACTTGCTCCCCCTCAGCAGCAGCATTATCTATTTCAGCAGATTCCTTGTCCAGGTCAAAATCTTGTTGGTCTAGATTAAGGAATAAATCTTCCATAGTGAACTCTTGTGGGAAGAAGCTGGAGAAGTTCTTGGTTCTTCAACCACAGGATCAGGAATAACTGGAACAACAGATGTGTCTTCTAGAACAACATCTGGTTCTTGACTATGCAGCTGAGTTTGCTGAGGAACATCAGACAAATCAGCATCTTCTATAAGATATTCTAAAGTATTTAGGTCAGTGAGTACCTCTTGGATGATGGTGGTGGCTTGCTCATTGTCCAGTGTAGATGGTTCTTCTACAACTGGAGGCTCCCCCTGGCTTTGATCCCTGTGGATGGGGCTAGCCTGTGGTAGCTCCCCCTGGATCTCAGCAGTCTCTTGAGCAGCATGGGTCTTCTCTGCAGGCACCTCCTCATGATCATCAGGAGTGAAAACAATATGTTCTTCACTCCCAGAACTACTGGAGGACTCTTGTGCCACAAGAGCTGTTTTCCTTTTCTTCTTGAGAGGAGTATCTTTCTCAGTAATTATCTTCTCTGGGGTTGGCATTTCCTTGGACAACACCCTGTCCCATCTTGAAAAGATCCTTAGATCCATCTTCCTCATGTGGTTTATCTTGCTGCCTGCAGCAGCACTCATCACCTCTGGTATGGTACCAGCTAGGTAGAGACTAATGATCCTGCCTAGATTGGGCTTCTTCAAGCTCTCCTTAATCTTGTCAAATACTATGATTGACCAATCAGTTCTCAGATTAAAGATAATTCTTGTCATTATTCCAAACATATTGGCAGACACTCTGTCATGCCCTCCTGGCTTACTGAGTAAGACTTTTCCCACAATCTCAGACATGAATTTTCCTTGAGTGTTCATGCCTTTCCTGTTAAAGACAGAACCTATCTTCATCTTTGGATCAAGACCACACCAGGTAAGAGCTTCCCTGGTCTTGGAAGCAGTAACCTCTTCTTCATCTTGAGTTTTTGGTAGCTGGAGTACCTTTCTCAGACTCTTTGGTGAAACCTTGACCTTAGTTCCATGAACTCTGGATTTGATTCTGAAACCAGATTCATCTACTGCAGCTCCATTAAGGAATTCAAGAACCTCTTTCTTCCAAATCTTTGTAGGTTCTGACACTAGATATTCTAGTCCTGAATCGGCGACTAGGGTTACAACCCCCTTGATTTCTGCATCTGCATCGTCGAACGCGCCGCGCACAAGCTCATAACCCTCGTTAACGTTCTCCTCAAGCTTAGGAGCCATTAGGGTTTGTAGAATTTGTCTTTAGAAAAGAGAGGTGTCGACACAGTAGTTTTGGTCTCGAAACTTTGAAAGCGTGTCGACAAACAAAGACAGAACCCTATTTATACCTGTCTAATTTTGAAGATGAACAGGCGGGACAACTAACTTAAAATGTGTCGACACTGGCTATAAGTGTCGACACTGACGTATAATGTCTCGACACTCATGTGTCGACACAAGTTTAGTCAACAGATTTTATGTGTCGACACTTGATTATGTGTCGACACAACATAACTCGACACATTGTCGAGACTTTACTTAGAAAATTTTGAGTAAAACATAAGTGTCGACACCACATTGGATGTGTCGACACCTACTTGACATGTGTCGACACTAACATTCTGAAGTGTCGACACCAACATCCTAGATGTGTCGACACCTTTTTCCTGAAGTGTCGACACCACTATTCTGTGTCTATGTGTCGACACCTTTTTACTTAGCCAATTTTAATTCTGTAAACTTACTCTAAGTTTATCATTCCTAGTTCAATTTTGAATCTATTGAACTTAGCTTCTTCTAGTGGCTTAGTAAACATATCAGCTATCTGATTATCTATTTTAACATATTCAAGTAAAATATCTTCTCTTTCTACATGCTCCCTAAGAAAATGATATTTAATTTCAATATGTTTAGTTCTACTATGAGATACAGAGTTATTAGCTATTGAAATAGCACTTGTAGAATCACAGAAAAGTGGAGTTCTACTTACCTGAAATCCATAGTCCTCTAGCTGATGTTGTATCCACAGAAGTTGAGCACAGTAACTTCCTGCAGCCACATACTCTGACTCAGCTGTGGAGATAGCCACACTGGTTTGCTTCTTGCTACTCCATGAAATTAGTCTCCCACCTAGGAATTGACAGGTTCCAGTAGTGCTCTTTCTATCCTCTTTGCATCCTGCAAAGTCTGCATCTGAATAACCTGTTAGATCAAAATCTCCATTCCTAGGGTACCAGAGGCCTAGATAGGGAGTGCCCTTTAGATATCTCAATATTCTTTTGACTGCTGTCAAATGAGACTCTTTAGGGCAGGCTTGATACCTGGCACAAACACATGTAGCATACATGATGTCCGGTCTACTAGCAGTCAAGTATAATAGGGAGCCAACTATCCCTCTATACAAGGTTTCATCTACAGGTTTCCCTGCATCATCCTTGCTAAGAGACATACTTGACCCCATAGGAGTCTTCATGGTGCTGGATGAATCCATACCATACTTCCTTATGAGTTCTAGGGTGAACTTGGACTGACATATGGATAAACCACTTTCAGTCTGTTTAACTTGGAGACCCAAGAAAAACTTCAGCTCTCCCATACTACTCATTTCAAACTGACCTTGCATAAGTTTTGCAAACTTTTTGCAAAGGCTGCTTTCAGTAGACCCAAATATAATGTCATCTACATATATTTGGACTAGTATGATTTTGCCTCTAGATTCCCTAAGGAATAGAGTCTTATCTATTTTCCCCCTTGAGAATTTGTTCTCAATGAGGAAACTAGATAGGGTTTCATACCAAGCCCTAGGGGCTTGCTTTAACCCATATAAAGCTTTCCTAAGTTTATAGACATGATGAGGTAGAGTTGGATCAACAAAACCTGAAGGCTGCTCCACATAGACTTCTTCTTTAAGATTACCATTTAGGAATGCTGACTTGACATCCATTTGGTAAACCTTGAATCCTTGATAGGTTGCATAGGCCAAGAACATCCTTATGGCTTCCAGTCTGGCTACTGGAGCAAAGGTTTGATCAAAGTCAATACCTTCTTCTTGCCTATATCCTTTAGCAACCAGTCTAGCCTTATTCTTAATGATGACCCCTTGTTCATCCATCTTATTCCTGTAGATCCACTTAGTTCCTATTACATTGTGGTTTTTAGGTTTAGGAACCAATTCCCAGACCTTGCACCTCTTGAACTGATTAAGCTCTTCTTGCATTGCTTCAGTCCATTGTGGATCTTGTATTGCTTCTTCAAACTTCTTAGGTTCAACTTGTGACAGAAAGCTGGAATAGATTGCAGCATTCTGATTTCTGCTCCTTGTTTGAACTCCTTGTCTTGGATCTCCAATAATCAGCTCTACTGGATGATCTCTAAGATGCCTGTGGGCTGGAGGCATCCTTACTTCTGGTTGAACCACTTCAGCATCTGCATCATGCTGTATTCCTTGGATTTCTTCAGCAATTGGCACATGTAGTTCTCCCCCTGGACAATAGCTACTGTCTTCTACTTGCTGTCTTGCAGCAGGCACTTCTTCTATAGTAAGCTTGTCCATTTTCTTTGTCAAACCTGTGGGGCTGCATACACTGCTAGACAACTCATTATTAATAAGTTTAGTCTCATCAAAAACTACATGCACTGATTCTTCTACAACTTGTGTAGTCAAGTTGTAGACTCTATAAGCCTTACTATTATTGCTGTACCCAACAAAAATTCCCTCTTGGGACTTGGCAGCAAACTTAGTTAAGTAAGACTTCCCATTGTTAAGTATGAAGCATTTACAACCAAAGATCCTAAAATAGGATAGGTTTGGTTTCCTGCCTTTCACTACTTCATAGGGGGTCTTGTTAAGCCTTTTAGTGATGGTAGCCCTATTTATAACATGGCATGCAGTGTTAACTGCTTCAGCCCAGAAATACTCTGGCAGTGATGTATCACTCAATAGGGTTCTACCAGCCTCTATCAAGGTTCTATTCTTCCTCTCAGCAATGTCATTTTGCTGAGGTGTTCTAGGTGAAGAGAATTCTTGAAATATCCCAAAGTCTTCACACAGTTTTGTCATGCTATCAGACTGAAATTCAGTACCATGGTCACTTCTAATTTTGACCACTGTACTATTTAGTTCATTCTGAATTTGCTTGACAAAGCTATAGAAGACACTAGGTGTTTCAGATTTCTGTCTTAAGAAGAACACCCAGGAAAACCTTGAGTAGTCATCTACAACTACAAAGGTATAGACCTTCCTACCTAAGCTGTGAACTGGCATTGGACCAAAAAGATCCAAATGCAAGAGGTATAAACACCTCACAACATCTTTGTTCTCTATGCTTCTAAAGGTGGATTTAGTCTGCTTGCCCTTTTGACAAGCTGAGCAAATGTCATCTTTAACACACTTAACTTGAGGACCATTCCTCACTAACTCTTTGCTAAAGAGTTTGCTAATAGTCTTGTAGTTAAGATGGGCAAGCCTCTTGTGCCATTTGACACAATGAGAGACTGTCTCATCAGCTACAAGACAAACTGGAGAACCATTGTTCTCAACCATAATGTCTAGGCAGTAGACATTCCTCTTCCTATATCCTGTCAAAATGATCTCTTGATCACTTGACCTCTTGATATGACAACCATTTTTAGCAAATGAGATGTCATACCCTACATCACTTAATTGACTTATACTTATTAGGTTGTGTTTCAACCCTTTAACATAAGCCACTTGAGTAATGGTAACTAAGTTTGTAGAAATGTTACCAAATCCTTTGATGATTCCTTTTTCAGAACCACCAAAGGTTACTTTTGGACCATCTTTTACTGGAATGTAGTCCTTTAGTAATCTTCTTGTTCCAGTCATATGTCTGGAACATCCACTGTCCAAGTACCATGTTGGGGTGTGACCACTTGGACTTACCTGCAAAACAGATTAATGGACCTTAGAACCCAAAGAATTCTTGGGTCCTTGGTATTTGTTAGTCTGCAATCTGACAAAGCTCCCTGCAGGCTTTCCAACAGGTAGCTTGCTACTCACCTTGGCTCTGGCATTGTGCCAACAGTCCACTGCAAAGTGGCCAATTTTGCCACAGCACCAACATTCAAACTTGTTGTACCTTTGCTTAGGTACAACCTTTGCTGTATTATCTACAGCAGTCTTGTTGAATGCTGGGGCTTTGCCCTTGGACTTAGACTTGGACTGCTCAGTCCTTGCAGGTCTAATAAAGCCCAGTCCAGCCTTGCCTTTATGATGAACAAAATCATCAATTAAAGGTAACACTGACTTAGGTTTAGAAAACCTAGCAACTAAGTCCTTCTCCTTCTGAAGATTGATCTCCAGACTCTTAATTTGATCATTCTTAAAAGTGATAGTACCCATCTGAATCACTGTTATGTGTTTCAGCCTAGCTATCTCATTCAGCTTTTGATCAAATTGCTTCTCAAAATCTGTTGCAGCAGCTTTAAGATCAGCAATTTCCTTTGCCTGACTTTTGGCTAAGGACTTGCTTTTCTTGTAAGCTTGCAACAACACCTTATATTCATCTATAGGTTGATGAATATCATCCTCAGACTCAGATACACTTTCATCACTTGATGAAGATGAATCTGATTCTGAACTAGAACAAGAAACTGAATTTAAACTTGAACTTTGTACATGACTGGGTCCTGGCTGCTCCAGGATTTTGGCACTCTCTGTCAAAGCCATTAGTCCTTGGCATTGACTGTCTTCTTGTTCATAAATAGACTCCATGATCTGCATGAATTCTTCCTCTTCATCTCCAGTAAACAGCCCTATGTAGGCTTCAGCCTCAGACTCAGTTTCTGAAGAAGAGATATCTGATAGAGTCTTCTCCTTCTTGGCAACAAAAGACTTCTCTTTCTTTCCTTTGAAGTGAGTCTTTTTCCTGTCACCAGATTCCTTTCTCTTCTCTGGACAATCTGCAATAACATAGCCCTGTCTATTGCAGCAATAGCACACTATCTTAGATCCAGTTGCCTTGCTTGACTTTGTCATCTTCCTGTCTTTCTTTGAAGGCTTTTTCTCCTGATAAAAGACTTCCTTTCCCTTTGAAGAAGAAGGTCTTGACCTCCATTGTTTCTTCTTCAAGAATTTCTGAAAGTGTCTAGTGAAGGCTGCAAAGTCTTCATCACTTTCACTGCTCTCATTCTTTGTGCTGACTGACTCATCAGACTCTGAATCAACTACCTCTGGAGGTGGAGTTGATGACTTATTCCTGCACTTTTTGGGAACTTCTGTCTTGAAAGCAACTGATCTTTCCTTGTGTTCAGTCCTTGTTGATTTCTCCTCCTCTTTTCTCACTGTCAATTGCATCTCATATGACAATAACTTGCCAAACAGTGTAGGAGGAGGAATTTCCCCCAACTTAGCCATTTCTCTTATGGCACAGATCTTTGTGTCCCAATCTTTGGTTAGGGACCTTAAGAACTTATCATTCAGTTCATAGTTACTGAACTCTCTTCCATAAGACATGAGTTCATTAACTATTCTGTAGAACTTCTTGTAGCACTCAATTATGCTATCACCTTTACCTTGTCTAAAGCTCTCATACTTCTGATTTAGCAAGGATTTTCTATCTTGCCTAACTTCTTCAGATCCTTCCATATACACTATAAGAGTGTCCCACATCTCTTTAGCTGTCTTGCAGTGTATAAGATTCTGAAAAGTTGCATCATCAATGACACTCACTATTATGTTCTGTGCCCTCTTGTCCATTGTGGGTAGGACAATCTCATCCTTAGTCATCTCAGAGAAATCCTTTGGAGTTCTCTGATTTGCATCCAAAACTGAAATTTTCATGGGCACATAAGACCCTTCCTTTACTGTGATGTAGATTCTAGGGTCTGAGGCCTCCATAAACAGCCTTACCCTTTCCTTCCAGATCCCAAAGATCTCTTTCCTGCATATGGGTAATTTCATGGAACCCAATTCCTTGTGATTCTCAGAGGAACCCATGTTTCTTGATTTTCTTGAATTTCTTGAACCTGTGTATTGCCTTACACTGAATCTGCCAAACAGGATCTCCTGAGACTGTTAGTCCTTTTTGAGGAACCTGACTCTGATACCACTTGAAAGATATGGTACCTAAACACTTAGAGGGGGGGGGGGAGGGTGAATAGGTGACCTAATCCTTTTCTAACTTTACTGGCAGCAAACAGTTTATTATCACAGATTTATAACTTTTGCACAGCAATCACAAAGTATTCACAACATACACAGCACAACACAGTGGTTTATAGTGGTTCCCCAAGATATGGGTACATCCACTTTCTCCCTTCGCCTATCTAGCAGTGTACTAGATTCGGCCAAACTCCTCCACTGTCTCAGAACCCAAATTGGTTCCTACACCTCAGGCCCAAAGCCTTACAACTCAGCTTTATCCCAAATCCTACACTCAGCCAATCAAGGCCTACACTCAGCCAACCAAGGCCTACACTCAGCCAACAAGGCCTACACTCAGAGATCTCAATCTCCTACACTCAGGCTAACAAGCCCTACCCTCAGCCTTTATAGTTATAGACTTACAATTCACTCAGATCCAAAGGATCCTACAAGATAAAATGTTTTACAAAAATTAACTCAACAACTCAGAAATGAAAGAGGGGAGTTGAGAGTTTCTTGATGAGTTCTTGGAAGAACTCAGCTGGATTCACTCTGACTTAGCTTTCTTCAAAGCTTCTTGAGTAGAACTGAATAAGACTGAATCCTCCTGCAGTTGTTCCTTGACCTCTGCCACTTAAGATCCAGAATTGAATCTGAATCCTTCTTCTCAGCCTAGTTCCAGAGGCTGATTTCTTGGATGGAGCCCTCTCTCTCCAACTACTTAGATCTGCACTTGGACTGCAAGATCTTCTTGTGTTGATACTCTTGGTACCACTTCAATAATTTGTTTTTCAACAAACTGAACTTTTGAACAATAATCTGATCCACAGTTTCTTTAAACTGTAGATGCCTATTTATAGGCCTTCTTAATGGTAACCGGCTGGTCCGGTCCATAACTGACTTCTGATATCTCTGACAGGTGTTGTAGACTGGCTGGAACGGCAGCTGTCAAGTCATCCAGTCATTTCTTGAAAATCTCTAACTGTCTGTAAGTGTCGAGACTTTCTGTCTTTAAGTGTCGACACTTATAGTCCAAGTGTCGACACATGTTGTGTAAGTGTCGGCACAAGTCTACAAAGTGTCGACACATTTCCTTGTATGTCTCGACACAGATTCTTCTGCATGTGTCGACACTGAAATTGAGTGTCGACACAAGTACTTGTTCTTCTAGCTTTTGCTGAATTCTTCTAAGTGTCGACACATCTCCTTTGTGTCGACACAACTTCTTGTGTTGAATCTGTCAAGTGTCGACACGACTTCTTGGTGTCGACACATAGTCTTCAATGTCGTTACTTGCTGAGTGTCGACACAGCTCCTTGTGTCGACACACCTTCTTCTCGTTGAGACTTCAGCTAAGTGTCGACACATTCCCTTAGTGTCGACACTTGTACTTAGAATATTTTTGTTGATCTTTCTGATCTTTGCTAAGTGTCGACACAGCTCCTTGTGTCGACACTTTCTTCAAGTGTAGAGTCTTTAGCTGAGTGTCGACACATTGTGCTGGGTGTCGACACTTACTTCATGTGTTGACTCTTCTGGTTGTGTGTCGACACATTGTGCTGGGTGTTGACACATTCTTCAAGTGCCGACTCTTCTGTTGAGTGTCGACACATTGTTCTGAGTGTCGATACTTTAACTTGGCCTCTGCAGACTTTTGCTGAGTGTCGACACAGCTCCAAGTGTTGACACTTTCTGGTGTAGACACAGCTTCACTGGGTGTCGACACAGCTCCTTGTGTCGACACTTTCTGTCTGGTGTCGACTCTGCATCCCAGGTGTCGACACAATGACTCCAAGTGTCGACACTGCTTGTCTGGGTGTAAGTGTCGACACTTTCCCTCTGGGTGTCGACACATGGACTTAGAAACTTTTTGCTTCAGTCCAGTGATTACTTAACCTGCACAAGTAAACTCAACATACATCAAATACATTATGATGTATATCATTGAGTTGGGTGAGGCTTCTTCAAATCAGGTACATTTGACCAATGTACCCAACAAATTATTTGAGAGGTGATTGACGAGTTTAAATTAAACTTAGAAGTGAAGAGTCTCTCACCAAGGAGAGTCCTCGACAACCCCTCTTCCTTCTGGAAGTGCGCATTCAAGCGGTCCCAAATCTCCTTTGCAGTCTTATGATTGCTGTAGGTCAGGGCGAGTCTAGGGTTCAGTGAATTTAGGAGGTAGTCCCTGCAGAAGTCTTCGTCTTTTCTCCACTGAAGTTCGCTCGCGTCCTCTTCGGTAGTGGCAAAATCACTCAGGACCGTGTAGAAGATCTCACGTTCCTTCATACCAAGTTGGACGTGCAGCTTCCAAGCGTGGAAGTCGGAGAGATCGAACGACTGAAGCTTGACGATGTCGTAGGAGGTAATCTTCGACATCTCGCTATAACTAGAACAGTAAAAACCAGAAAGAAGTCACCTGATCTGCGCGGAGACGATCCAGTGTCTTCAGAACCAATCCAAGAAGTAATCAGGGAAGAAGATCACTGTAGCAGCCCTTCACTTCCTCCAATCAGCCATCAGCCAGTCAACAAAAAATGGAGAAGAAATCCAGGCATAGATCAGATCTCAGTCAAGGCAGCGGCAGCACTGGATCTCCTTCACCCAGAAACAGGAACCAGATCCGACGAAGTTCCCCCTTGATTGGTAATGGTGGCAGGAAAGATCTCTTCCAGATCTCGATTAGAAAGAAATTTGCTTCACAAATTTGCTTCACAGAAAAATTGTTGTGCAGTTGTTTAGCACAGAAGTCCGATCAATCTCCTTCAAGCGGCAAGGAGTGGAGATTCGCGACTAGAGCACAGCTGCGGGATCATAAGAGAAACTCCCGATCAGCAAACCTAGATGCCGGAGAAGCACCTTATCAGTGATTCATTCTGTCGATCATGGTAGAAAGAGGCAGCGTGTCTTTCGCGTTGCCTGCAGCCGGATCGGAGGAGCGGCAGGCGGAACTGCACCGGAGGCGACCGGATCTAGCGATCAGAGTTCCAGTCAACGATCTACAGAGATTCGCGAAATCACGCAGAGCACCGTGAGAGGCGGATTCGCGAACGGGAGTCGGAGAAGTCGTGAGATCGCAGAACGACGAGAGAGCGGCGAGGATTCGCGAAATCGTTCGGGAGACGACGCGAAATCGCTGTGCGACAAATCTCGCGAAGAAGAACGGCTCGGGATCGGGAACTCTCCGAACGAGAGCGGCGGAATCGCGTCGATCGTCGAACGACGGGAACGGCGGAGCGGAAAACCCTAGCACGGTACTTTGAGAATGAAATGGTTAGAGCGCTCAAAGTATTCTACCATACCTTATCTAAGTATGGAATATGGTATATATAGTACTTCCAGCTTAGGGTCAAACCCTAGAATGACACGAAACCCGTTAACCTATTCGAGTCGGCCTCGACACGTGCGAACATATAACAAAATAACCTAACATATATAACACCCGTGAGAAAAAAAAAAGATGGCTGCCCTGTAGCATTTGGAGGAGGAGCGACCGCCTGTAAGCTTTAGAAGGGAGTGGAGCCGCAAATTTGGAGAAGAAGCCGGCCTGTGAGAAGTTGGGAAATAGAACCCCAAGTAGGAGCCGCCTGTAGCAATCCAGTGGAGAATTGCCATCTCTTTCTCTTCTCTCTCTCGTTCGTGCACTCGGAGAGGTTGTCGGCCGAGAGTGCTCGCCGCTGGTCTTGGAGGAGATAACCGACGACGTTGAGAGAGGTGTTGCCGCCGGGCTTGGTGGAGATTGCCGCCGGTGTTGCAGTGGATTTTCTTTGGTGTTGAGAGGTGCGGTGTCGACGGCGTGCGCGGGTGCAGTTAGCCTCGACGGAGGTTTCCCTTGGTGGTGACGTTTGTTCTCCGGTGGCGGCGTTGTTCTCCGGTGGTGGTGTGGTTGAACGTCGGACTTCGACGTTGAAGGTTCGGTGAACCTTGTGCGTCCGCAAGGCGGATTGCAGTTCAGATCTCAGATTCTCGCCGCGGATCGTGCGTGTTTGGTGCACCCTCGGCGTATTCACTGGACGGTCATTTTTCTCCTGTTTTTCCTTGTATTTGAATTTATATTTTCATTATATAAATTGTGTATCTATTTTTGTGTTCTTGTTAACCTGCAATATTTTATATCTGTGACTACGTTTTGTACCAGATTTTACAACATAAATCTGATACCAAGTTGTACTTCGTTTGTTCATGAAATGTTACATCTTTGGATATAATTATCTTTTTTACCTCGGGAATCATAAATATGTATCATTTGCTTTAACAGTTGTAACCAAGGAAGATGCATTCAATTCCACTTCCAATTAATTGGTCTCTGCCTTGTTTGTTTGAGTGAGCATAGGCTATACAGCCAAATACTATCATGTGAGAGACCGATGGTTTTTATTTGAAGATGGTTTCATAAGGAGTGGAGTTATTTAAGGCTTTAGTGGGCGCTCTGTTTAGAATGTATATTGCTGTAGAAATAGCTTCTCCCCAGAAGCTTTTGGGACTGCAGGAGGGCACCATCATTGTCCTTGCCATCTCCACCACGGTTCTGTTGCGCCTTTCTACAACCCCATTCTGTTACGGAGTGTAAGGTTTAGTGAGTTCTCTGCAAATTGCTGCATCACTGCACTGGTTATGGAATTGGGTTGACATGAACTCTCCACCTCTATCACTTCACACTGCCTTTATCTTTCTATCAAACTGATTTTCTACTTTGTTTTTGAAGTAGATTATGTACACACAATTTTATCTTTTCACAATTTATTTTATTGCGCGTTTACATTACATTCACGTGTCACTTTGCTTTGTTTGCGTACATACATAATCGATTGCATGGATAATTAGGTTAAGCCCGTTGTTGGTGAATTAGTTAATTTCTTCACGACGGTCATGTAATTTTCATCGTCCTGTTTGTTACGTGTATAAGAGGCCATTTTCGGCCTAGGGTTGTGTACGTGTATGCGAAAACTGAAAAAGAGGTGCTCGGGTGGTTGTGGTTTTTTCCCAATCTTGAGGTTTTTCCACGTTAAATCCTTACGTGTTCTCTGGAATTTTCCATGTTAAATCCTTGGGTTTTTTCACGTTAAATGTGTGTTAATTTTTCTATGATTTATTACGTGTTCTCTGGATCTCGTATTTCCTAACAGGTCATTATAGCGTGGGTCACCACACAAACCGCTTGCATTTGGTCAATCCACACGATTAGTTTACTTCTAACACGTGCCACTCCATTCATTTCACATTTCAAGTGACATCTTCTACCAACTCATAGTTTCCTCATATTTGTTTTTTATTTAAATTTCTAATTGATAGTATATATGTTTCACTAGAATTATATGACCAACACATTAATTTGTGGGTTAAACCACTAGCACAATAACATTTTATTCATTGAACAACATTTGAAACTATTGCTTAAAACTTCCAATTAGTGTTGCCAAAACATAAATAACTGTCGTCATAGGGCGCTGTCTATATCCGCGTTACCTATTCTCCAAAACAACATTTCATACTTTTAGACAACACTATACGAAAACTGTTGCAAACTAAAATATCGCTAAAAGCTAAAAATAAGAATCGTCGTGTCAAATTGAACTAGCATGCTAGTGTTTAAATATGAATGCATAAATAATAACTCCTCCAATATTATATTTCTATAAACACTATTAACTAGTAATTGACATCAAGCAATGCAAATGTAGCATACATATTACAAAATTTTAATCATAGGAAGCCAAAATAATGAGCATAATTAAATGAACAATATTTAAAATTTTGACGCATGTGATCGATCCGATTGATTTCTGAAAGTTAACGTAGCATGGCGCCCGGCATCGGAGGAGGCATAGTCGTCGTGCGTGTTTGTCGTGCCACATTCAACTCCCAACCTGAAACATTTAAACAATTTATAAGCCATTTTTTAAGGAAACAGAATGCACATATTTTCTCTTATATCTATACCATCTATAAAGGATGAAGAGACTTTGATATAACATTCAATATTTTAAATTGAGTGCCCCCAACATGAGCCAAGCACTACTAGCTAGTATGGATTAAAAGAAATTCTAGCTCTCTTTTGATGTATCATTTAGGTTACGTTTGGGGGAAGTTATTTTCACCGGTCAAGCGGTTACGACCGCATGAACCGGACCTTAATTAAGGTTGGGTTCATGCGGTCGTAACCGCTTGACCGGTGAAAATAAGTCCTCCCAAACGTAGCCTTAGGCTCCGTTTGGCACGGCTATGGTTTTGAACATGAAGGTTAAATTGTCATTCGTTAATGTCCTCCTAAGAAACTTCATTTGTTAACACCCCCCCTCCCCTCGCACGTCTCCTCAGTACCTCGATTGCCATCCCCCGTCAAAAGCACGTCTCCTCCCACGTCTCCTCCCACGCCTCCTGCCGAAAGCTCCTCTATACCCCTTCGAAGATGCCTCAACACTCCCCCTCCATCGCTATTCTGAAGTCTCATGCCTCAAGCCTCCTAGACAGAGCCTCACCAGCTCCTCCTCAGCAGCCTCTCCTCCACCGTTGCTGCAAGCTCCTCCTCTCTTCATGGTATCATTCCGCAGTCTTTGTTTTTCTGCTTTTCGATGTTTAATTTCCTTTTCCTAATTTTGATTTTGATTTTGATTTTTTTTTTCTCATTTTCCCATTTTGATTTAGTTTAGAACAGTTGTTTGATTGTGGATCTCACATATACACTCACAACTGCGATCATGATAGGGCTCTGCCTCTATAAGAACACGTTTTTTTTAAATATATATAAATTAATTTCAGTTAATATATATATATATATATATATATATATATATATATATATATATATATATATATATATATATATATATATATATATATATATATGAATTATTTTTGTAAAAGAGGTAAGTTAAATGTTCCATCAAAAAAGAGAAAGCTTAATTATTGTACTTTTATAAGAGCATAATTTTTATTGTATGTAATAGATTTGTCTATACGATAACACAAATTTTTTTTAAAAAAATAAATAAAATAATTTTATTGAAAAAAATTAATAAAAAAAGGTGATATAGAAAAGTTGAATATTTCATCAAAAAGTGTTTTTGACTTTTTTTGAGTAATAAATGTACAAACACAATTACATTGAGAATATTAATAATCAATGACTATATCATTAATCAACAATCAATCAAATAATAAGACAAGACTTACAAATAGTGAGAATTAAACTCATGACCTCCCTCGAGGTCTCAACTTACCCAACTGATTCAAGCCTCATTGACTAACTTTTTTTCCTTTTAATATAGTATATATATAATTATATAAATTACATATAAAATAAATGAATATTATTGTTAGCACCATCAAATTCATCAAAATCACTAATAAATTAACATCATCTTATCTTATAAATCTTTAATAAAAGATTAATTAAAAAGTGTATAATTAATCAATGAACATACATACATACATA
Source organism: Platanthera guangdongensis (assembly GCA_039583875.1). NCBI lineage: Eukaryota > Viridiplantae > Streptophyta > Magnoliopsida > Asparagales > Orchidaceae > Platanthera > Platanthera guangdongensis. Next base: position 21,082,792 of record CM077157.1, on the reverse strand, counting down.
CATGCATACCTATGGCCATATCGAACCCACGGTTCTTGAGCTCTCTATACTCCTGGCAGAGCGCGCATAGCTCAAAGCAGCAATGAACACAGCAGTCGTTGCACGGCTGCTCTTGCAACGAGTACTGCGCCCTCATCTTCTTCCTGTTGAAGCACGAATATATGCAGTGGCAGCACGTCAACATTCCCAATAACGCGTAAACCGTCCCCGCCGCCGCGCACGCTGCAATATCCCCACACACGCACGTGATTATGAGGATGTTATAGCAGTCAAACGATAGCTATTCACATGCGATAATATAGCTAGCTAGCTTAATTAATTACGTACATGTCGATCCTCTGTCTACGATCTCAGCCACACGGCCGAAGGTGACACACGGGCAGAAGCAAGTCGTGCAGCCTTCCTCATCCAAATATGAAAAATAATAATAATAATATTAATTCATTACAAATAATTACCAAAACTTTCCTGAAAGTTAGCATAATTACAGATTGCACGTCTGAATGTCACAAAACATAACATTTAACTCTCCTGAAGTTCATAACATCCATACACAAAATACCCTTCTTGAAAATGTATTTTTGTGCATGGATGTTATGAAATATACACTTTGGGGAAGGTAAATATTATGTTTTGTAACATTCAAAAGAGATTTATGTAATTTCAATAATAAGAGGGGTGCAATCTGTAATGTTTCAAATTTAGAGGGGAGTATTCAAGGAAGTTATAAGTAAGAAGTTCTTTTGAGTGGATCACATACAGTTGCCGCAGTCTTCGGTGCAGCCGCAGAGTCCGGTGGACCATGGCACGTGTCCTTGAGCCTGCATGCCGATGGGAGGTGGGGGCGGTGGAGGATAGTACGACACATTCAGCTGCGGCATGTAATATTGCGAGGTGCCCGGCGGCGGGGCAGCCACCGGCGGTGCGGTGGGGTAGTAGTACCCATCTTGCTTTGGGTACATTTTTTTGGGGGGGGGGGGGGGGGGGGGGGGGGGGGGGGGGGGGGGGGGGGAAGGAGAAATTAGAGAAGAGATGTTGGATTTTGCTTCGGAGTAGGAAGATAGAAGAAGATGGAGTCTTTATATTCTTATAGTAACGCAGTTATCTACGCGTGGAAGTTTGGGTGGTTATCCAAAAGTTAGGTCTTAGTCCAAAGTCTTCTCATTAGGATGCTTCAAGGAAGAAGCTAGCTATAATTAAAGACTTAACAAAGTCAAATGTTGGTTTGGTGGTCATAGTCAGAATATCAATTGTTTAGGCCATATAATTGAAAAGATTAGATCAAAATATTGGTCATATGACCGACTTAGACTCCGTTTCGCACGACGGCGGCGGTCGTAAATGCATGGGTTAAACCGTCATTTGTTAAGGAATATCACATGACAAACATTATTCGTTTGGATGAAGACTTTTTGTTGGGCGTTAACGAATGACAATTTAACCCACATGTTCATGACCGTCACCACCATGCCAAACAGAGCCTCCGGAAGGAGGGTAAACAAATGAACCTCCGGCGACGTTTGCTCTGTTTTCACTCGCTCGCCTTGAGAAACGCCCCAAAAAGTTCTGTTTGGAGCAGCCACCTCCCCCCTCCGGTTCGAACTCTCCGTTTCCACCCGCCGGATCGACCCGCCATCGCCGAACCAAATAGAGCCTCGGGCTCTCTAATTGTTGCGGCGGTGGCGGATCGATCCGGCGAGTGGAAACGGAGTGTTCGAAACGGAGGAGGGAGGTGGCTGCTCCAAACGAAGCTTTTTGGGGCGTTTCTCAAGGCGGGCGGGTGGAAACGGAGCAAACGCCGCCGGAGGTTCATTTGTTTACCCGCCTTCCGGCAGCGTTTGCCCAAAATGAAGCACCGAAACGCCCAAACAAATAGAGCCTAAGTTGTTGCTGATGGAATGCTGATATGAAATGGAGGTTGTGAACAGTGATGTTTTTGAAAACCAAAATTTTGCTAAAAAAATTGTTGGAGTGAAATGAAGTTTGTAAAACAGAGTTATTAATAAACATGGTTTACTCTACCTGCATGACTAAGCACAACGTATGCATCCAAGGGCGTTTTGGCCCAGCCACACCGGAGCTTATCCGCCCAACCAAACGCCACCTTGGGCTCCGTTTGGTGCGGCTTTTTTTGCTCGAAAGAATTTGGACAAAAATGCTACCATCACAGAATGTATGTTTGAGAAGACAGTGGTTATGACCGCCGCCAAAAAAAAGGAAAAGTAGTGCTGAACAGAAAAGTGGATGAATTTTCTTGGGGGAGATCAGACGTTCACGAACTACAACTTATTATCACAATGTTCACGACGGTCACCGCCGTGCTAAATGGAGCGTCAATTAATCAGACATATATGATCATCTTTGACTATATTGTCGAGAAGATCCAAAAAAAACATGAAGTATTCTGTAAATTTTACTCGGTATTAGGGCGTGGTTCGCACAATGGTGACGGTTGTGAACACAATGACGACTACACCTACGGAACTCCATTGACTTTTATACTCAAAACTATTGTTTTTTCTTGGTGATGATCATAAGCGCAACATGCCAAACACACATTTTATGATGGTGAAGTTTGTCTATACTCACCAGAGCAAAAAAAGCTGCGCCAAACGAACCCTTAATTAATATTGAATATTGGCTCTTTTAATTATAATTATTTTGCTACAATACCCTCAATATATAACATGCTCTAATTAGAACAATCCATATTGTACAAGTGAAAATGACAATCTCAACACTATAAGAAATGAGTATTACATGCAATTATAGACAATACTTTGGGTTGTATTATATATCAGACCTATTAATGCATAATCATTTTAAAAAAATTAAATTTCCTAGAACCCCTCTTATAATAAAAAAATCATAGCTACTGTTAAAATAAAATTTAAATAATATAATTTTCTAGATTTTTTATGTATGAAAATATTCCTACAAGCTATCTAGAAAAAGCTAAATGCTTACATAGAGAATAATTTGGTATCCATTGACTTGCTCAGTGCTTGTAGAAGATGTGCTAGGCAAGATCTAATTAGCCTTTGAATAATAGTAATATAGTAAAAATAATATATAAATATTTCTCAAATTAATTTATTTTTAACGTAGAGAGCCATAACACCGCATGCGAGATACGCGACCATGCCGTCAACCATTACAGGCGAAATTACCGGGAAATCAAGCAAAAACGAGAGAGAATAAGAACGAATTGTTTCACTAGATGGAAGAACATAAATGGTTACAAGAGTAGAACTTCATTCTCATCAGATACCCCAACCCTCCAATAAGAATTTTACATAAAACTCTGTACAAAATAAAATCCCGCTAAATGCCCTTTTAAAATACAAAATAAAATACAAAAAAAATTGGGCACACCCTAAACCCTACTCTGCACACCCGAAACCCGAAACCCCCGAAAACCCCGAAACTCTGAAACTCTGAAACCCCAAAACCCCAAACCCGAAACCCCTTAAACCTTTAAACCTGTAAACCCTTAACCCTAAATCTGAAACACTAAAACCCTAAAACCCTAAAATCACCTTAAACCCTAAACCCTAACCCCTAAAACCTAAAACATACCTAAACTCCTAAACCCTAAAACCATAAACCCTAAATCTTAAAATACAATAAAATACAAAAAAATTAGGCAGACCCTGAACCTACAATGCACACCCGAAACCCCGCAAAACCCCCGAAAAAACCCCGAAAACCTTGAAACCCCGGAACACCAAAACCCCAAAACTATCCATTCATTTCTAATTTAGCTAAGATAAGTGAACGTGTGTGTGTAGCATGGTGTTATTATTAGGAGTTGCTCTTGTTCATATTATCCTTACGATTTAAGATTAACCTTGGACTGCACTGGTGCAACAACAGATTACTAAGTTTGATGTTCAAAGGGAGCTTTGCTAGGAACATGAAAGCAGCAGGAAAGTAACTGCCCATAGGAAATTTGTAATAATGACCCTCCCAATGGATAACACACTGTTCTTTTTCCAGGTAACAACCATATTTAGATAACCTTGCAGCTTGTTTTTCTTTTATCTCAAATATCCAGTTGTTGATCCTCTTTTTTTCCTTCTTTAATATGATTTCAAGAATATATACATATATTCTTGACCAGAAAACAACTAAAAATCCTATAATCATTAGATAACATTTACTGGAGCATATTTGGGCAAATTATAGAGTACCAAATTAACATCAAATGCAGCCATTGGTAGGTGTCTCTACCTGACTGGTTAAATTGCTTCCAGAATTTAAAGGAAGCATTAAGTGCACTAGAATTCTATGCAACTATTGCTATGCATAGAGAGAGGCAAATTAATGGAGAAAACTGGGAGATTTGAACTACACAGCCACACACACTACCTGCAGTCAAATACAGCTGCTGACCATCAGAAATCTAGATTCACATGCATGCCTCCCAATCTTCAGATGCTGCCCGCAGTCAAATACAGACGCTGACCATCAGAAATCAGATTTACATCTAAGATCTTGCCTCCCTCTTCAGACACTATATGCGTCCCCGAGCATTTGAGCTGCTCCTCGGCAGAACTGATGAGCTCTTCCATCGTTGCAGGAATCCACATCACTATTCCCTCTTTTCTTTCGTCCCCCCCAGGATGGAGAGGGAAAACCGTGCATTTTCGAAGTCGAGTTTCCTCTACGAAAAAGGATACAAAATTATCATTTTTGTCAGTTGAATGTTTTCTCCCATGGACAAAAAAACTATATATGAGCTTCTAATTGGTCAGCAGTCGAAGAAGCTTTAATAAATTTCACATGATTTCTTTCTTTTATGCGAGGCGTGGCACCTGAGTTGTGGGGGGTCTTGTGACCAGCAAGTGCCGTTTTTTTTTATACAACATCAATATGGTATTTGGTTTTAGAAGTTTGAATCTTCTCTCCAATTTGTGGACGTCCATTTCCCTCTCGAGATCAAAGAATAACAACACTGAAACCTTTATCCCACTATAGTAGGGTCGGCTATATGGATCCTTTGTTGTCATTGTGCCCTAGTCATAATCTCACTAATGCCTAAGTACGATCTCCCTCTCGAGGTCGAACCAAAAAAATTTAATGTCCATCATGATGCTTTATCTCAATCACATTTACTTGATGTTCGTCGTGTTTTGCACATGGAGGTACTTTCGCGTGTTGATGAGTATTTGCCGCAAATAACAACGGAAGAAAGCCACATGACCACTCGTGTCGGAGAACTTCTACATATTATTTATGTGGTTTTTTACTATTATCTAGTATTATACATTTATACTATCAAGTTTGATAATGGTGAAAAGTTCAATGCAATCATAAGCTTAAATGCAGTTCTCAATCCTCATGGAGGATTAATGCAATTTGTATTTCAATTTTTATATGAGAAACTATCATCAGCTATCCTAAACTTCTTGACACTTAACAAGGGAAATAATAATTAAACAAATGAGACAAACTTGTAGGACCAGAGGCTTTTGAATCAGCGGCACAAGGAGGACTAGTATCGTAAAACTGAGAGCAATGGGATTATAACATGATTATACTAAAGAGCTACTAAGAATGCTAAATGATGAATGAAAATTTAGTATTTTTAAAAGGCGATCCATCTGCATCATGCTCACAGCTCAATGGAGTGGGCTTTGCTTCATTAGCAGTGTGAAGAGTATGATACCCCACAGTATGCACGGACTACTCAGACAGATTTATTTCCCTTTTCATTTGTTGACTTACCTTGGATCGTCCAAGAAGTCTCTGGAATGTGCCTTGGCTCGAGGAAGGAAAGGGCATGCACCCTGCAAAACACAAGGCACATAACGGAGAAGAAGCAGAAGACATGTCAGTCAATGGTAGGATACGATACAATATGCGGCGAAGGCGCGGGGCGCGATCGTTGCCATAGAGATTGACGTCGTAAGGGAGAGAAAGATGAGGTGTCGCTGAGACTCACTGGCTGTCGCAATTGGAACATCGGCGTCTACTGGCAGCCCTAAGCCACAACATGAAGAACGACACAGGATCGTAGAATCGCCGATGAAGTTGGCTTCGACGTCGACGATATCGCATTGTAGGATCGTCGATGAAGAGGATCGTAGGATCGTCAGTGTTGAGTCGCTGGGAAGATGATGGCTTCTGTGCGATTGAGGAATTGCGACTGAATGGCAGGGGTTTCGTGCGTACAAAATGTCCACAGGCGTGAGTCAGAATCGTGCGTAGTCGGAGTCGCTAGAAGGACGAGCGCTGGAGAGGATGATCGACTGGGAAGACGCTGGGTGGTCGAGGAAACAGGCACATTCACCGCAAACTCTATACGGCAGCTCAGTTGGGAAAATACGTGTGTTGGGTTGCTTGACAACAACGCCTGAGATAACTACACCATGCTAGAGTGTTCACGTGTTTACTAGATTTGTTAGCCGGGGACTCAATGAGGTATGAGGGTAAAAATTTTGTTCCGGAATCGGCGGAAGAGAGGACAAAGAACGTAGCTCTGATGCAAAGTTTGTTATGTGCATATTTCGAAAGTTTGCCGGTGGTAGTGGTGATGGCGAAGATACAAGGGTCTAACATCAGAATGGAAATGAAGAGGAGAAAAGCTAGAGGAAGAGAAGAGGAGACTAGAGAGAGAAGGAGACGAGTTAGGGAGAGATATTTAATTCCTTGATACCTCATACATGACCCAAGGGTCCCACGATGGCACAAGCGTAAATAACCACAACATAAGAGATGCGTAACAAACTATTAACTACGACTTGACGCGATACAACTCATGCAACTCAACTCATACAATGTGAGGGAGAAGACGATGTCGAAGTTGAGGAGGATCGTAGGATACTTGAAGAAGAGGATTGTAGGATCGTCAATGTCGAGTTGTTGGGAAGACGATGGCCCCCGTGCGATGGAGGAGTCATGACTAAGTGATGGGGGCTCCCGTGCGCAGGCGTGATGCAGAACCATGCACAATTGGAGTTGATGGAAGGGAGATCGCTAGAGGGGTCGATCGACTAGGAAGACGCTGGTTGGATAAGGAAGCATGCCCATTCAACGCATGCTCTGAACGGCAGCTCGGCGGGGAAATTGTGCTGGTTTGCTTGACAACAGCTCCTGGGACGATGACATCACACTACAACCATTCACGTGTTTGCTAGCTCTGTTAGCCGAGGACTCAATGAGGTGTGAGGGAAAAACTTTGTTGTGGAATGGATGCGGACTCGGCGGAGAGGAGAAAGAACGTAGCTCTGATGCCAAGTTTGTTATATGCATATTTTGAAAGTTTGTTATATGCATATGTTGAAAGTTTGTTGACGGTAGTGGTGATGGAGGAGATACAAGTGGCTACCCTTAGAATGGTTGTGAAGAGGAGAAGAAGAACTAGGGGTATAGAAGAGGAGACTAGAGAGAGAAGGAGAAGAGTTAGGACGAGCACTGGATGGACGAGGAAGCAGGCGCATTTGACATAGGCTCTGGACGACAACTCGACTGGAAAAACATGTGGGTTGGGTTGCTCCACAACAACGGCCTAGGCGACGACACCGTGCTACAGTCGTTCAAGTGTTTGCTAGCTCTATTTGTCGAGGACTCAATGAGGTTTGAGTGAAAAAACTGTCGCAGAAAGGTTTGGAATCGGCGGAAGAGAGGAGAAAGAACTTAGCTCTAATACCAAGTTTGTTCTGTGCATATTTTAGAGGTTTGTCAAAGGCAGAGAAACAAGGAGCTAACCTAGAATACGGTGAAGAGGAGAAGAAGAACTGGAGGAAGAGAAGAGGAGACTAGAGAGAAGGAGAAGAATTAGAGAGAGATATTGATTTAATTCCTTGATACCCCATACCTAACTCAAGAGTCCCGATATATGGGACCCATGATGACACAAGCGTAAATAGCCCCAACATGAGAGATGCGCAAATCACACCTAATTACAACTCGATACGACTAATGCAACACAACTCATGCAACTCGACTCACACAACTTAACTTCATACCTAAAGACTCATAATAATATAATTACTAGCTAACTGATAGCGTGGGACCCATAATAGATTTAGTTGTCTAAATTTTAATTGAAGCACTGTTAACATTAATTTAGCTAGCAATTTCTCATTTATTTAATATTCTAATATCAATTGGTTATTTGCATATTTCTTTCTCAAGTTCGGGACTTATTGGTTACTGCTAATTAATTGTTGGACAAAAAAAAGAACAAACAATACCTGGATTCTCGATGCCCTAGGGGATGCGCCACCCTCCCCCATATACCTAGCCGGATATTTGGATCAGCTGGGCCCGCCCGATTTGATTAGGAGGATGGTAGGACTGAACCGGATGGTTCAGCATCACGGTTCTTTGGCCCCCTCCGATGATAGACCGCGCCGAAGCGGCTCCGGGTCGTATCATTCCCGCCATCTTCAAAAATATGCTTGTCCTCAAGCTGAACCTCTAGGTATGTCTCCTTGAGCTCATCATAATCCACCCAAGTCCGGTCGCACTCGGCCATTCCCTTCCAATGAATTAGCAGTCGTACGATGGATTTGCCTTGCACGGTCTTGGCCCTTGCTTCCAGAACTCGCTCCTGGAGCGTCTTCCGGTGCAACCCTCTTGAGCAGCGACACATGAAAGGTGTGGTGGATCCGCGAATCCGCCAGAAGTTCCAAAGTGTAAGCTACGACCCCCACCCTACTCAGAATCCGAAAGGGCTCATGGTAGCGGGGTGCTAGCATCTGATTCTTTACTCCTGCCACTGACAGCTGCCGATATGGTTGTAGCTTGAGGTACATCCACTCGCCTTCCTCAAAATGTTTCTCTCGTCGGTGCTTGTCTGCTTGAGTTTTCATGCGGTGCCGAGCCTTCCGAAGATTCTCCTTTAGCTGTTTTAAGATGTCCCGCTTTTGCAGGACGGCCTCCACTTTCGGCACCATGGACGAACCCTTCTCGTAATTTCATAGCGTCGGCGGTGCTCTACCATACAAACTCTCAAACGGTGTCATCTTTGCGGTTTTTTGGTAGGCCGTGTTATACCAGTACTCAGCCCAAGGGAGCCACTTACTCCACTGGTGGGGTTTACCCGCAATGATGCACCGCAAGTATGTCTCCACGCTTCGATTGAGGGACTCCGTCCGCCCATCCTCCTGGGGGTGGAAAGTTGTACTCATACGTAAGGACGTCCCCGTGAGGCGGAAAAGCTCCTTCCAAAACCTGCTAGTGAACACGGTGCCGCGATCGGAAACGATGGAAGTCGGTATCCCATGCAGTCTAACCACCTCCCCGATGAAGGCCTCCGCCACAACTTCAAAGGTGCAAGGGAGGTCCACCACAATCATAATGACCGACTTGCCCTAAGATTTGGGTAGCCCCTCAATGAGATCCATCGCAATACTCTCCCATGTAAGCTCCGGAATGTCAAGCATAACCAATAACTCTGCCGGAGCGGTGGTATCATACTTCTGCCTCTGGCATTCCAAAAATTTCTTCACATGATGTGCTACATCTGCCTTCAACCCCTTCCAGTACACATTCTGTTTGATACACTGATAAGTCCGCAGTATGCCTGAGTGCCTGCCGTTGGGCGTGTCGTGAAACTCATGGAGTAGCCGCAGCCGTAACGAGGATCCTGGTGCCACCAAGCGTCCCTTGTAGTACAAGTGGCCATTGATGACGTGGTAGCCCGCTTCAAACTGCCTACCCTCAGCAATATCTGTCAACATTTGTCGCAGCTCCGTATCGGCTAACACCTCCTGATGAACATCCTCCACTATGCTCAAGACCGGTGCTGAAACAGCAAAGATAGAACTCGTAGTGGGCAAGCGCGAGAGCGCATCGACGACCTTGTTCTCCCTCCCTTTCCTGTACTCAATCTCGTAGTCATACCCCAACATCTTGGTCACCAATTTTTGCTGCTCGAGTGACGAGACGCGCTGCTCCAAGAAATACTTTAAGCTTTGATGGTCGGTCCGCATTTTGAAATGCCTCCCAATGAGATACGGCCGCCATTTCCCCACCGCGTGCAGGATTGCCAACATCTCTTTCTCATAAACTAATAGTCCCAAAGCCTTCCCTTGTATTGCCTTGTTGTAGTATGCCAGCGACCTCCCTTCTTGCATCAACACCGCCCCCAAGCCGGCTCCCGACGCATCCGTTTCCACTATGAACACTGGGGTCGTTACCATGGCCTCCTTCAGCATCTGAAATGCAGAAGCCGCATCCTGTCCCCAAACAAACTTTCCTTTCTGCAGTAATGTGTGAGCGGTTTAGCGATCTTCTCATAGTCCTTCAAGAACTTTCTGTAGTAGCCAGTTAGCCCCAGAAATCCTCTCAACATTTTGATATTGGTGGGCGCGGGCCACTCCATCATGCTCTGGATCTTCTGCGGGTCCGGTCGCACCCCTTCTCTATTCACCAGGTGGCCTAGATATTCCACCTCTTGTTGCCCGAAAGAGCACTTCGATCTCTTTACATACCATTTCTGCTCCTTGAGGATCTGCAGCACAATCCGCAAGTGTTCCTCGTGCGCCTCCAACTCGGACTGTAGATGAGGATGTCGTCGAAAAAGACCAACACAAACTTCTGCAAGCATTTCTGGAAGGTTTCGTTCATAACTGCTTGAAAAGTTGATGGCACATTCGTCAACCCGAAAGGTATCACTAGGAATTCGTAGTGCTCCTCGTGTGTTCGGAATACCGTCTTTTCCACGTCTCCCTCCTGCATGCGGATCTGATGGTACCCCGACCGCAAATCCAGCTTCGTGAAGTATTGAGCTCCGTGCAACTCATCCAAAAGCTTGTCGATGACCGGGATCGAGAATTTGTCTTTAATGGTGGCATTGTTGAGGGTTCTGTAGTCTATGCAGAATCTCCAAGTTCCGTCCTTTTTTTAACCAATAGGACCGGAGAGGAAAAAGGACTTGTGCTATGGCGGATAGTCCCTTCCCGCAGCATTTCCTGGACACATCTTTCAATCTCACCCTTCTGTATGTGAGGGTACCTGTAAGGTCGCACATTGGTGGGCCCCGCTCCCTCTTTGATCAGAATCCGGTGATCGCATGCCCGCAGTGGGGGCAACCCCCTCGGTGTCTCAAAGACCTCCCCAAACCCTTCCATGACCGCCTGCAACTTCTCTGGAATACCTTCCTTCTGCTCCTTTGATCCCCCACCGGACAAGACCCAAGCCATGGGGTAGTCCTGCTTGACCCATTTCTGCAAGGACAAGACAGTGGCTTCCTTCACTATCAGAACCGCGTTACTCTGTATCCGGGGTGTGTCTTCCCACCATGTGAGAACTCCATGGTCATGTTCTCCCAGTCATTTGTAACTAGCCCCAACTGCCTCAGCCACTGCACCCGCAAAACTACGTCGGATCCTCGAACCGGGAGTACGTATAGGTCCACCAAGCATCTGAATCCCTGTATCGTGAGTGGCACCCTCTTCACGGCCCCCGTGCACTGCAGAAAATTTCCATCCGCCACCAGCACATTGAACACCTTATCCTCCGTTGGTGTGATGGGTAACTTTTTGGCCACTTCAGTGTTGATGAAGTTGCGGGTACTCCCACTGTCTACCAGTGTGGACACCCTCTGATGGGACACCTTCCTCGTCAACCTCAACGTGGAGGGTTGCCCTCCTTCTAAAACATGCACGGAGACTTTGATTTCCTCCAATTCGAGGACCTCACGCTCCTCGGATCCGCAATCCTCATCAGCCTCTAGCCCTTCCTCCTATAACATGTAAACCTGAATTTCCTTACACTTGTGACCGGGGAAGAATTTCACTTTACAAGTGTAGCACAGTCCCTTAGCCCGCCGATCCTGCATTGCTTCCTACGACAATTGCTTCACCGCGGCCTCTTTCCGAAAATACGGGACGCTGATTCCCTTGGTCGTTCCCTGTTCTCCTTCTTTGCTGCCCCAATGGTAGGTTGTGGTCGCCTTGCGTCTCCCTAATTTCTCCTCCAGTAATCGGGCCATCCCGATGGCTTGCACTATGCTCCTGGGCTGAAATGTCTGCACCTCATCGCTAATTTTCTCCTTGTGTCTGGCCATAGAACATCCCAAAAGTGCCTTCTCGGTCCACTGCACCCGATTTGTCAACCTTTCAAACTCCTTCCGATACTCGTTGACGGTCCCCGTTTGCCTTAACTTGTTCAGCATCATATTGAAGTCCTCGTACTCAGTCAACCCAAACCTCGCGATGAGCCCCTCGCAGAATTCCTCCCATGTGGGATAGGGTCGCTGCTTCCTCCACCAGCTCAACCACTGATAGGTATCCCCTTCAAGGTGGAAAGAGGCGATGTGCACCCACTGGTGCTTTGGAAGCTCCTGGTACTCGAAAAACATCTCGGCCCATTCGATCAATTCCAGTGGATCTCCGTTTTTGTACTTTGGAAACTCCATCCTCGTTAGTCGGGGCTGCATTGGTGGACGATGTGGCGGCGGTGGTCGCCCCTCCAGAAAATAGGGGGGTTGTCCCAACCTTGGTTCCACAGATGGTTTTAAATGTCGGATGTCAGAGACATGTCAGACTGAGATTTTAGATGTCGGATGTCGGAGACATGTCAGAGACATTTTAAAATGTCGGATTCCTAAAAAATATTTTTATTTTAATTTGTAGCATGTTATTTTAACACTATCATCTACATTAAATTTTCTAACTCATTTTTAACCTAATTATATATATCTTTTACATGCATGTGAACATAATACAAAAAACTTGAAATATATTAAATGCTGATTAAAGGTAAGTGAAAAAAATCTAAAATATAATGGTAATCCAAATCATGAGTCATACTGATTAAATGCAAAAAATAAATTAACAAAACTTGAACTTCAAGCATTGTTTATGTTTTGTCACAAATAAAAACACCACACTTAAGAATCTTGATATAAAAAAGAGCCACTGTTACACTTCAACATCAATAAAATGACATGCAAGAGGTGTTAGACCATATTATGAATCCTTTGGACACTGATTTCACACAATTTTTTTATAATAGGTGACATCGTAAAATGTCGGCGTCTTTTTAAAATGTCGGCGGCGACCGACATAGAGGATTTGATCCGAAATGTCGGCCGACATATTGCAAAACGACATAACCTTTATATTTTCATTATGCAAGCCGTTTTCTGTTCAAACAGGACATGTCGGCCGACAACATTTAAAACACTGGTTCCACATTCCCCCGTTCTCCATCGCTCTTCCTCCGCCTTGCATACTAGGCCCCCAACCCCAATGGTTCTCTGCCAGTGCCTCTCCTTCCCCCTGTGTGGAAATCGTACACCACCGCGCCCTCCCGGGCCAGTCCAATTGCTTCCTTCTCCTCCCCCAAATTCACATGTGGCTGCCAGTAGTGCTGACTGCCTCCCCTTCCAGCAACGACACCCCCTGGATGCTTGAAGTCCTCTCACCACGCCGACGGTGGTTGCCACTGATGGTGGAAGCCCCCGGGTCACGGGAGAAACCATCGAAGCCCCCGGATCCACCAGAGCCTTTGCTACCACCCCAGTTGATGTGCTGCGGGTGCGCCTGGATTCGCTGGTTGGAGCCGAGAGGCCTCGGAGCCCCGCTGAAGTCGTTGATCCCGCCGTCTGGAACAAGCGGAGGAAGTCCTGCCGACTTCCTCCCGTCAGCCACGGGGTCCCTCGCGCCGCAGAGGTCGACGACCCCTTCCGTCGCCTTGCCCCGATCCGGAGCCCGCTCGATGCGGCCCAGTTTTTCCCCGAGCGCCGTTGTCGCTTCTAGGAAAGCCTCCCTGGACCGGTCCTCGCCCGCGCTGATTTGTTGCGTCAGTTCTCCCTTCAACACATCCAGGAGGTCGTGGAGGCTTTGCTTCCCCTCTTCCAACGCCGTGATGCAGTTTCCTTGGCCGACCATGTTGCTTGAAGGAGGAGAGAACTCCTCTGATACCAAATGTTAGACCAGCGCTAGTCCTATGCAAAAAAGAACGAACAATACCTGAATTATTGATGCCTTGGGGGAAGCGCCACACTCCTCCATATTCCCAGCCACATATTTGGACCGATTGGGCCCGCCCGGTTTGATTAGGAGGATGGTGGGACTAAACCAAATGGTTCAGTCTCGCGGTTCTTTGAGCCCCCTCCGATGATAGACCGCGCCGAAGCGGCTCTGGGTCGTATCATATTCCTACATGATTAATGTGGTAGTCTCCATGGAGAATCTGATCTCATCTCTTTGATTAGAAAAAAATATTAATTTTTTCAACGGACACTACACAGGAAACCTATCACTATGAATTGTTATGTACACAAAAAACTAGTAATTTGACATCATGGTGTGTTCCTAAATGATATTGGGTTGAGATTATGCAATAAAAGGTAAATGATCCGTACCTGTAACCTCATGATACCGTTCAGGGAATTTTAAAAGCTCGTCAGATTTTGCATTTTCAAATAGCTTTATCAAAGATAAGCTGCCTTTCTTTTTCACTTCATCTAGCGGAGTTGTGTCCCATCTGCGCATTAGAACAAAAAGTGTTCATCAATCTGAAGTCTTAAAAAATAATACCTAATCAACAAAAAGTACACGATGAATGCGTGCCAATTAGAGGGGTGAATAAACTATGAGGAATGATATAAAAAACTTAAGCGTGAGCATATCAAATATAGCATATTTTTCATTCCTACCAAAATTGAGTAGACAGAAATGAAAATTTTAAAAGATGAAAAAAATGTGCTAAAACAAAAAAAAGATGATCGGATGGATCATGGGAGTAAGACATCTTTAAAATATAATAGTAAGCAATATTTTTAGGCGGTTTGGACATTTAAATGACAAGTAGAATGTTATGAGTTCCCAACTGAGATATCGTGATGGGGCACGAGAGAGAAGTCCCACGAGAGATTGGCGTGTCCACGCTTGGAGCCCGACGGTGCTATGCCTGGAAGATGGAGGAGAACCCGATCGAAGAGGGAGAAGGAGAGGAGGAGCTCAAAAGAGCAACCGCATGCGCGAGCGGCGCAAAAAAGGGAGCGCGATTAGGGCACGGTGCGGGAGCGTGGCGGAAGAGAGGGGGAGTCGGTTAGGGAAATTACGAGGGTTAGAAAGAGAGTGAGAGATTAAAGAGAGAGAGAGAGAGATTGGAGGAATTAAACCTGCATCCCCGCCTCTTGGTCCAGCCGGCCCTCATAACTTGTTCACAAATTCCGCCCCTGCTCGGGCCTTAGACATGTGAGAACACAAATACCATAACGGATAAAATACACAAGCAACGAAAACTAAATAAAAATATCAAATATAACAATCATGCATTCAACGCATGTGGTCGGCATTGATACGTGTGGCCCCAACATGAGTTCGACCTGTCATGTGCCAAAACATCGCCGCCCCCAACGGAAGACAACTTGTCCTTTAGCTGGACCATAATGTCTACAAGGGGAGATGACATGACATCGGGGAGCTCATAAATGACTAGAGCTGAGAGATGTGAAAAACATCATGAATGTGATCCCCCAGAGGAAGGCCAAGATGGTAAGACACGTCTCCAATGCGATCCGTGATCGGAAAGCGGCCAAAGAATTTTGATCCAAATTTGTTGGAGGTGGTCCATATGGCTGTCACTTGGCGGAAGAGTCGGCGCCGAACCCATACCCAATCGTCGATGGCAAGGGTAAGCTTGAGGTGACCGCGGTTGTAGGAGACTTCCATGCACTGTTGAGCTTGTGAAAGGCAGTTCCGGGTTGCCAAAAGAAACTCATCCCTGTCCTCCAATTCCCGATCAACGACATCCAGCCCGGCTGAGCCGCCCACATAAGACAAAAGGCGTGGCGGTTCCCGACCATAAATAAGGCGGAATGGGGTGGTCTTGAGCGCCGTATGGTAAGCTATGTTGTAGTAATACTCGATCCACAAAAGCCAGTGAGGCCAATTGCGAGGTTGATCACCGGTGATGCAACGTAAATACATCTCGACTGCGCGGTTTACCACCTCCGTCTGGCCATCAGACTAAGGGTGGTTGATGCAACACAAGCCTACAAGTGGGGAAACAACCGATGTCCTGAACTCTAGATTCCATATGAGCGGTCACAAAATACATGCAATATATTTACGACGATGCTAAAATGACATGCAAACATACATGCAACCCAACAAAATATCACTCTAAGTGTAAATGTAAATGCAAGTTAACAGTCCAAGTTAATTAGCAATAACCAATTAATTAAAATAAAACTGACAGAGACACATGCAATCACAAATTTTTAATTAAAGAGAAACAAGTTTTGTTCACAAAAACTACTGAAGTGCAAATATTTAAGCACTTGCGGAATACACCCTGCAAATCGTACAACATCCAGTGCTGATAAAAAATAAACAAAGACATTCATTATAGATAAAAGTGTTGAATATTCAACAATAGAAAAATAGAACTCCAAATACAATTTACACGTGCATGCGGTGGTAAACAATAGCAGGTTGGGGCATCTAGGTTTATTGTGAGTGGGAAGGCGGTCGGGAGAGGGGCTTTGGAATAGGAGGGGGTTGGGGCTGGAATAGTGGGGTGGTGGCTGGATCTGGAGCGGAAGATGGTTGGGAGGTGGAATCGGAAAAGGGGAAGGAGTAGATAGCCGGATCTTAGAGGGGAGGATAGCTAGGGTGGTGGGATCGGGGAGGGGAGGAGATATACGGTCGAATCTGAGAGGGGAGGATAGCTGGGGTGGCGG
This sequence comes from Platanthera guangdongensis, assembly GCA_039583875.1. Taxonomy (NCBI): domain Eukaryota; kingdom Viridiplantae; phylum Streptophyta; class Magnoliopsida; order Asparagales; family Orchidaceae; genus Platanthera; species Platanthera guangdongensis. The sequence goes on along the minus strand of CM077157.1, from coordinate 21,066,138 downwards.
GATCGGGGCGGGGAGATATACGACCGGATCTGAGAGGGGGAACCGGCTAGAGTGGCGGAATCAGGAGTGGGAACAGGGATATGTGGCCGGATCTGAGAAGGGGAGCCGTCTAGAAAGAAGGGATCGGGGAGGGAACAGGGCGTCGGGGGCAAGATGCAGGCAAGGGTTCCTGGACGGGGGCGGGAAGCAGAAGGGAAGGGTTATTGGAAGGTAGAAGGAGGTACCTGGCGGGGGAAACGGGAGGAGGCTCTTTGATGGCCAGCTGATGCAGGACGGCGTGTAGGGTTTGCGCGTCTGTCGGCTTTTTCTAGAAAACCCTAACCGAATGCAACAAAATAGGTTTTAAAAAAAAATAATTTGAGCGGGCGTTGAACAGAGTTTTTGAAATTAAGCAACATAATTTTGTAAAACACGAAATTTACTACGTGGTTAGAAAAATGGATTCTCTTAATAAAATGGTTCAAATTTAAATCCGGAAAGGAAGCTCGCAACTTTCGTTCCGTTCCATTTGTCGCAGCACAACAGAAATCGTGAACTCCAAATACGTTACCGTTTGTTGTTTTCGACGTAGCGTTCGCTAACAAAACTCGGACAAAAAACCCAGCAATGAGTCTATTATCCTACGAGAAAATATAAAAGGCACACGCAAAGGAAGAGATAAAAACAATTACCCACGGAAACAGGCGTCTTTCCGTATCCGAAGTCGACGGCGATCACGCGAGGAACTCCTCGTCACCTTCGATATTCCACTCCGAGGTCGGCCGCTATCGCACACGGGCACCAATGAGAAATTTTGACTCACTCTCACATGAAAGTGGTTCCACGAAATCTAATTCACTCACGACGTGAGAAAGCCACAAACTAAACAACCTAATTTCACTCACTCTCACACATAAGAGTGGCTCCACGAAATCTCTAACACATGAACTAAAATTCACTCACTATCTCTCACGATAGTGGATCCAACGAGATCTCAATTGCTCAACAGGATTTCACACTATTACAAAGCCTAAATCTAACAACAATTACAAATCTAACATCTAACTTTTAATCAAAAGGAAACAAATACTGAACAGTAACATCACACATCAACTGTTCATCTTCAGCATCATTCGGAACAGGAAGCAAGCAATGTCATCCAACACTACAAGGAAGCAACCATTTCCAACGGAACTCAAATGCAAACAGCAAAGCAATCTCTAACTTTAAACAAATCCTACAACTCTAACATCGGCTACGATGAAGCACTGTTCATCTTCCTCAAAGGGGGACAGCCGAACTAACTCCTAAACAGGAACAAACACAACAATCTCACAGGAATCACATACGTCAATCTTCAATTTCATCAATCACCTCCTAAAACAAAATCAGCAGTCCCCTTTATACAGTGTTCACAGTGATCTCACGATGGAGAAAAAAAGAAACCGTCGGCGCTGGAGCTTACGTGGAGGAGATCGTGGCCAGATGGAGGAAATCGTCGCTGAAGTTTGCGGCAGTTGTGTGCGGAGGAGGCAACGCCAAGCTCGGGGGAGGTAGCTCATGCTAGCGGTTGGTGTTCACACGCGGTTGGATTGAGGGAGCTCCGACAGTTGCGAGCATTTCTGGCCGGAAATGTTGGAGAACGAGAGTGCAAGCCCTAATCAACGCCATTGTTGAATCGGAAAATAAGCAGTGGCTTTTGGTAACAGTCGTTGGACCGGCTGAGAACGAAGGCTGAACAGGCTGTTTTGCTGATGGATGGCCAATATATACAATTATATATATCTTATATATATCATATATGTGTATATATATAATTATATATCTTATATATATCATATATGTATATGTTTATATTTCTTACATATACATATATATATATATCTTATATATATAAGGAAATATAGATATTTGGAGGCACACCAAAGATTGAATATTGACCATTGGATCATGAGAGAGAACATGGGGGGGGGGGGGGGGAATTGGGAGAGAGAGAGAGAGAGGAGGGAGAGGGAGAAAGAGAGGGGTGGGAGAGAGAGAGAGAGGGGGGGGGGGGAATGATAAAGAGAGAGAGAGAAGGAGAGATAAATTAATTTTTATAGATTAAAATTTGCAAAATTTTATAAAATAAAAATAGGAATAGTACTTCATATTTTTTGCGGTCATTTTAAGTACTCATGTATATGTTTGAAAAAAAAAGATTTCGGATGCATGCGAAACCCGCTTATAGGCGGGCGCAACCCGCAACAATGCATTGAGCGCGGGCGAAGCCCGCCAGGCGGGCTGGATGCGGCCGAAGGCCGCACAGGAGCTTCGAGCACGGGCGTAGCCCGTGCGAAGAAGCTCGTGTGTGTATATATATATATATATATATATATATATATATATTGCAAATTTTACACCAATCACACAAATAAAAGTTACACAAATAATATATGCTTCACTCAGGGCTGATGGTGGTTTGGTCGGGTGCGGCGTCGGGCACATTTGCGTTGACCTGATCTGGGCTAGTCCCCACCAACTCTCCCCCTCTCGAAATCACTCATCTCTGGTGAGTGCTTCGAGCAGTAGTGATGTAGAAGATCAACATCCATGCGCTGTAACTCCTCGGCCAAGACTCAGCTGGTCTCGGTCTCTGGTCTGTCATGCCAACAGACCAAATATCTCTGAGAACCACCATCAGTAGTGGTCACTGTCTCGCCATCCAATATCTGCTCGGGAACCAAAATCTGTCGCGGAAGTCGATCAGCAGCTTTGGGAACTAGTATAGTAGACTCATCTGGTATCTCATGCTCAACCTCAAAGCTGTCAGTGGAAATGGGAGGAACTGCAGTGGACGTGTCAGTAGCGGAATGAATGTCAGTATGTCCTGAATGTGCCTCCTCACTCTCACTCACCAACCCAGAAGAATCAATTGCATGAGAAGACAATGGAAATTCTAAAAACTCATGTGGGCAATCGTGAAATAAAGTCAGATATGTACGTTAAAAACCGGATTTGCTCCCCAAACGGAAGACATCTCAAGTTCATACGCATTCTGCCCAATCCGATTTACTACTCGTATGGGTCCAGTTCTATAGTGACTAGTTTCTTTACGGTACCAAAAGATAACTATTTCGGATCTAGCTGAACCATTACCAAGTCATCTATTTTAAAACTAGTAGCTCTTTTATGTTTTTTAATTTGAGTTGCATAAAAATCAATTGTACTATGCAATTTTCCGCTGAAATTTTTTTATGCAAATCATGCAAATGTAATAAATGAACTACTAATACGACTAATACCACAAACTGGTGGTTTACGATACTAAGAACAACTCCTGAGAGGTACATGATCAGGAGACTCAGAGGGTGGATCATAAAATATTTCATCGCGGGGGCGATGAACATTCAAGTGCAAATCAGAGACATCAGTGATCCGAGAGCGAAGGAGGAGAAGAAGGGGAGATGGCCTCAGCGTCGCACCAAGGAGGAGGAAGAAAAGCTTTGGCGTCACACCAAAGCGTGAGACTAGCGGTTGCCAATCTTGCAGCCAACCTTTGATACCCTCCACCGTGAAACACACGTCTATTTATACTTAAATAACCAGGGCACCCGAATCAGACAACTCATATCGTCTGATCCGTTCGGGTGTCAAATACAATTAAAAATAAATAAGATAATACATCAAACTGGCTGTGAAAAATCATCTGTGCGCATCCGTGGACTTGGATCGTCTGAATGAGTAAAGGATCGCAACGATCTCCATCAATTCTCCCGGGCTTAAAAGCACTCATCTCCGGTGAGTGCGGGTAGTCATGCTCTCGGCGTAGCACAGGGACAAGTAGCGCAAGCTCCGCTGGGAAAGTCCAAACAACACATGGACATGGGTAACAGCTCCAACAAACAAGGCATTGCAATATTTCACGCCCGCTCATGACGGTGAAGTCATATGCATCGATCAGAAGTAAGTCTTCGTCTGAATAGGATGGATCTCCATCTGAATAAGATGTATCTCCGTCTGAATAAGATGTATCTCCGTCTGAAAGCTGAAGTGGTGGAACTGTCGGTGGTGCAGAGTGGTGCTCAAGATGAGAATCCATAGGCTGAGGTGAGAGAGGAGGGAATAAAAGGCGTCATGTCTCAGGTACCGAAGTGGGGAAGGGGCCCACGAACACGTGCTGCTCGTAGTAAGAAATCAAATCCTCCACGTTGAATACTCGGCCGATGCTCTTACCACGAGGGAAGTTGATGTGGATCCATCAGATAGTGCACCAGGAGGAGTTCGCCGCAAGGCGGGACCCACGTTTGTGTATTCGCGCAGGAGGACTTAACCGAATCGCCGATCCGACTCCGCGGATGTGTCCGGATCCGCGTCGTGAATCGAGATCATATATTACTTTATATATTTTGGTCTATTATTAGTATATTTAAGTGGTTTTTCCCCTGACTAATCATAGTCGTTGATTGATGATGCCATAATCTTCATGTTATTATAAATAGAGGTGTTAGGGACCGACCTAAGGCTGTAGAATTTTGGAGACAGTTTTCCCGGATTCCAGCAATCACCCCTCGGTGCCAACACCGTGGAGCCCTAGGTGACAATTCCAAGGTTGATTTTCTTCCCCCTATCCTTCCCCTAACCCTTGCCATCGTTTTCCACCTCACAAACCTCTGATCCACTCGCTGCAAACCTCCAAAACCGCCCCCTAAGCAACCGACCTACTGCCCTTTGTAGTATCCCAGCCCGCCACCTCCCCCTCCAATTCCAGCGCCCCTACCGCCGCTGCTACTGTTCTGACGCCCCTCTACAGCCTCCACAACCTTCCCCATCCCCTCTACACTCGGCCACCATTTTCCCGACCACCGACCGAACCCCCCATCACTCCTTTCCGTGGATCCACTTCCTCACTACCGCCCCTTTGCCAAAAACAGTCCCGATCCGGACTGTCTAACCCCGATCCGTTATTTCCAACACCGGTACATCATACCCTAGCCCGGATCCGGTCCCAAAATATCGGATCTACCCATACGTGGTCGGATCCAACCATTTCCGGCTCGATCCCGTCATCCACCGCCAAGGACAGCCACTGCTATTGTCGTTACGCCCCCGATTCCACATTTGATCGTCATCCTACCCATCCGGCTCTAGATTCCCTCAGTGCCTCGGTCAGCCCGCTACTTTGGTGAGTCCCCTGTGTATTGTAACATTTGAATCTTCATTATTATTGGATTGTTTTAGTGCTTTGGTTGGATTTGCGCTTGTAGAACTTTGTGACGATACGTTAATAATTTGCGGGTGGAATTTATTCATCGCGCACTTAATCTTGGCCCTCCGAGCGGAGGAAGGGCATTACAAAATCGCTAAAATTAAATGCTCGTTCTCTGCTCTTTTATTAATTTGCGTGGTGTTAAAGTTTTCACTGCTCTGATTTATTCATCGCCGTCACCAATGGTTGCATTGCATTTAGACTAGAGTTTGTGTGTCGCACCGGCATCCCGCCATAGAAGCCTACCTACATCATTTTGGTATCAAAGCGAGGTTAAACCTTTTGCATGCTCCGTAGTGGCAGGATATTTAGAGCAAGCATGTCAGATCCGTTAAACACCGATGACCGAGGGACGAGCTCGAATTCGGGTGCCGCTTTCGCTGAGTTTCATCGTCTTATCCTAGATCGTTTTGACACCTTAGGTGCCCAGTTCGACGATGTGCGTCATGAAGTTGCCGAGGTGAATCTTCGTTTAAACCACTTAGAGAATGATAGGGACACTCAGCACAGCATGACGATTTGCTTGAGGACGACCCTGATGCTCCTCCACGTCCTGATCAGCCTCCGAGAGATGGTAAGCCTCCAGCAGACCGCCACCGTCGTGATATTCCTCAACGAGCCCCAGCTCCGCTGGCAAGGCGAAATCCTGATCTTGCGATTGAGCGTAGACAAGCTCCGGCGCGTGGTAGAACTCTACATCAACGTGATAGTACTGTATGCCACGTCAGCCTCAGCCTGACCCAGAGATCGTGTACCCCCACGCAACCGCCGTGATCATCACCGCGATGAGTATTATCCCTCGGGTCGGAGGGAGCGTGGTCCCCCACCTGCTCGATACGACTACGCCCATGATGATTACCCTGAGGATTATCCCGACCCACGGAGAGGTGGCCACCACTTTGACATCACTCGTCGTATTCAACTCGACGCCACTTCGTTCGATGGTCGTCTGGATCCAAAAGCCTTCAGCGATTAGCTTCTGTACATGGACCACTATTTCGAATGGTATGATATGAGTGACGAGCGTTGTGTTCGCTTCGCAAAAATGAAGCTGGTCGGACAGGCTAAAGTATTCTGCATTAGCGTATAAAGAGCTCTGGAACGAGATGATTAGTACCCCATCGCCGGATGAGATGAGATGAAGCAAAGACTGAGAGAGAAGTACCTCCCCGCGTCCTGCTGAGACCAGTTATTTGAGAAGTTACAGAACTTACAACAGGGGACTGATGTAGACTCGGGTTAGAGTTTTAAAATTAAATATTTTTTTAACTGAAATATTTTATTTTACTATAAAATAAAATCAGGAGCTTTGAAAAACAAGTGGATTTTGATTTTAAGAAGTTTGAAAGGGGTTGAGCGGCCGAGTCGAGGCGTTCGCGCATAGAACCGTTCTTAACGACAAGCTTCAGCAAAACCGTTATTCGTTATTTAAAAAGATTTCGTCGGCGCCTAACGGATCGAACCGTCACGGGATTTGTACATTCACAAGCGCAATTCACAAACAATAATTTATGAAATAAACGAAAATTTTAGTGGGCGTTCGGGGCAAACTCTTAATTATTTTAATGGTTGCATAAATTTAAGACTAAAAAAACTCGAGCAATGAAGGGTGAAGATACCGCAGAAGAACAAGTCGTTTCCAAACCCGCGGCGGAGGCAGACCGCTATAGTCGTTGTTTGTTGGAGTTGCCGTGAAAAACCCACTGTTGGTGGAAGGGAGTGTTGCAGTTGACAACAACAGCTGAGGGACTGGAGTCGGATGGTCGCCGGAGTGAGGAAGGGGGCCCCTGGTTGCCGGAATCGGCGCTGTCTGGCGGGAGTGTCGGGCTTCCGGTGGTTTCCGTCAGCCAAATAAGGAGCGACGATGGACGATTAGACTAGAGCAGCGACGGGTGGCTAGGCAGCGGCAGTTGAGCGGCGATGTTGTGTCGTCGAGCAGAGCGGAGCAACGATCAGGATGATTTGCACGGGTACTGTGCCGGCAATGGCGAGAACTCGAAGTGAAATTTCATTTCCTTGTCCGGTTTTTGTCTCTGTTCAGAGGAGCGACTCCCTTTTAATAAAGATTGATTTCACCTTTTATTAGCTTTCCAAACAAGGAGAGTCGGCCAAAACAATGGATTTTTTTATTTCCCTTTTATTATTCTTCGAAGCAGGAGCCGAACAAAACTTTCCAAGTTTTAAATTTCCAAAAAATACTTATTCCAAATGATTACATCTTTTGAATTTAAATTTAAATTTATGCTTTGTTTTTTTTAAAAAAAATAATTTTAAGCTTGCCCATTGCGTTCTAACGACTAAAATTACCGGGCCTATTTATTCAGGGACTCATTGGGTGGCCAACTCGAAAAGCCAATCAACAAAACAAATGTGAGACAAAAAAGTGCATGAATAAAATGCATAAATAAAATGCGCGACACCTAGTGACGTCATGCAATGACTGATGCGACAGAGGATGCATCAATTCTCTCGGGGTTGAAAGAGCTCGACCCCGACGAGAACTCACAAAGACTGGTACTGAAGAGAGCTGATGTCATCGCTGGTGCTGAATCAGGTGGCATGTTTAGGGCCTTGACAGGTGGCTCGCATTTATTAGCAATAAATTTATACAGTTCCGTTAAATAATTAATATGAGCTTGCGCGTCGAAGGAAATATGTTCGTGAAATGAGATGTGATGACAGTCGGGTGGGTGGAATAACAAAAGGATAATCTCGAAAGGAGATACATAACAGAAGCGATATTTAGAATTATTGAATGTGAATTGTTCTTGTGCAGGTACAAGATTCCATTGCTTTAAATTCTCACCGATTAATTGTCTAAGAAAATTGTCCCAACTTCTATTAACGACGTTGATCTGCTCATCGGTCCGAGAGTGATAGACACTACTAACTTCGAGGTTGGCTCGCTTTTGCCCACATAATGTGTTATATAAATATGATAGAAAATATTTATTACGTTGATATAATTTCATAGATTTGCCTCTTTCCAGATGATAATGAGGTGAACTAAAAGTATAATCTTTAAATACGAAGTCGACAGGGTAAGGTGTGTCGAGTGAACGTTCATCATACATAGCATAGGAGAACTGAAAAATGTTAGGTGGCACGTCGAGACTCGATAAATGTGGGGTGAGTGACATATCTGGGCCACGAGTTGCCTCATAGGATGAGGGTTCAGGGAAGAGGGCAGTGAGTAGTAATGTGGTAAATTCAGTGAGAACTGCATAAAAGTAGTAGAGGTCCTCTCACGTATCCTCGGGATAAGACAGTTCTTCTGGGGGTAGAAGAACAATCTTTTGCTCATGGTGCTCGAAGGAGTGAGAGTTCCTCGTGCCGTCGTGCATGACGCATCGATCGTACTACCAAGCTCGCCCTAATAGGATATGACAGACATCCATGACAGCGACATGACATAAAACACTATCTGAATACGTGCTCCCTATAAAGAACTCTACTAGACAGTAATGTGTGACAGGTATAGTCAATTGACTATTGACTCCAGATAAGTTGTAGGGTTGTTCTAACAGCCCTTCCAAGGGTAAGGAGATTATCGGGGTCAAGCCCAACGCTGGAGTATTCCGATGCTTCAAGTGTATGGAGCCAGGGCACAAATCCTCTGATTGTCCGCGACGTCACTTTGTCGCTATTATCGATTCCCCTAACGGTGAGCCTGAGTATGAAGTCTACATTAATGAGTCTCACCCTAAGCCTGAGCACGAGTCAGAGGACGTCATAGAAGTGGAAGGCGAGCACGCCGAACATTCAGTTTGCATCCTGCATTATAGTCTGATTACCCCTAGCGAGCCTATTGAGCATGACCATAGGAGACATGAAATTTTTCGCACCACTGTACGCACTCAGAGACAATTCTATTCCATTATCATAGATAGTGGTAGTATGGAGAACTTAGTTTCTCAACGCATGGTCGACATTAAACCATTCATCGGACATTAAACATCACTAGAGTGAGATAACTAGATATCAAATGTCATGTTTTTCGTGTCCACGAGAACACGAGTAGGCACGGTAATGGCCTCAGATTGGGATGGCGCCTTGTCATGGGTTAGTCGGAGTGTGAGTATACTCGACTAACTATAGTGAATCTCAACGATTGTTCGTAACAAAGGGAAAGTTGAAATGTCTGCTCGACGTCGTTAAAGACCACAGAAAGAAATTCCAACAATCGTTAGCGCTTGAGAATTAAATCCTCCGGTCAATTTTTGCACCGCCATCATTCCATGTTGTGCCCAACCGACGGGCTCTTCCATAGTCATCAATTCCAACTACCCTCATCCCAGAGTCCCATCAATCATCAACCCATAATGATCAAAGCTAGCAGGTCCATTCAAGACCATTAACACTGAGATTTCTTATTATACGAGCCCCTCTTCAATCATCCACTCATGTTTTTCTCATTCCATATGTTCATTTTCCATCTTATATGATTCAATACCGTCACCAAAGCACCCGAGCTCGCCGTAACCAGTCATGGATCCCTTCGATCTCCTTCCTGCACAAGTGACGAACAATGCATTGCAATCACTTCCACATGTTCATTTTCCATCTTATATGATTCAATATCGTCACCAAAGCACCCGAGCTCGCTGTAACCACTTATGGATCCCTTTGATCTCCTTCCTGCACAAGTGACGAACAATGCACACTTCCACCGCCCCTTTACGAAGAAAGAATTGTGCTTGATGCCGACACATATTTTGGGGCATCATTCCAAGGAGATCTTTTGACAGAAGATAATGGAACAAGATGATCCAACAAACATATTTTCCCTTCAAGTTTGACGACACCCTCAAATTAAGAAAGGATAGTGTTATGTACAGTTAATGAATCAAGTGTTAAATATCTTTATTCGCGTCTTAATTATGGGACTTGTTTATGTGTCTTACAAGTAGAAGTTTAATTAGTACATTTAAATAATGCAATTTGTATTTCCATTTTTATGTTGGATATAATTGCAATTGGCCTATGTTGGGGAGTTATTTGTAAAGTCTTTTGTAACTTTATTTAAAGAGTCTTAGGGCATGGGCTGAAGTACAAGAAAGAAGAAATAAATCCCAACTCCCATTAGTAGTGCTCTCCCAAGTTAAGGTTAAGGATTTGGTTGCTCTCGCTCTAGCTTCGCGACTCCAACAGGAGCAGCAAGGCTCCACAATGTCATTGTGATATTTGGATCATAACAGTAACACATTTGATGTTATTGAGAAAGCCATGTATTATCTCTGATTTTTCCATTCCTGTATGCAATTATCTCTAATATTTAAGAAACTTCTATAATTTGGTATAAGTGTTATGAGATACAAGGAATAATCAAGTATAACAATCTCCTAAACCACATGTCTATTGAAATGTGAAATATAATGACTTCTAACAAGTTGCCTTTGTGAATCCAAGAAAAGCGCCAAATGAAAAACTTTCTGATGGAGATCAATCATGTCTCATTTGAGAGATTTACAAAATCGATGACATTTGAATCATCGTTCGGAGACTGTCACCGCGTTCGTAGAGATTTTTCATATGTTAATGTATTTTCTGACTTATTTAGGGGGAGTTAAGTAATTATATGCATTTTGGATGTCCTGATTTATTCTATTCGGTAGGCGGCTTATATCAACACCAGAACCCGATTCCTCATTTCTTGCCAAGCGCATTGCTTAACCTTCCGATCGACGCAGACACTAGATTTTCTAGCCAGAACCCGAGCCCTCTTCATTTCTCATTGTCGGGCGCATTGCATGCCCTTTTAATTGACGCCGACGATAGATTTTCTCGTGGGATTTCTGTAACACCCCATCCCAGTTTTACAAAAACCAGTCGTCCGGCCGGGTCAGCGATATGAAGAAAATTAGGAAACAGTATTAAAACTAGTACACAACAAGTATAAAAGAAAAGTACTGAGAATTCTTAAACTTACAGCGGAAGCTATGAAAGAAAACTAAGGATAACATCATACCTTTTAAGTTGGATTCACAGAGCCACTAAACATGCATTGAGATGAAAGAACTGAAAATTTGAAATAACATAATAAGCCTGATACATGATATTCAAAACATTAACATGATACATTATTCAAGGCTACAAGTGTATACTGAAAGGAAAAAAAACTGAATGAGAAACCAACTACAAACTGACATCACAAGGACGCTCATCCTAGACGTAATTTCCCACCTGGGTCATCTGTAAAAACATTGCCCACAAGGGGGTCAGAGTAAGAAAAAATAACTCTTCCTAGTGACACTAAAATATTTTCTTAAATGATGAATGCATGCATATGAAAAATAGTTTTGTTCATTAAAAATCTTTATGTTAAATGTTATGCATGCCTTCACAAAGTTTCCTGGTCAACACACATACTCGTTCTATGTTCATGAACTTTCATTTTATTTATCCAAGTCCCGACGTTCACTAACTAGTGTACTATCTCACGTCAGGTCTATACTTGAGTTCTAGGTGGCTTATAATATGCACTTCTACTTGAAAAGCTCTAGGCTTAGTAGCTCCTAACGCGTATCTGAAAACTGAAGATCCGAGACCATCTTACGAACTTAATTGTCCTAGTGTCGCGCGAACACGGTCTCGAATCTACTAACTGTCTCAAAGGGGAGTCAACTCCCAAGACTCTACTGCTCATAGGATACCATATGCCTTATGAGAAAACTAGTACGCCTCTACCAGGACGAGAAAACTTATGTGTGCTTACCGACTTTTTTTGGTCTGACGCTACTCTACTTTGGACATCTCTTTTGGTATACTACTGAGCGACCCTTGATTTCCTTATGGTAGGCTAGAAGGGACGTTCACGCCCTTAATTAAACAAATTCCCAAACTTGCGTATACGTGTAAAGATTTCGTACCTAACGTTAACATACATGATCTGGCTATTAGGGTCTTGGAAAAGGGAGTTACCCTAAAACTAATTCTGCGACCGTTTTCCTACAACCACACCTTTCTATACATGGTTATGATGCTTGTACGAAAGTTACACATGTGTACATAAAATAACTTCTTGATATGTCTAACTAAAATAAATTAGTATTCCTTACCGTGGTGTTGCAACGCTCGTATACCCGACGCGGCGGCATATCTTCACTCGAAAAAAATATTCTGAAGTACTAATTTTTGGGCGTTTATATTGGCAGCCCAGCAAATTAATAAAAAACACTCATAATATGACCGCTAATAGCAGCCCAAAATGCGGAACACGTGTCTTTTGAAAATAGGTCAGCTATATGACATTTTTAGAAAAAGTGTTCAACGTGAAAGTTGTAGATCTCGACGATATGTACAACTTTGATGTTGAACACTTTTTCTAAAAATACAATATAATAGGCCTATTTTCAAAAAGCGCGGAACCCGGGCGGAACTATGCAAGATCCGCCTGGGTTCCGCGCCTTTTGAAAATAGGCCTACTATATGACATTTTTAGAAAAAATGTTCAACATAAAAGTTGTAGATCTCGATTTCATGTTGAACACTTTTTCTAAAAATGCATATTTAAAAATTTAATTTTTGGGCGGTCAGTATCCATCGGGCTGCCAATAGCCATATTTTAAGTTGTCATTATCTTTGGGCTGTCAATAACTATATAAGGGCTGCCAATATAAACACCCTAATTTTATCTCTGATTGCTAAGGAAGTTCCACCCCAATACTTCCCCAAAATCCTATCAAGAATTCCTCCAACATGAGGTACTAAACTTTAGGATTACAAAAAACATTTTGAAGGGAGGCAAACATAAATATATAAAGGTTATAATACCTTTCCAAAGAGCAAATTCAGAAAACTATACCCCAGATCGGCAATCTCTGAACGAGGAAACACTCACTTAAATCTCTGAAATCAAGAGTGAACACCCACTTCACAACATGTTTACAAGGATAATAAACCCTAACTTCATAAAGGAAAAGACTAACCGAGAAGATGGAGGCGAGGAGAAGGTGTCTTACCCGGACTAGATACTAGAACAAATAAGGCCTTTTTTGAGCGAGCTTCTGTTGAAGGACTGACCGCTGGACGTGCTACAACGGTTAGGATTAACAATACCTAGAAAGGCAAACAAGGCATTTCTGAAATCAGAGGGAGGATAAGGATTTTCATCAACTATTACAGTAGGAAAACTAAACCGAAAACCCCAGACTACAACATACTGCACCACAATAGGGAACCAACCGGCACTCGAAGGAAGATCCCGTAAGAACCTGCTCGTTGAGGGCTTCCCGTATGGGAGAGGTCGCTGACGAAGGACAAAGAAGGTAGCGGAGGGCTCAGCGTTGGTTGGGAGGAGAGGAAACACCGAAAAACACCAGGAGACAGAGGCGTCGAGCGCCGACTGCGCGAGGGAAAGGGACACTTTGATTTGCACGGGATCGGGATCAACTGCGAGGAACGACTTATATTGGCGACTTCCCTGAACACGGCTGTTACATAAGCCGTAGGAGGGGGAGAAACGAACCGACGCATTCCTTTTGAGCTTAATTAGGGTTTGAGATTTATTACACTAATGCCCTTTTCCCCTAAACACTCGAAGACATTAAATATACTCCGCCCTCACGTCTATGTTTTTTTAAAAAATACGTCGCACGCACAATTAACGATCCGAATTAATCCATTAATTAACGTACATGTTTTAAATCACACTAAAATTATACCTTGCCACAACACTGACTCGATCAAATTTGCTCAAGCTCGGGCCCTGCAATTAAATTTTCGCGTCAGATTACAGATGTTACAATTGCTTTCTTAAATTCACGGTAATCCTTCCCTCTTCACTCCTTTTCATTTCTAATTCCATTGGAAGCCTTAATAGTGGTATTTTTGTGATGGTCAAAAACAACAGCTTTCTAACGGGCTTCAATATCATGAGTTTTCTTCTTCCTTTCACTCTATATGACAATTAAGGCTCTTATGAGGTTTTTATGTTCATTCCCCAGGCAAAAGCCTGTCTTCTTTCTTTTTACTGCCCAAAAGCAGTAAGCATAGGGTTTATTGAAGGCTGGTTTCGAAAGGAAAAAAGGTTCATCGTGGTATATTATTTCCTATATGTGAGCATATATATGCGGGCTTGCAGCAGTTTCTTAACATTAAGTGTAGTGTATATGCAATAACTGCTTGATATTAAGAGGCGGATTGTGATTGGGATTCTTGGATTTATATTTACTTTTGTGGAAATATTTATTAAGATATTACTTGTGGTGAATGTAATTTTATATGTTAGGGGAGGTCGACCATGGAAGCTATACATCTCTTGAGGAGGCTCATTGACAACTATCGAGAAAAGAAAAAAAGATTTGCATATGCTGTTTATTGACCTTGAGAAGGCTTATGATAGAGTTCCAAGAGAGATCTTATGGAGAGTCTTAGAAAAAAAAGGTGTAAATGTATCATATATTGACATAATCAAAGATATGTATACAAATTCAGTGACAAGGGTGAGGAAATCTGGAGGATTAACACAGGAATTCCCTATTACTGTTGGATTACATCAAAGTTCAGCTTTAAGCCCTTATCTCTTTACCCTTATCTTAGATGAGCTCACCAGACGTATCCAACGAGCAATACCTTGGTGTTTATTGTTTGCGGATGATATCGTTTTGGTTGATGAGACGCGTGAGAGTGTAAATGCAAAACTTGAATCTCGGCGAGATACTTTAGAAAAGAAGAGTTTTAGGTTGAGCAGGGCAAAGACGGAGCATCTTGAGCTTAAATTTAGCAGTACAAGGACATGTGACTTTATTATTAAGTTGGGTGATCAAGATATTTCCCGTAGTGAGTGTTTTAAATATCTTGGATCAATAGTTCAAAAAGATGGAGGTATTGATAAAGACGTGACACAGAATCCAAGCGGGTTGGTTGAATTGGAGAGGCGCATCAGGGATCTTATGTGATTGTAAAATACCACTAAAACTTAAGGGAAAGTTTTACCGTGTAACACCTCAACCTAGTTTAACAACCAATCAGTCGTTCAACCGGCTCCAGTGATAAAAATTAAACTAAGAAACAATATTAAAATTGATACATAACAAACATAAATGAAAAGAACTGAAATGAAAGCTTACAACAGAAGTTGAAAAAGAGGGTAAAGTGTACCTCATCAAGCTGAATTCACAGAGCCACTAAAATTACTGAAAAGTCAAATAACTTAATATTTGAAATACTGCAATATGTCTGGTACAAAGAGGAACTCTTAAACATTAATATTACACGAGTCAAAACTAAACAGTAATGTACTAAAAATTAAACAACTGAAAAGGAAGACAAACTATATAAGCAACTCCAATATCAAGCTCATCATAGGCGCAATTTTCCACCTGAGCCCCCTATAAAAATATAACCAAACATGGGTCAGCCCAAAGGGAGAGTAAGAAAAATTATTCCTCCTATTGACACTAAAAATATTTTGAAAGAAATTTATGCATGCTTTGAAAATAATTTGTGTGTTGTAGAACAACTGTATGCTAGTGTAATATGCATAATTTTCTAAAAATAAAACTTGCAAAATAAATGGTTGATCTAATTACTCATAATGTATAAAGTTTACTCATGTTCCGAAAAGTTAGGTTAACTAGAAGTTTCTAGGGTTCGATCTAAGCTTGATTTCTAATTTCACTTATGATTGTTCTTCGACAAAGTGTTACGCAGAGTAGCTCCTATTGCGCAATACTAGTCTAACGATCTGAGTCTCACTAACGAACTCAAGTGTTCTAGTATCTCACGGACGCAGAGTTGAATCTACTAAACTTCTAAATCGGGATACATCCCCCAAACAATTTGACTCATAGGGTATACTATAACCCACAAAAAGGATAGTGCGTCCCTATCAAAAACGGAAGAAGGTCTCTACCGTGTCTACACAACATTTTATATCTAACACTACTCTGCGTGTGAACATGAATGTATGATTAAGGTGATTCACCAAATTGATTTAAAAACAACTAAAAACCACATTTCTCACTTTAATGATTCCTGCTCGTAAATCTATACGAGTGACTATATTGTTCGTATGGTCTATCTATTTGGAACTTGTTAAAAATTAAATAAATACTGCATATACTAGCTACACAATAATTGCATTACCAATCTCTATTAATAGTAAAACTTTCATACACTCATATCGGTGTTACTGAATTATTTTGAACATTTCTATACAAGTTATTTGATATGTCTAGCCAGAAAAAATAAGAATTTCTTACCGCGGTTATAGTTGTCACTTAAAACCAAAAACCGTAAAGCGAACCGGAACCGAAACCACAAAGAACCGGACCGAACCGTTCATTAATTAATTGGGATCTTGTTTGAATTTTGGAACCGTGAACAACATTGGTCTGGGCATGGTTCTTTCATTTTATTATCCGGACCGGAACCGGAACTGCAACATACAAGTCTCAAGCGGTTTTAAGAATTTTAGACCCGATCCAAACCAGACCGAACCAGAACCGAACCGTGATCTGTTTATTATTATTTTTTTATAATATTTTTCATTAGTATTAATATTATTATAATATTGTTATTTTTATAATCTATTTATAATAAATATACTTACTATTAAGGCTGAAACTGGTGCGGTTTGATACGATTTGAACTCAAACCGCAATCGTACCAAAGACAGTCGGTTTTGGATTGAACAAAATCGCACCGCACTAAAATTGTGCGGTGTGGTTTGAACAATGCATCAACATTACACGATCGCGATCTTTGAATGGAGATCGAAGCTCCATGGTTCATTTCAGGTCTCAGGAGTCGAAAATTTAAATTCTGAATATTATTTAATATCTGTTAAGGAAGAGCCGAAAAAGAAGAATCTATATTATATTAAAAGGGAAAACACCCTTTGGTTAAACATTCACTTTCTCATTTTATCTTTCTTTTTTAAAAAAATTTCAATTTTAAAATGTTGTGTTTTTTTATTTTAAAAAATATGCTTTCATATAAATAAAATCCTCTAATTATATAAAAAAGGTGCTCTCCCCGCCGCTCGCAAGCTCCGTGCACAATACAAAAATTAGCAATAAACAGAGTATAACACTCAGGGGTTTGCGGGTCGCGGCTGAGATAATATCGCTCGGGCCACGGGGGCTCCTCGTGCACTATCACAATTTAGGTACTGTCGCACTTGGCCATAGGGGCGGAACCTCGTGCCTGCACTCGTAATACCAAAATGGTTTCTAACATGAATACATGCAATCGATGTCTAGAAATAGTCGAAGAGGAAGGAACCACGAGTCGAAGAGGAGACGACAAAGCTATGGAAAAATGAATGTAGCCTATACTCATTAGCGATGATTAGAATGTCAGGCCCTCTCGAAGAAGTCGGTACAAACGATGACAACGATGTGGTGCGGTTTTGTAGATTTTGTACCGCCAAAAACCGTACCGCAAACTATGCAGTTTTGCAACGAACAAAACCGCTCCACAACTAAATTGTTCGGTGCAGTTTATAATCTGTGTGATCAGATCCAGTTTTTGTGGTTTCGCGATTTTGAGTTTTAAATTTCAGTTCTATGTACTATATTATACAAAAACATACTCCTCATTTGTATAATGCGAAATTCCTGCATTTGGGTCCTATACTTCGAATTCCCTCTTGCAAAAAATTCTAACGGGTTTACTTTTCCTCTCAGGTATTTTATTTTTGACCTCCCTTATTCATTCCGTCAAGTTTGGTTTTGGTTCTGATTGGAACCGAACCAAACCACATAGAACCAGACCGAACCGTTAGTAGCCGGTTTGGTTTTGGTTCTTGTAGAACCGTAACCGGAACCGTTGACACGACGGTTCCAAAAATTATGTTGGAACTGGAACCAGAACCGAAACCGGTCAAACCAAATAAGGTTTTGGTTCTAATTTGAAGAACCATTACCTTAGTGGTTTGGTTCACGGTTTTAGTAAAATCGGAACCGAACCGTAACCGTGACAGCTCTAATCGCGGAATTGCGACGCTCGTACACCAAACGCGGCGGCATGATTGCTTCAGTCGCATTTGATACTTCTAAAATCTTTTCATCGCACTAGCGTTGAATTCCGCCACTCACTAATAGCCTGAAATTCAAAACATTCCTAGTCAATAGGCTTGCATACTAGTCATAACCATCCTACTAAAATCTGATCTCATTAATTTGAGAAAGTATCTAGCATAAAGGGTTGATACCTTGCTCAAACAAAAACGGAACCCTACACCGCAGACAAATCAAATTTCTAGAAGAAAGTAGTAAGGTGATTAGGTTCCTGAAATCGGAGACAGAGAAAAACATAAGGTGACTAATATTTTCCTTCGACACTTACTAACACAAGGAAAAATCAGAGGAACACGAGAGAGAGAGAGAGAGAGAGAGAGAGAGAGAGAGAGAGAGTTTTATACCTGGAAAGTCGAGTGGTAAGCGCAAAACGACTTTCTCTTCTGAGTTGAAAGCCACGAGAGAAGCAAAGGTTCTGTCTAGGCTTCCGGTTGGCACTCAAAAACAACGGAAAACTCCCAAACAAAACTTAACTAGACTGGGTCGATCCTTGCAATTGACAAGGAGTCGCCGACCCTGCAGTGATGGAAACTGTTGTAAGAGCTCAAAGCTTGTATGTATTACACAAGTATGTGATTACAAGGAGAGAATACAAATATATAGGAGAGAAGAGAGAAGAATAAATCTTATACAAGATGTGAGACTAAAGAAGGATGAGAGAGAAAACAATAAAGAGGGCCCAATATGGGCCCTTTACATGGGCTTTTCCAATACTCCCCCGCAAGCTGGAGCGTACAAGTCGTATGCGCCAAGCTTGGATAGGCACTGATAGAAGAGGGTACTTGGTAGAGCTTTGGTGAGGATGTCGGCGACCTGTTCAGTACCCGGAACATGCTTGAGCTCGATCTTC
The DNA here is from genome assembly GCA_039583875.1 of Platanthera guangdongensis. Classification (NCBI taxonomy): domain Eukaryota; kingdom Viridiplantae; phylum Streptophyta; class Magnoliopsida; order Asparagales; family Orchidaceae; genus Platanthera; species Platanthera guangdongensis. The sequence continues at coordinate 21,047,036 of CM077157.1, read as the reverse complement.
TTCATGTGGACTTTCTCTCGGATGAAATGACAATCTACCTCAATATGCTTCGTTCTTTCGTGAAAGACCGGGTTCTTGGCAATATGTATAGTAGTTTGACTGTCACATAGGAGGAGAGCTGGTGAAGATAGTCTTACACCAAGGTCGGTAAGGAGGCTCTCAATCCATGTGAGTTCCGAGACCACAGCAGTTATTGCCCGATATTCTGCTTCTGCTGAGGATCGAGCAACCATTGTTTGTTTCTTGCTCCGCCAAGTAATTAGATGTCCTCCAAAATATGCGCAGAACCCGCTAGTGGATCGTCGATCATCGAGGGAGCCAGCGTTGTCGTCATCAGAGTATGCCACTAGTATAGGGATTGAAGATGAGATTTTGTAAACAAGTCCTTGGTCAGGAGCTGTCTTGAGATATCTGAGAATCTGTTTCACAGCCTGAAGATGAGAGCTTCGAGGAGAGTGCATATAGCGACTAACGAGTCCCACAGCGAAGGATATATCAGGTCTTGTTACGGTTAGGTAGATAAGTTTCCCAACTAGACGACGGTAATATTCTGGATTTTGTAGAAGAGTATCAGAATCTGAGCCCTGAGCACATAGTTTATGATTTGCATCCATGAGAGTGTTTACAGGTTTGCAGCCAGAGTAGCCTGCATCATGAAGAAGATCCAGGCAATATTTGCGTTGAGAGAGAACCAGACCATCTGACCGTCTAGCCACTTCCAGACCCAGGAAGTACCGAAGATGTCCCAGATCTTTAGTTTGGAAGACGGAGCTCAGATGTTGCTTAACGGCCTGTATGCTGTCCAAGTCGTTTCCAGTAATAATGATGTCGTCGACATATATCAATAGGAGAACCGTACCCGTTGCCCGGTGGCGAGTAAACAATAAGAAGTCAGCCGAGCTTCGATGAAGCCAATTGCCCGGAGAGCTTTGCTGAACTTGTCGAACCATGCCCGAGGGGATTGTTTGAGACCATATAGCGATTTGAGAAGGAGACAGACCCGAGACTCCCACGTGGTCTCAAACCCGGGAGGTTGTTGCATGTAAACCGTTTCCTGAAGGTCGCCATTCAGAAAAGCATTGTTGACGTCGAGTTGAAATAAGAGCCATTGGCGATGGACAGCTACGGAGATGAGAATTTGGACTGTGTTAAGCTTAGCGACCGGAGAGAAAGTCTCGTCATAGTCGAGACTCTGTTGCTGGGTGAAGCCACGAGCTACCGGACGAGCTTTGAGTCTGTCAATGGTCCCATCAGAAGCATGTTTGATGACGAAAACCCATTTGCACCCAACGGGTTTCTGGCCGGGAGGAAAGGGCACCAGGGTCCAAGTCTGGTTGGCCCAAAGAGCAGCCATCTCTTCTTTCATGGCAGCGCGCCACCCAGGATGTTGAAGAGCTTCCTGTACAGAGGTAGGAATAGAGACCGAGGATAGTGAAGTAGCCAAGGTCTGAAGCGGTGGAGAGAGGCGATGTAGAGAAACATAGTTAGCCATCGGATGAGCTGTAGAGGCTGACACCGGAGCAGCAAAACACGGAGAACCCGAGGTCGAAGCCGACTGCATAGGGGCAACGAGAGGAAGAGGGCGGCGAGTGTAGACCCGAATGACGGGCGGCCTAGGACAGGGATCACCGGCCGTGGGATGGAGGGTGGTAGATTGGGTCGTGGTAGAAGTGGTGGTAAAGAAGGAGGGAAGAAGGGTTGATCCTCCCGGAAAGTAACATCAGCGAAGACAGAGACCTTCCGGGTGGCCGGGGAATAACACACATAGCCCTTTTGGGTACGGGAGTAGCAAGTTTGTCGATAGTGGGCCCAGGGCATGGACAAAACAAATATAGCCAAAGACCCGGGGTGTGAGAGGAAAGGCGGGTGTGGAGGGAAAGAGAAGGCTGAAGGGGGTAGCATTCTGTAGAACCGGAGAAGGGAGACGGTTGATAAGAAAACACGCAGTGGAGACCGCAAAGTTCCAGAATACTTTCGGAACATGCATGTGAAGCATGAGGGAGCGAGCAACATCAAGAAGGTGGCGGTTCTTCCGTTCTGCGACCCCGTTTTGTTGAGGGGTGTAGGGACACGATGTCTGATGAACAATATCGAAGTCGGCGCAGAGATTGGCAAACTCGTGGCTAGTGTACTCACGGGCATTATCAGAGCGGAATGTTTTGATAGTAGTAGAGAATTGCGTACGAGTCTCCAACACAAAAGCCTGAAAGACACGAGAAAGCTCGGAGCGATCATAAAGTAGATACAACCAGGTGGTGCGAGAGAAATCGTCAATAAATGTTATAAAGTAACGATAGCCAGAGATGCTGGGAACCTTGTACGGTCCCCAAATATCAGAATGTATTAAATCAAAAGGAGCAGAGCTCCGAGTACAATGTGCAGGATAAGAAGAACGTGGCAGTTTGCCAAGAATACAAGAATCATATTTAAAAACGGGAAGGGAGACGTCAGGAAGCGCCTTCTGGAGGATAGGTAGAGGGGCATGCCCAAGACGACAATGCCAATAAGTAGAGGATACAGAGGAAAGGGCGGTAGAAGAGACATCGAGGAGGTAGAGCCCGTTCTGCAGTCGACCCCTACCAATGGTAATCTGCGTCTGGCGATCCTGTATCAAAAAACCAAAAGAGGTGAAGGTGATATAGAAGTTCATATCAGTAGTAAGATGACCAACAGACAGTAAATTAAATGGTGATGCCGACACATAAAGAGCGGAGCGAATAAAGAGAGAGGGGTGGATCAAGAGATCACCACATCCGGAGACCGGAACAATCGCACTGTTGGCCACAGTAATAGACGGGGGATGAGGAGCATCGAAGAACTTTGGCGACAGCAGGGAGGTGATGTGGTGGGTGGCTCCCGAGTCCAGGATCCAACGAGAACCGGAGGAAAGACAGGCAGTACCTGTAGTGGAGGTGGAGGCAATACCTGCAGGAGAGGTGGAGGAAACTGAAGCAGGAGGGTTGAGGAGCCCCTGGAGTTGTTGCAGCTGAAGGTGAAGAGCCTCAAGGTCCGTACCGGTGGGTGGAGAGCTATCAGTAACAGCAGCAGTAGGCGGGCGAGGCGGGTAGCCATGTTTCTTGTGACAGACGGCTTCAGTGTGGCCATCCCGGCCGCAGTATGTGCACTTGGGCCGACCTCGACCACCACGGCCCCGTCCGCGGGAGCCCGTACGTCCACCCCGAGTAAAGGATGGTGGGGGAAGTAAGGGAGGAAGGGCCTGTTGAAGAAGGGCCGACGAGGGTGGTGCAGACGCCTCCATGGGAGGTGGTACTCGAAGTAACATAGAGCAGACATCTGAGAAGGAAGGGGTAGCAGGGGATGCCAGAACCTGGGACCGGATACTGTGAAGGTGTGGCGAGACTCGAGCCATAATCATAGCGATACAGACCGCCTCCTTCTGGGCACGTTGAGCAGCGAGATTAGTAGTAGATGGCTGGTGCTGAATCCAGGCCTTCGTGAGTCTTAGCACGAGCCACAAAGGAGGTCATGTCCATAGCTTTGCCAACATCCAAAGCTTGAAGATCGGTGATGATGTCAAAAAGGTGTTGAAGACTGTCTTTGCCCGAGTACAAGGAATAGAGTTCATCCCACATTGCTTTGGCGGTCTCATGATACATGATCATCTGGTAAGGCTCACCCTCCACCGAGTTCAGGATCCAGGTCTGGACGCGACCGTCATTCCGTAGCCATTCATCAGTAGTAGGAGTCGGAGGTCCCTGGGTAAGGTGACGCGCAAGGCCCTTGGCTTGCAAGACCCTCCGAACGGAGTGAACCCAGGGGATGAAGTTCGACTTGCCAGAGAGGGAAAGAGTAGTAATCTGAAGCTCATCGCGGAGTTCGAGAGGAGGAGCCACACGGTCTGCCGTGGGGTTAGCGGTAGTGAAGTCGCTAGAGGACATGACGACCAGGAGGAGAGGAGGAGGAGAGGAGGAGGGCTAAAGGAGGCCGCACGAATTGGAATAGGTCGCGGCGGACAGGATCAGACCGCTGCGGGCTGGAGCCGGTCGTGGCGAGTAGAGCACAACGGCTGGCTGAGAAGAGAGGACAAGCCGGGGAAGCTCGGCGAGTAGGGCAGAGACCGCCCGGTCAAGAAGTGAAAAACACTAGCGGCAGGAAAAAGCCGCGACCAAAGGCGGAGCAGAAAGGGAGAAGAAGTCCGCAGTGGGCAGAGACAGGCCGCGCGAACAAAGAAGAGAAGAGCCGGAGGAGACCGCGACCAAGATGCGGGTGAGAGAGGAACAACCCGCACGGTCAGGCGGATCAGCGACCTGAGGAGAAGGAAACCGCGGGGAGAGAGACCCAAGCGGATAGAAAGAGACCGCAACAACCAAAAACAATCCGCAGAAGAGGCAAGCCGCAGAGAGTAGGAACAAGCCGCAGCGAGCTAGAGCTGAAGGGGCAGTCCGCAGCGAACCGGAGCAGGCCGCAGCAAGCCGGAGCAGGCCGCGAGAGAGGGAGTCCGCTGCGAGCAAGAGCAGGCAGCGAGAGCAGCAAGCCGCAACGTGAGAGAACATGCCGCGAGAGAGAGAGCGGTCTGGAGGAGAGAGAGGGAAGGATATAAAATGCCAGAGGGGATGGGTGGAACCACGGAGAAGAAGAGGGAGTGGAGGAGGAGCGGAGCGGACAAGAGGGCAAGCCGCAGGAGGCCGCGCGGGTAGCGGACAGAAGATAGACTGCGCGGGTTCAGAAAGGGAAGTCGCTCAATTTGAACCCGTCTCTGATACCATGTTGTAAGAGCTCAAAGCTTGTATGTATTACACAAGTATGTGATTACAAGGAGAGAATACAAATATATAGGAGAGAGGAGAGAAGAATAAATCATATACAAGATGTGAGACTAAAGAAGGATGATAGAGAAAGCAATAAAGAGGGCCCAATATGGGCCCTTTCTTTACATGGGCTTTTCCAATAAAAACGAAGCCTGCAACTGGGTCGATTGCGGCGAGGGAATGATTTATTCTGGACCTCAACTCCGCGATTCCCAGACGGGGAAGGAAACAGGGCCATCATCACCTCTTCTATCTGGAGAGCGTGCAGAGGATTTGTGTGAAGGAGGGTTACGCTACAGGGGAGATTTATAGGTTTTAAAACAGCGGCTACACACAAGCGGTTACAGAAACCACTTGGATGACGAAAACGGGACGCACACCAACACAAAACACTTAGGAGGAACCATAGTTGTTAAGGCGTGCGCCTAGGCGTGCCTGAGGCGCCGGGCGCACCAGGCGCAGCCCGCCGCGCCTCAGCAAGGCTGAGGCGGGCGATGTGCCCCAGACGCGCCTCAGGCGCGCCCATGCGGGTGCCTTACAGGCTCCCAGGCATGCCCGGGCCTTTCAAGGTATTTTTTTTATTTAAAAAATGATATGGGCAAAAACATGATCTTAGACGCACCCGATGCACCGCTAGGCGCACTTGTGCGCCCACTTCGCTGAAATTGAGTGAATTGGGCCCCCAATTCGCTGAAATTGAGCGAATTCGCTGAACTGGGCGCCCAATTTGCTCAATTTCAGCGAACTGAGCGCCCAATTCGCTCAATTTCAGCGAACTGAGCGCCCAATTCGCTCAATTTCAGCGAAATGAGCGCACAATTCGCACAATTTCATCGAATTGGACGTCCAATTCGCTCATTTCCTTTTTACCCCCATTTTTGCACCTCATGTGCCTCAGGCGTGCACCTGCGCCTTGCGCCTAGGCTCCAGGGGCCCTTTGCGCCTCAGTGCGCCTTGCGCCTTTGATAACTTAGGGAGGAACTATACACTGGCACAATATTACCAGTTTGTCATACCACAACACTCCCGCACTTAGAATTTGTGATATGTCTTTGCTCAAATAATTTAACATGCGTCGAGCTCAAATACAATAGTTGAATCTAATCCGACAATTAACATAGAAAGTTTAACCCTATTTAAATCACACCTCGACAAGATAATTATTCGATCAACTCCGCTCGCGAACAACCCCCTGAAAGATTAGATTTTAATTTCGCGTCAATTTACGGATGTTACCAATCTACCCTCCTAAACAAAATTTCGTCATCGAAAATTTCAAACATACCTGAGTCAAAGAGAACACATAATTTTCATTGCTCCGAAGTTCATCTTCTCTTTCCCAAGTAAACTCCGATCGGCCATAATTCTTCCTAAGAACTTTCACAAACGGAATCTCTCTGCTCCTGAGCTTCTGAATCCTCGAGTCCACTATTTTGAATGGTTTAACACTGATACTAAGATTTGATTCGATTGACGCTTCTTCGGTACTGATTATCTGACTAGGATCTCTAACTGCTCTTCTCAGATAGGAGACGTGGAATACAACATATAAATCACTCATTTTCTCAGGTAAAGCCAACCTGTAAGCAACTTCACCAACACGCTCTAGTACCTCGAATGGACCAATGAACCTATGACTCAATTTCTTCATTTGCTTGATTTGAGAGACTTCTCTAACTGGTCTGACCTTCAGGTAAACATAATGACCAACACTAAATTCCACTGTCTTGTGCCTCTGGTCATAATACTTGGTTTGACGATCCTGAGCTATCTTCATGCGCTCCTGGATAAGCTTGATTCGATCTATGGTCTTATCAATACAATCTTTACTAATGGAAGATTTTTTTTCACTCTCAGCCCAACATAACGGCGTCCGACAGTGTGTCATACAAAACTTCAAAAGGAGTCATCCCAATACTTGCCTGAAAACTATTGTTGTAGGAGAACTCAACAAGAATGACATACTTCTCTCACTTACCTTCAAAGTCCAGAATACACATCAGAAGCATATCTTCCAAGGTTCTATTTGTACGTTTAGTCAGTCCATCTGTCTAGGGATGGAAAGCGAAACTGAGAAGTAGCTTTGTGCCCAACCGTTCTTGAATGTATCTCCACTCCTTAGAAGTAAATCTACTATCTCTTTCCGAAACTATGGTCTTGAGAACACCGTGGAGTCGAACAATCTCATCAACATATAACTGCGCCAATCTGGGACCCTAATATGTCATCCTATTGGGGATGAAATGAGCAACTTTAAAGAGACGGTCAACTATAACACATATGAAATCACTCCCACTCTGCGATCTGGGAAGGCCATGAATAAAATCCATTGATATATTCTTAAAATTCCACTCTGAAATGGGTAACGACGACAATTTTCCCCCTGGCTTCTGACACTCGACCTTAACTAACTTGCAAGTTTCACACTTGCCAACATACTCTGCAACGTCACTCTTAAAACTTGGCCACCATACTATTTTCTTCAAATCCGCATACATCTTTGTGTTACATGGATGTATCGAATATCAGGAGTTATAAGCTTCAAGCAGTATATCCTCTCGAAGGTGGCTAACATCTGGAATGCACGTCCTACCATCGTGCAATAGTAAATCTCCAAGTATACTGAACTTCTCTTTCTAGCCTGCCTGAGTCAAACCTCAAATCTCTAACATCTTTGAATCTAAGGGTAGAGCTGTTCTGATCAAATCCTTAATGTCACAAGTGATTTCCATCCACCTCGGGCTCGCAGATCCCAAAATAAAACACGGCACCACACTGATCTCTAGCCTCTCCAACTCTCGCATCAGCACCTCCTGCTGAGTAAGGAGAAGATAACTCGACCCTCTATAACTAAGCACATCAGCTTCTCTTGCTGAGTAAGGAGAAGATAACTTGACCCTCTACAGTTAAGCGCATCAGCTACCACACTTGCCTTCCCTGGGTGGTATTGAATATCCACCTCATAGTCTGACAGAAACTCTAACCATCTGCGCTGCCACATATTGAGCTCTTGCTGGTCGAAGATGTACTTGAGACTTTTGTGATCAGTGAAAATCTCACAACAGACCCCACAAAAATAGTGCCGCCAAATCTTCAGAGCGTGGATGACTGCTGCTAGCTCCAAGTCATGCACAAGATAGTTGTCACGGCCCAGGCCCGGCTTAAGGCGTGAGAGCTTGCAGGCCCAAGTAACCCCAACCCTTCTCCGCACCTGTTTCTCAGCGTGGTAGGTTGTTGAGATGGGGTCTCAAACTCAAAACTCCTTGATAAAGAGTCTTCAGACTACTCTTTATCATCAACTGAGCTGAAGACTCTTTATCAAGGAGTTGTGGGTTTGACACCCCATCTCAACAACCTACCGCACAAAGAAACGGGTGCGGAGAAGGGTTGGGGTTACTTGGGCCCGCAGGCTCTTACGGTTCCAGTTGGGTCCCACTAAGCCTCTTAGAGTCGGGCCTGGGCGGTGACAATAGTTATTCTCGTGAACCTTTAACTGTCTGGAGGCGAAGGCTATGACCTTACCATGCTGCATAAGCAAACAACCCAAACCTTGACCCGAGGCGTTGCTATATATCTGAAATTCATTTGACCCTGATGGTAAACTCAAAATCGGTGGTGGGGGGTCATCAGCCTGGTCTTCAACTCTTCAAAAGTCAGTTCGCACTCCACCGTCCAACTAAGAGTTTTACCCTTCCTGGTGAGCGAAGACAGTGGTAAAGCTATCTTCGAGAAGTCCTTAATGAACCTTCTATAGTATCCCGTTAAACCCAAAAATTGCGAACCTCCGTAAACGCCTTCGATCTTGGTCAATCCTTTATTGTTTGTACCTTCTTCGGGTCAACGGAAAGACCTTTCTGACTGATAACGTGTCCTAAAAATGCAACCTCTGGGAGCCAAAATTCGCATTTAGAAAATTTGGCTTACAACTGATTCTTCCTGAGCGTCCCCAAAACAGCCCTGAGTACGACACTCCTGGAATACACTAAAATATCATATATGAAGACGATAACAAACTGATCCAGGTATTCGCGAAACACCTCGTTCATCAGATCTATAAAAGCGGACGGGGCATTGGACAACCCGAACGGCATGATCACAAATTCATAGTGTCTGTATCCGGTACTGAAAGCTGTCTTCTGAATTCCTGCTTCCCGAATCTTCAACTGATGATAGCCTGACATGAGCTCTAACTTAGAAAACGTGCAAGAACCCTCAAACTGATCAAACAAGTCATCAATCTTGGGGAAAGGATACTTATTCTTAACTGTCAACATGTTCAGTTCGCGGTAGTCAATGCACAACCTCAAACTACCATTTTTCTTCTTTACGAACAAAATTGGCGCACTCCAAGGTGAAGCGCTTGGGCGAATAAAGCCCAAGTCAAGCAGCTCCTGCAACTGAACCTTCAACTCAGCAAGTTCTCGGGGATCCATGCGGTAAGGGAACTTGGCCACTGGCGCAGCTCCAGGTAAAAGATCGATCTGAAAATCAAGCTCTCTAGTAGGAGGGGCACCGGGTAACTCCTCTGGAAAGACATCAGGAAATTCTTGAACCACGAGTACCTACAACAAATCAGCCTTGGCTTCTACATTCATCAGCACTAAGAAAGTTTCACAACCTTTGTTAATGCATCTAACAGTCTTAACAAACGAGATAATCAGCTTAGCGACTCCCTTCATGCCCTGGAAAGTGACAGCAATCTGGTTGGGTCCTTCAAATTGTATAAGCCTGTCTCTGCAGTCTATCTTGGCGTTTACAGCTGATAACCACCCCATTACCACGATCAAATCGAAACCCGCGATAGGAAGTAGCAAGACTTCCACAACAATCTCCGCTTCTCCAAATTGCACTGGTACCATACACCTATTTCTGGTCTGTAAGAATGATCCATTGAGCATCATGATCTCTAATGATATTGCCTCTGGAAAGAATTCTAATCTCAGCCTATGTACTGGAAAGAATTCTAATGATATTGACTCATAAGAATACATACACGAAAAGATTTAACACGGAAATTTACAGTGTCACTAAGGAGGATTTAATTAAATTTCCTATAAGACAGTCATATTATAACACATACCTGTCATCACATTCTCCTGCTCCTTGGCTTCCTGTTGGCCAAGGTCATAAGCTCTAGGCTGCACTGATTCACGTCCCGGTATCGGCCTCGCGTCAGCACCCATTGGTGTTTTTCCCTTGTCAGCTTTACTCGGGCCACTGACCTCAAATTTCTACTATAAGAGAGAGTTACGCTAAATCAGACAAAGGTGGAAAAGGGTATACATAGATAAGCAGAAATTAAACACTTAACTTAAATTACCTGATTTCCAGAAGCTCTCTGACAATAACGGGAAATGTGTCCTGATTGCTGACATTTGTAGCATGCCCCCCGCGGTAGCAAAACACTCTCCTAGATGGGGGCGATAACACTTCGGGTAGAGGGGGTAATCCTTGATCTGGTCCCAGTCTGATCACCTCTCTGGGCTCCTGACCTATGCTTCTTGTTCCAGTTTCTACCCTGGCTATGCTTACTATGTTGCTGTTGAGGTGCCTCCTGAGGTCGCTTCGAACGGAAACTGTTGCGCTTTTGCACCTTTTGTTGGTCGGCTTCCAACTTCCTAGCAGTGTCCAGTAAACTCTTATAATCTGCATTCACCATCGTCATCAATGACTGCCTCAGTGAATCACGCAGTCCGTGCACAAAACAGCCACACTTCTAATTCTCGTCCCCCTACACCGTGCCCGCATAACGAGAAAGATGGGTCAGCTCCCGTTCATACATCACCACTAACGTGTCCCCCTGAATCAACTTAAGGTACTTCTCTTGGAGACTACGACGCTCGGACGAGGAACAAACCAGCTATCTAGCGCTGACGAGAAGTCATTCCTGGTGAACATGCCTGCGGTACGACCTGATAACAAGGGTAAACACAAGTCATTGCGCTAAAAGGTTACAGAACACCCGGTAAAGATGAATTTTACACAAAAGGTACTTACGAGCGGGGCCGTCCGCCAATTATCTGGTCCGCCACTGATGGGCCTCCCCTTCAGGAGGAAACCCGCTAACGAAACCTTCTTGTTCTCTGGATACTCCACCTCCAACAGTTCACTAGTCTTAATTAGTCAATCATCTGTCTCCATAGACGTCTCTTCTCCGGTATAGTTGGAGGGATGAAGATCACGAAGATTCCTTAGATAACGCCCATTCCTAAATCCCCAGCAGTTGGCATAGGAAGTGCGGCTGGATCTGTAACAGACAGTGCATTTCTAAATTCCACCAAAGCTAAGGCCACCGCTCTAGTAATGATGGCGGCCAAATCTGCTGGGTCTGGCACTGTTGGTGTTGCCTGTGCTGCAGGTGCTGAATGTGCTGGTGGGGCACTATTATCATCCATGACTACCTCATGCGTAACATTCTGGCGAGAAGGCTCGTCGGCCTCACCGGTACGCGGTGCTTATAATACAAAGGAAAGGGATTATTGATGCTTGAGAAAATAAAATAAAGGATCTCCTAAGAAGGGTAATCTTAAACGCATGCACAACTGAGAACTAGCTAAAACTCGATAACTCTATCGTCGAATGAGTGATTTAGAAGAAATCCTATGACTCTGTGAATTTTTTGGGTCAAGGGACTCTAAACCTAGCTCTGATACCAGTTGTAATACCCCAACCTAATTTAACAACTAATCAGTCGTCTGACTGGGTCCAGTGATAATAAGTAAACTAAGAAACAGTATTAAAATTGGTACATAACAAACATAAATAAAAAAATCTGAAATGAAAGCTTACAACGGAAGTTGAAAAGAAAACTAAGGGTAAAAGTGTAACTCATCAAGCAGAATTCACAGAGCCACTAAAATTACTAAAAAGTCAAATAACTAAATCTCTGAAATACTGTAATATGTCTGGTACAAAGAGGAACTCTTAAACATTAATATTACACGAGTACAAAACTAAACAGTATGAGCAACTCCAATATCAAGCTCATCGTAGGAGCAGTTTTCCACCTGAACCCCTTGTAAAAACATGTTCAAACATGTGTCAGCCCAAAGGGGAAGTAAGAAAAACTATTCATCCTAGTGACACTAAAATTATTTTGAGATAATTTATGCATGCTTTTAAAATCATTTGTGTTGTAGAAAAACTATATGCTAGTGTATTATGCATAATTTTCTAAAAATAAAACTTGCAAAATAAATGGTTGATCTAATTTCTCATAATGTATAAAGTTTCCTCAAGTTACAAAAAGTTTGGTTAACTAGGAGTTTCTAAGGTTCTGTCTAAACCTGAGTTATAATTTCACTTATGGTTATTCTTCGACAAAGTGTGTCACGACCAGTCTTGACATAACTCAGAGTGCGCTTCGGGCGGGCCGTGATGCCACAGACATGAGCGAGAAGAAATCCATGCCTGCTAAGGCGGATGCAGAGGATACTGAAAATAGTTTTAAAATATTTAATTTAGAGAAAAACAGTTTGATTTCATTGCGGAGGCTTTTATATTTTAAAAATAGTGAGAGTTTTAAGTGCACATGCATTTTTGAAAAATTCATATTTTACGGGTACTACTGCAGTTTTCATGCAATTATGATTCACAAGAGAATGCACATGCATTACTATCAAATTCTAGTACATAAAATATTTAAATAATCTACAGTTGTCCATGATACCAGAAAAAATGGCTTATTGCAATCATTATATAAAAGAAATATTTGACAGTAAAAGAAATGTAAACATAGAACCTGAAACTTTAAGAGAATCGGGCTCGAGTACCTAGCGGTGCTGCACGAAAGCTAAGACAATTCCAAAACAGAAAGGAAAAGCCTCAATACATTGAAATAAGCAGAGTGAGAAAGGTAAAGTACAGAACAGTAACAGAAGAAAAAATGTATAAGTGTACCAGTTTTTCATAAATCAGAGCTACTAACTCAAACAGTTAGAACAGTCAAATAGAAATAACTGAATTAAACTTGACCCAGGAGCACAATATATATATTGAACAAGTAATATCATCAGCTGCAATCAATGAAATGCATAGCTGTTTTGAGTGGTGCACATGGTTCACACTCAGTCCGGATACAAGTATTATTAAAAAGCCTCTTGCTTGGAGTGACCCTCGTCATGGCCCAGGCCCGGCTCAAGGAGTCTTAGTGGGTCCCGACTGGCACCGTGAACGCTGCAGCTCAAATGACCTCAACACGTTTTAATGTTTGTTTATGATATTATGAGTTACAAGATTCACACTGCAGTGATTTTTAACGGAAACAAAAATACTTAAAATAAACGATCAGACCAAGAATAGGTTTTACTCGGACAGACGTACAAAACAAGATTCGACAATACAGAAGGAACCAAACAGTGAGTTTATGCCTCGCGGGTTCGAGAGGTTAAGGTTCTATTATCGGGAAGGTTTTTCGAGTAAATCGCAGAGGTAAGTTGAAATGTATCGGATCGGAGGTATCAAGTACTCACCTAGGGTAAATTATCCTTTGACTCAAGTATTTTCCACAGAAAATGAAATGCGTTACGGACATGATATATCCAAACACATACCATATATATGCTAAGCTGAATTCATTATAATTATTGTCGTGACAATATTGCTCGTGATTAACGCCCTACGATTCTTCAAATTATTCATCAAAAAAGACAAAATCCATCAACGTGAGATGTCATTCATATACGTGTGAATCTAAATAATATAATTCATACAATTCTTAATGACTCTCATTATGATATTTGATAATCATTCCCAAAAATCCAACATATTTCGATTTATACATCAAACGAGAAAATTCGTTCATCTAAGTGAATACTCAAATAAAATTATCTGTGTCCACAATCTCATGACATTCCAAATACATTAATCCTAAGATATTACTTGTCGGATTAGATATTCGATACATTAATTCACTTGATAACACAAACAAACAAGGGTGAGTTCGTATAATCATAAGATCAGACCATGTAATTGAAATTCAATGATTGCAAGAGAGAGAGATCCATACTTGTCTGAAGGAAGCTGAAACTGGCGGTGACGGCTGAGCGGCACAAGTGAAATCAGAAATCCTATTTTGAACCTGTACAAGGACGATGGAGGCGATATAGTAAATTAATCACTACGCTAACAGACAATTATTCGCTAAAAAAATTGAATCAAAGGCGGCTAAGAGATTTACCTCCCTCAAGAGTGAGGGGAGAAGAGATTTCACGCGAATACAGAGACTTGGCGGTGCTTGGGTATGGAAAAACCCTAAATCGTAAAGGCTTCACATAATTCCCACCAACTGAATCGATAAGCGGCGCCAGAAAACACGAACATATCACAGTAGTTAGATGATTATGATTGGGGGAAAATCTGAATCGCAACATTCATGCAAATTGGAGCACAAAAATTATTTATGAAATCAAGAAAAATCTGAATAAGGATGGAAGAGGAAGACTCTTACCATTAGGAAGTCAAATCTGGGCTCAAGAAGGGGAGGGAACCAAACCCTAGGCAGAAAAACAGAGCCTAAGTAAGAGGGAGTAAACCCTAGACGCCCGTATAGCCAAATGTCGGCCAAAACCAAGAGGGATGAGGGCTTCTGGAAGGGACGAGCTGTTGCAGGCCAAGAAGAAGAGATTTGACGGAGCAGCAGGCCATTGGAAGAAGGGAGAGGAGGCGACGACCTTAGCAGATGGAGAAGCAGAAGCCGTCGGCGGCCATGGCAGGAGAAGCAGGATACGCCAACGAGAACTTGAGGAAGATCCGGAGGAGTCGCCGGGAGCAGAAGAAGACGACGAAATAGGGGGCGGGTTTGCAGGTTGTGGGAATGGGAGACGGGGCAGGAGCAGAATCGGGAAATAAACGGGGGGGGGGGGGGGTTGCGGGTTTAGATTTAAGAGGGTTAGGGTTTTTTTAATTAATTAATTATATAACCCTTAATATTATTATATCATTATAATAACCTAAATCCGGGTTGTTACATTCTCCCACACTTAGTAAGTTTCGTCCTGAAACTTCCCTGAGAATTCTCTGAATGAGGACTCTTAGAGCCAAGATTCAGATAACATTCATTCCAACAAGATTTGCAGATCAAGACATGAAAGTTAACTATGAATACAAGAAAACAGAGAGGAGAACAAGCGCAGAGACTTATCAAAATCAAAAGAAATGTTACAGATACTTGCAACGCAGATCAGATTCAAGTTCACAGGAGAACTCTTTAGACTTAGCGGGTTCGGCCAGATACAAAAGATTGGCTTCAAGATCCACATGACTTTCTTCGATTAGTTCAAAATTGAGCGGCAAAACACAAGAATCCGGGAGCAAAAAGATCTCGCACGAAGCAAACATAGAACATCAACGGGAAAAGGAGCTGAATGATAATTGATTGTCCACAGAAACGAGTAATCGTAGAGATGGAAGAACACAATCAACGCTGAAGAAATACAACAGAGCAATTCACAAGAATAAACTCATTTCTTGCTGACACATACAAGCTATCTAGAAGAATAACAAGAGGACAAAATAAGACCGATAGCTAAGCAGAACAAAAAAACCTGAATACGAATATCGAGAACTCGAAACTAGAGATTCTAATACATTTCTTACTGTCATGAACATAAATTATACAATAATTACAGCATTTTCATTGGACAACTCTAGCTAATAATCATACAAGTACAATACCAAGATCATGTGCAATGTAAGTCAAATAGAAAATTCATGTGTGTACAATCCTTATTGTTGTTCTTGTCTTCACGCATGTGCAATGATTTATGATATGAATGCAAATGAATGGATACACATGTCATGTTAAACGCCCATATCACTTAACATGTCATACATATTAGAACTCTAATGTCAGCGCACTTGAAAATATTAAATCGCTCATACAATTTAACATTCGCAAACGGTGTATATCCTAGTGAAAATTCATATGCACAAAAATGTTAAGTTTGTCCATAACCCCTTAACATTCGTGTGCATACTACTCATGCTTATGAGTGAGTGTGTGTGTTTCAGTCACGAACAAAAAATAATGACAAGTTGAGTGAAACAACGATGCATGCATATATATACTTATATAGTAAGTTTCAAAATAAGTTGTAATTATAAAATATTTTATCATTTGAAACTAACCTTCCTAACCTCTCTCTGATACCAACTGTCACGATCCGTCTGAACATAAGTCAGAGTGCGCTTCGGGCGGGTCGTGATGCCACAGGCATGAGCGAAAAGAAATTCATGCATGCTAAGGCGGATGCAGAGAATACTGAAAATAGTTTTAAAATAGTTAATTTGAAGAAAAACAGTTTGATTTTATTGTGGAATCTTTTATACTTTAAAAATAGTGAGAGTTTTAATTGCACGTGCATTTTAGAAAAATTCATATTTTACGGGTACTACTACAGTTTTCATGTAATTATGATTCATAAAATGATGCACATGCATTACTATCAAATTCTAGTACATAAAATATTTAAATAGCCTAGCAGTTGTGCATGATAACAGAAAAATATCTTATTGCAATTATTACATAAAAAAAATATTTGACAGTAAAAGAAATGTAAACATAGAGCCTGAAACTTTAAGAGAATCGAGCTCGAGTACCTGACGGCGCTGCACTAACGCTAAGGTAATTCCAAAACAGAAAGGAAAAACTTCAGAACATTGAAATAAGCAGAGTAAGCAAGCTAAAATAAAGAACAACAACAGAAGCAAAAATGTATAAATGTACCAGTTTCTCATAAATCAGAGCTATTAACTCAGACAGTTAGAACAGTCAAACATAAATAACTGAATTAAACTTTACCCCAGAGCACAATATATATATTGAACAAGTAATATCATCAGCTGCAATCAATGAAATGCGTAGGTGTTTTTAGTGGTGCGCATGGTTCACAATCCGTCCGGATACAAGTCTTATTAGAAAAGCCTCTTGCTTATAGTGACCCTCGTCACGGCTCAGGCCCGGCTCAAGGATTCTTAGTGGGTCCCAACTGGCACCATGAATGCTGCAACTCAAATGACCTCAACACGTTTCAATGTTTGCTTATGATATTATGAGTTACATGATTCACACTACAATGATTTTTAATGGAAACAAAAATACTTAAAGTGAACGATCAGATCAAGAATAAGTTTTACTCGGACAGACGTACGAAACCAGATTCGACAATACAGAAGGAACCAAACAGTGAGTTTAAGCCTCATGGGTTCGAGAGGTTAAGGTTCTATTATCGGGATGGTTTTTTGAGTAAATCGCAGAGCAAAGTTGAAATGTATCAGATCGGAGGTATCAAGTACTCACCTAGGGTAAATTATCCTTTGACTCAAGTATTTTCCACACAAAAAGAAATGCATTACGAGCATGATATATCCAAACACAAACCATATACGTGCTAAGCCGAATTCATTATAATTATTGTCGTGACAATATTGGTCGTGATTAACGCTTTACGATTCTACAAATTATTCATCAAAAGAGACAAAATTCATCAATGTGAGAGGTCATTCATATACGTGTGAATCCAAATAATACAATTCACACAATTCCTAATGAATCTCATTATGATATTTGATAATCATTTCCAAAAATCCAACATATTTCGATTTATATATCAAACGAGAAAATCCGTTCATCTAAATGAATACTTAAATAAAATTATCTGTGTCAACAATTTCATGACATTCCAAATACATTAATCCTAAGATATTACTTCCGGATTAGATATTCGATACATTAAATCACTTGACAACACAAACAAACAAGGGTGAGTTTGTATAATCATAAGATTAGACCAAGTAATTGAAATTCAATGATTGCAAGAGAGAGATGTCTCTACTTGCCTGAAGGAAGCTGAAACTGGCGGTGACGGCGGAACATCACAAGCGAAATCAGAAATCCTATTTTGAACCTGTACAAGGACGATGAAGGCGACATAGTAAATTAATCACGACGCTAACAAACAATTATTCGCTACAAAAATTGAATCAAAGACAGCTAAGAGATTTACCTCCATCAAGAGTGAGGGGAGAAGAGATTTCACGCGGATACGGAGACTTGACGGCGCTTGGGTATGAAAAACCCTAAATCGAAGAGGCTTCACATGATTCCCACCAAATGAATCGAGGAGCGGCGCCGGAAAACACGAATATATCACAGTAGTTAAATGATTACGATTGGGGAAAAATCTGAATTGCAACATTCATGCAAATTTGAGCACAAAAATTATTTATGAAATCAAGAAAAATCTGAATAAGGATTGAGGAGTAAGATTTTTACCATTAGGAAGTCAAATTCGGGCTCAAGGTGGGGGGAGGGGGAACCAAACCCTCGGCAGAAAAACGAAGCCCAAGTAAGAGGGAGTAAACCCTAGCCGCTCGTATAGATAATGTCGGCCAAAACTAAGAGGGATAAGGGCTGCTAGAAGGGAAGAGCTGTTGCAGGCCAAGAATAAGAGGGTTGACGGAGCAGCAAGCCATTGGAAGAAGGGAGAGGAGGCGTCGACCTTAGCAGACGGAAAAGGAGAAGTCGTCGGCGGCCACGGCTGTAACATCCATAAATCTGACGCGAAATTATTTAAAATTTGTAGGGTCAAGTCGCGACGGATTTTGATCGACGCAGCGCGTCGTCAAGGTACAATGATATTATACGTATATTTCGCGTTCGTTAATTGGCGAAGTGTGCTAGTCATAAGGATAGTGTAACACATTTTATGTTAGTGACGAAGGCGCGACAAATTAATGTGTGTTGAATAGGAGTAAATGAGAATTTCTATTTTGGGGTGCCAATAGCTGGTTTCAATTCCCCCCCCCCTCACTTCATACGGTTATCAAGCGTATAGCCTATTTTTTAAATCCCGCACACCCCCCATTTCTCACGGGAATAAGCCGAAAACCGCAGCAGCCCGACATTTCTCCTTTCCGCTCCGTCTCCCGCACGCAGCGCCGACGCCAGGCCGACGATCCCCTGCTGCCCAAGCCGACGGCTTGTCCCCCTCCGGAAACCATCTCCGACGTCTCCTCCCTCCTCTACAGGCATCGGTGAGCCTTCCTCTTCCTTCCTTAGCCGTGGGAGAACCGGGTCTAACCCTAACCGAAGGAGTTTGGAATTTGTTCGTTTCCGGTGAGTAGATCTCTTCCTTTTCACGATTTCTGCTTGGATTTCCTTCGTTTTGGAAACTAGCTTAACCTAGGTTTTCATTTTTATTGCCCTATTTTAGGTTTTGGTGTTCGTAGTTTACCACAGATTTTGTGTGGAATGCATTGGGAACCTCAAACGCTATACTTAAAGGTAATATCTGAAGTTTAACGCATGAATTTTGTAACCCTAATTATATATAAATTTTTCCATGGGAATATCGTAGAGGGGAAAATTCTGAAATTAGGGATACGGTAAATTGCAGGACTTTGGCGGGATCAGGACAGCTTTTTGAAGGTCCCCAGCAATAGAATTACTTTTGGAAGAGAAAATGTCGTCGCGCCGAGTATACGAGCGTCGCAGCACCTCGGTAAGGAAATCCTAATTTCTTTTAGTTAAACATATCAAGTAATTATATTTTATACGCATGAGTAGGTTTCGTACAAGCATCATAACCATGCATAGAAAAGTGTGGCAGTAGAAAAATAATTGTGGAAACGCGTATGATAACGCCTTGTTCCATAACCACGTTAGTAAAGTCGTGAACAGTTAGTTAAGTACGAAACTTCGCACGCACACGTAAGTTTGGAGATTGTCCAACCAAAGATGCGAAGGTCCCTTCAAGTCGACTACGAGAAAGTCAAGTGTCGCCCAGTAGTACACCAGAAAAGATATCCCATGCAGAGTAGCGTCAGACCAAAAAGGTCAGTAGCACACCAGTCTTTTCGTGCTTGGTAGAGGCGCACTACCTTCCTCATAGGGCATATGGTATCCTATGAGTTACAGTCTTGGGAGTTGACTCCCCTTTGAGACAGTTAGTAGATTCGAGACCGTGTCCGCGTGGCACTAGAATAATTGAGTTCGTCAGATGGTCTCGGGTCGTCAGTTTCAGTTGCGCGTTAGGAGCTACTCTGCCTAAAGCCTTCCCAGTAAACGTGTAGGCTAGAAGCCACCTAGAACTCAAGTACAGACTTGACGTGAGACAGTACACTAGTTAGTGAACGTCAGGACTTAGGTAAATGAACGGAAAGTCATGAATATAGAACTATAGTGTGTTCACCAGGAAGTATAGGAAAAGCATGCATAACATATAGCATAAAATGTTTTTAGTGCACGAGACTAGTTTTAAAGACATGCATGCATTCATATGTAAATCTGTTTCAGTGTCACAAAGGGGAATTGTTTTTCTTTACTCTGACCCTTCGTGGGCAATGTTTTTCAGGTGATCCAGGTGGGAAACCACGTCTAGGATGAGCGTCATGGTGGTGTCAGTTTGTAATACTTTTACCATTCAGTTTACTCCATTTCAGCATGCACTTGTATTTGTGGACAGTGTAACTCATTAATATTTTATATATCTTGTATCAGACTTATTATGATAGTTCAGATTTTCAGTTATTACAATTCCATTCTTGTTTAGTGGCTCTGTGAATCCAGACATCAGGTATGTGGTTAACCTTAGTTTACCCTTTTTTTAACTTCCGCTGTAAGTATTAAATCTGTTTAGTTTGGACTTTTATTACCTGCTGCTACTAGTTTTAATACTGCTTCCTAGTTTTCTTTATATCGCTGACCCGGCCGGACGACTGATTTCTGTAATACTGGGAAGGAGTGTTACAAATTGGTATCAAAGCGAGGTTTAGGATCCCTGGACCCTAGAAGGTTTTCACAGAGCCATAGGATTGTGTAAGAGTAAACTCTTATTAGTAGAGTATTTTAAGTTGCGTTTAAGCCTTAGTTTTCGCAAGAGTACGAAATAAAGTTACGAAGCCAGATTTTGCAGATGCTTGATAAATAATCAGATTTCTTTTATATGTTCTATCAGGCAACTCGAGTAAGTGAACCGGGTGAATCTTCACGTCAGGACCCTGTTCCTAACGCGACTTTGGGAGATGCTGCCGTGCTGCAGGTACCACCAGTTCCAGCAGCTACAGAGGGTACTGACATAGCATCTCAGATTGCCAAGGCGGTTACTGTTGCCTTGATGGAGTTTCAGAGAGGATTGGCTGCAGGGTTTCCAGTTCCAGTACAAGTACCAGCCCCTGCACCAGCTCCTGCCCCAGCACCTGTGGAGATGACCCTGGAGCGTTACTTGAGGAACTTTAGAGAACTTCAGCCTTCAAACTACAGTGGGGACGAGACCCCGATGGACACAGATGATTGGGTGGCAAACACCAGAGACCTGCTGGATGTTTTGGAGTGCCCAGAGAACAAGAAGGTTCCTCTGGCAGTTTTCCTCCTCCGAGGTGAGGCAAAGGTCTGGTGGGACAAGTACCGGGCAGATGACCCTGCAGGTATATGATTATGAAATTTCTTTTATCTTTTGGAAGTGATACGTTCTTTTTAAATAATATGACCATGTTTTTGGCCAGGTCGTACGCCAGACATGTTTACGTGGGGCGAATTTTCTAGAGCCCTTGCGAGTTGGTTCGTGCCTCCTTCCGCACGACGAGGTCTACATGAGAGATATCTTAGGCTTTTCCAGGGGGACAAGACTGTTGTTGAGTACGAGCGAGAGCTTACCCATCTGGCTCGATATGCGGGCGTGATGCAGGGAGACCAGACTGAGAAGTGCAGCCGTTTTGTGGATGGTTTACGTGACTCGTTGAGACAGCCGCTGATGACTATGGTCAATGCTGATTACAGGAGCTTAGTGGATACGGCTCGCAGGCTGGAGGATGACCAGCAGAAGGTTCAAAAGCGAAGTAATTTCCGTGCAAAGCGATCTCAGGATTCGCATCAGTCACAGCAGAGCAGGAATGATCAGGGGAAGAACTGGAACAAGAAGCAGAAGCCTGATGCGAGGAAGTATGGTCAATCAGGTGACAGAAGCAGGGACTACCCCCTTTGTCCCAAGTGTCAGCGTCGCCATCCAGGAGAGTGTTTGGCCAGCGCGGGCGTGTGTTACAAGTGTCGTCAACCTGGACACATAGCTCATTTCTGTCAGGAAGGTGCCTCGAATCAGGTAATCAACCTTTTTGTATTTTGTACATTTATAAATTTTCGCTAGATGACAAATGTATTTTGTTCCTGCAGTCGAAGTATGAGGTTGGTGGCCTTAGCAGAGCAGACAAGGGCAAAGCGTTGATGATTACTGATGGAAGACCACAGCAGGGTCGAGATTTGGTGCAGCCCAGAGCTTATGGGCTTGGTCAGCAGGAGGCTAAGGAGCAGGAGGATGTAGTGACAGGTAAGTGTTTACTTTGCCTGATAAGTTTATTTAATCCCCCGTAGTGACACTCTTTTTATTTTTGAAAATCATTCATGTAGGCAACCTTATGATTCGTAATTTACCCTCTAAGATTCTGTTTGATACGGGTGTCTCGCACTCGTTTATCGCAGAATCTCTAGTGCGTAAGTTGAATTTAGAAGTCTTCTCAGAGACTGTAGCGCTGGATGTTATGATGCCGAATGGATCCCTTCTGCAGACCAAAGATAGGTGCAGTGTACCGGTGCAGTTTGGTGACACCGAGATTGTTGTGGAAGCTTTGCAGCTACCTATTGCAGGATTTGATCTGATTTTTGGAATGGACTGGCTTTCGGCAGTCAACGCAAGGATTGACTGTAGGGCGAAGCAAATACAGTTTGATGGCCCCAATCAGACTTCATTTTCTTTTCAGGGCTTGAATGGAGTAGTGAAGATGATCATATCTGCAGTCCAAGCGAGAAGGTCCATCAGTAAGGGTTGTGAAACCTTCGTAGTACTGATGAAGGCAGAGACTAAGGCTGACTTGTCAGAGGTACCAGTGATGCAGGAGTTCCCCGATGTTTTCCCGGAAGAGCTCCCTGGTGCCCCTCCAGATAGAGAGATTGAGTTCCCGATAGACTTGCAGCCTGGGGCTACACCGGTAGCCAAATCACCCTATCGGATGGCTCCAAGGGAACTAGCAGAGTTGAAGAGTCAGTTGCATGAGTTGCTTGATTTGGGTTTTATACGCCCCAGTACTTCACCATGGAGTGCTCCAGTGCTTTTTGTGAAGAAGGATGGTAGTCTGAGACTGTGCATAGACTACCGTGAGTTGAACAAGCTGACAGTAAAGAATAAATACCCAATTCCCAGGATTGATGATTTGTTTGACCAGTTGGTGGGATCGAACACTTTCTCCAAGTTAGATCTGAGGTCAGGCTATCACCAGTTAAAGATTCGTGACTTGGATATTCAGAAGACGGCTTTCAGCACCAGATATGGACACTTTGAGTTCGTGGTCATGCCGTTCGGGCTGACCAATGCCCCTTCAGTATTTATGGACCTGATGAACAGGGTATTTCGGGAGTACTTGGATCGCTTTGTCATCGTCTTTATAGATGACATCTTGGTGTTCTCTAAGAGTGCAGAAGATCATGCAGCACACCTCAGGATTGTTTTGAGCACACTTGGGAAGAATCAGTTGTTTGCCAAGTTTTCAAAGTGTGAGTTTTGGCTTTCAGAGATTGCATTCTTAGGCCACATCATCAGTCAGAAATGGGTTAGTGTTGATCCGAAGAAGATAGAGGCCATTAAGGGTTGGCCAAGGCCGACGACAGTTTCAGAGGTTCGCAGCTTTTTGGGTCTTGCTGGTTACTACAGGAGATTCATCAGAGATTTTTCAAAGATAGTCTTACCACTGACTTCTCTCACTAGGAAGGGTAAGGGTTTGGATTGGACGGTGGAGTGTGAGTTGGCGTTTGAGGACTTGAAGGGCAGGTTGATGACCGCGCCGATTTTGAGTTTACCTTCAGGGCCTGACGGGTTTCAGATCTACAGCGATGCATCAGGTCAGGGTTTGGGATGTGTTCTCATGCAGCATGGAAAGGTCGTAGCCTATGCCTCGAAATAATTAAAGGTTCACGAGAGGAACTATCAAGTGCATGACTTGGAGCTTGCAGCAGTCATACATGCCCTAAAGATTTGGAGGCACTATCTATATGGAGTGCGTTGTGAGATCTTCACTGATCATAAGAGCCTCAAGTATATCTTTGATCAGCGAGAGCTCAATTTGAGGCAGCGCAGATGGTTAGAGTTTCTATCAGACTACGACGTAGACATTCAGTATCATCCAGGAAAGACGAACGTTGTAGCTGATGCCCTTAGCCATAGAGGTTCATGTTTCTTTCTCCTCACTCAGCAGGAGGAGTTAGTGCGAGAGCTGGAGAGACTGGACATTACCGTTGTGTCACGCAGTAGTTTTGGTTCTGCAAGGTTGAGTTAGATGGAGATTACCTGCGATATCAAGGATAGAATCAAGACAGCTCTACCGTTGGATCCAAAGATAGCAGAGATTTGGAGCTCAGTGCAGACAGGTCAGAAGGAGGGATTCACTATTCAGGATGATTTATTGTTGTTTGATGACAGGGTGTGTATCCCCGATGTTAGTCACCTTCGCGAGGATATTTTATTTGAGGCACATAATTCCAGATATTCTATACATCCGGGTAGCACGAAGAGGTATGCAGATCTCAAGAAGTTAGTCTGGTGGTCAGGCTTGAAGAGTGATGTTGCAGTTTATGTAGGGAAGTGCGAGACGTGCAAGTTGGTTAAGGCCGAGTGTCAAAGGCCTGGAGGCAAGTTGCAGCCACTTCCCATTCCTGAGTGGACATTCAAAGATATATCCATGGATTTCATTCATGGTCTGCCGAGATCACAGAGTGGGAATGACTCCTTATGGGTTATAGTTGATCGGCTTTCTAAGGTCGCTCATTTTATTCCTCTTAAGAAGACAGATCAGGGTCCCAGATTAGCTGACTTATATGTGGACGAGATAGTTCGACTTCACGGTGTTCCCAAGACTATAGTTTCAGACCGAGATGGCAGGTTTACCTCCAGGGAGTGGCGTTACGTACAGGAGCAGTTGGGTAACATGTTACATTTCAGCACTGCTTTCCATCCCCAGACAGATGGACAGAATGAGCGCACAAATAGGACTTTGGAGGATCTGCTGCGGATGTGCATTTTGGACTTTGGAGGAAAATGAGAGAAATATGTTACACTAGTGGAGTTCTCCTACAACAACAGTTTTCAGACGAGTATTGGGATGTCACCGTTCGAGGCCTTCTATGACAGACGTTGTCGGACACCGTTATGTTGGGCTGAAAGTGAAGAGAGATCCACAATCAGGGAGTCATGGATTGATAAGACCACTGATAGGATCAAGCTTATTCAAGAGCGTATGAAGACAACTCAGGATCGTCAGGCCAAGTATCATGATCAGAAACACAGGTCAGTAGAGTTCAGTGTTGGAGACTATGTTTATCTGAAAGTCAGACCAGTCAGAGGAGTCTCTAGAATAAAGCGGATGAAAAAGCTGAGCCTCAGATTCGTTGGTCCTTTTGAGGTGCTGGAAAGAGTTGGTGAGGTTGCCTACAGGTTGGCCTTACCTAAGGAAATGAGTGGTGTACATGATGTATTCCACGTCTCCTATCTGAGGAGAGCAGTCAGAGATCCTAGCCAGATCATCAGTAGCGAGGAAGCACCAATTGAGACAGATCTTAGTATTGGGGTTAGACCAGTCAGAATAGTGGATTCAAGGATATAGAAGCTCAGAAATAGAGGGATTCGCATGGTCAAAGTCCTTTGGATGAACTGTGGAAGGCCAGAGTATACTTGGGAGCGAGAGGATGAACTTAAGAGCAATGCAGACTATTCTTTTCTCTTCGATTCAGGTATGGTTACAATTTTCGAGGACGAAAATTTTTGTTTGGAGTGGAGATTTGTAACATCCATAAATCTGACGCGAAATTATTTAAAATTTGTAGGGGCAAGTCGCGACGGATTTCGATCGAGGCAGCGTGTCGTCAAGGTACAATGATATTATACGTATATTTCGCGTCCGTTAATTGGAGAAGTGTGATAGTCATAAGGATAGTGTAACACATTTTATGTTAGTGACGAAGGCGCGACAAATTAATGTGTGTTGAATAGGAGTAAATGAGAATTTCTATTTTGGGGTGCCAATAGCTGGTTTCAATTCCCCCCTCACTTCATACGGTTATCAAGCGTATAGCCTATCTTTTAAATCCCGCACACCCCCCATTTCTCACGGGAATAAGCCGAAAACCGCAGCAGCCCGACATTTCTCCTTTCCGCTCCGTCTCCCACACGCAGCGCCGACGCCAGGCCGACGATCCCCTGCTGCCCAAGCCGACGGCTTGTCCCCCTTCGGAAACCATCTCCGACGTCTCCTCCCTCCTCTGTAGGCATCGGTGAGCCTTCCTCATCCTTCCTTAGCCGTGGGAGAACCGGGTCTAACCCTAACCGAATGAGTTTGGAATTTGTTCGTTTCCGGTGAGTAGATCTCTTCCTTTTCTCGATTTCTGCTTGGATTTCCTTCGTTTTGAAAACTAGCTTAACCTAGATTTTCATTTTTATAGCCCTATTTTAGGTTTTGGTGTTCGTAGTTTACCACGGATTTTGTGTGGAACGCATTGGGAACCTCAAACGCTATACTTAAAGGTAATATCTGAAGTTTAACGCATGAATTTTGTAACCCTAATTATATATAAATTTTTCCATGGGAATATCGTAGAGGGGAAAATTCTGAAATTAGGGATACGGTAAATTGCAGGACTTTGGCGGGATCGGGGCAGCTTTTTGAAGGTCCCCAGCAATAGGATTACTTTTAGAAGAGAAAATGTCGCCGCGCCGAGTATACGAGCGTCGCAGTACCTCGGTAAGGAAATCCTAATTTCTTTTAGTTAGACATATCAAGTAATTATATTTTATACGCATGAGTAGGTTTCGTACAAGCATCATAACCATGCATAAAAAAGTGTGGCAGTAGGAAAATAATTGTGGAAACGCGTATGATAACGCCTTGTTTCATAACCACGTTAGTAAAGTCGTGAACAGTTAGTTAAGTACGAAACTTCACACGCGCACGTAAGTTTGGAGATTGTCCAACCAAAGATGCGAAGGTCCCTTCAAGTCGACTACGAGAAAGTCAAGGGTCGCCCAGTAGTACACCAGAAAAGATATCCCATGCAGAGTAGCGTCAGACCAAAAAGGTCAGTAGCACACCAGTCTTTTCATGCTTGGTAGAGGCGCACTACCTTCCTCATAGGGCATATGATATCCTATGAGTTACAGTCTTGGGAGTTGACTCCCCTTTGAGTCAGTTAGTAGATTCGAGACCGTGTCCGTGGGGCACTAGAACAATTGAGTTCGTCAGATGGTCTCGGGTCGTCAGTTTCAGTTGCGCGTTAGGAGCTACTCTGCCTAGAGCCTTCCCAGTAAACGTGTAGGCTAGAAGCCACCTAGAACTCAAGTACAGACTTGACGTGAGACAGTACACTAGTTAGTGATCGTCAGGACTTGGGTAAATGAACGGAAAGTCATGAATATAGAACTATAGTGTATTCACCAGGAAGTATAGAAAAAACATGCAAAACATATAGCATAAAATGTTTTCAGTGCACGAGACTAGTTTTAAAGACATGCATGCATTCATATGTAAATCTGTTTTAGTGTCACCAAGGGGAATCGTTTTTCTTTACTCTGACCCTTCGTGGGCAATGTTTTTCAGGTGATCCAGGTGAGAAACTACGTCTAGGATGAGCGTCATGGTGGTGTCAGTTTGTAGTACTTTTACCATTCAGTTTACTCCATTTCAGCATGTACTTGTAGTTGTGGACAGTGTAACTCATTAATATTTTATATATCTTGTATCAGACTTATTATGATAGTTCAGATTTTCAGTTATTACAATTCCATTCTTGTTTAGTGGCTCTGTGAATCCAGACATCAGGTATGTGGTTAACCTTATTTTACCTTTTTTTTTAACTTCCGCTGTAAGTATTAAATCTGTTTAGTTTGGACTTTTATTACCTGCTGCTACTAGTTTTAATACTGCTTCCTAATTTTCTTTATATCGCTGACCCGACCGGACGGCTGATTTCTGTAATACTGGGAAGGGGTGTTATAACGGCAGGAGAAGCAGGAGACGTCTGCGAAAGCATGAGGAAGATCCGGAGGAGGAGGCATCGCCGGGAGCAGAAGAAGACGACAAAATCGGGGGCGGGGTTGCGGGTTGCGGGATGCGGGAACGGGAGACGGGGCTGGAGCAGAATATGGAAATAAACAGGGAGGCGGCTTGCAGGTTTAGATTTAAGATTATATCATTATAATAACCTAAATCTGGGTTGTTACAAAGTGCTAGGCAGAGTAGCTCCTACCGCGCAATACTAGTCTAACGATGCGAGTCTCACTAACGAACTAAAGTGTTCTACTGTCTCACAGACACAGACTCGAATCTACTAAACTTCTAAATCGGGATACATCCCCCAAACAATTTGACTCATGAGGTATAATATAACCCACAAAAAGGATAGCGCGTCTCTATCAAACACGGAAGGTCTCTACTGTGTCTACACAACATTTTATATCTAACGCTACTCTGCGTGTGAACATGTATGTATGATTATGGTGATTCACCAAATTGGTTTAAAAACGACAAAAAAACACATTTCTCACTTTAATGATTCCTGCTCGTAAATTTATACGTGTTACTATATCGTTCGTATTGTCTACCCGTTTGGGAAGTGTTAAAAATTAAATATATACTACATATACTAGCTACACAATAATTGCATTGTCACTCTCTATTGATAGTAGAACTTTCATACACTCATATCAGTGTTACTGAATTATTTTGAACATTACTATACAAGCTATCTGATATGTCTAGCAAGAAAGAAAAAGAATTTCTTACCGCGGTATTGCGACCAGTGTTGCGGATGTCGGATGTCAGGGACACGTCGGTTTGGGTTTTCATGTCGGTTTTTTATATATCGGGGGATATATCGGGGATATTCATATATCAAATTTTAATATTTAATTAATTACATATGTAATTAAATATTATTTTTAATTTTTATACATGTCACAGTACTACCTATTCTACAACCTATTGAACTTTTAAATATTAAAAACTATATGTAACATTTAACATACAACACTTTAAAAATGAAAATTGTAACACTAGTGATTTTAAGATCAAAATTTCAGAATCAAATTTCAAACATACCTCATTCTTCATCACTTAAAAAATCATCAATAGTCGGCAGAGTAGATAGAATATGATCTTCATCCGATGAACCCTCTAGATCTCCCTTGTCCACTTCAGATATTTTTCTCTTTCTCATTCTTTGATAACTAATTGTCACTCCTTTACTTGTAACTAATATTTGAGATCTCCTTTCATCATGATCAGCGTCGACTATATTGTCAATTTACGCCCATGTCAGCCCCTCTACAGGAAAGACTTCATCATCGTCATCTTCATCTTCATCCTCCGCAAGATCAACATTCACCATCCACTCTTGTATCATTCCAGAATCAACATTCTTAGCTGTCAATGGATCCTGAGATGTCTCTGAATATTTTGACTTCAGCAAAGCATTGGACTTTACAAATACTAAATCGTTCAATCTCTTGCTATCAAGTTTATTTCTCCTTTTAGAATGTATCTGCAAATTTTTTAAAAAAATTAAATAATGCATACAATCATATAATAAAATATTAATGTTTAACTACACAACTAAATTAATGTATACCATCTCGAAGGTGCTCCAGTTGCTCTCACAGCCAGAGGATGAAGTAGTCAGACTTAAAATTTTTATGGTCATAATTTTAAGGTACGGCGTATCAGCACCATTAAAAGCATTCAAGTATCATTCAAATTTTCAAAGCATCTCACATTTTATTTATTAAAAGAGACAAAGCACCAGAGCAACTAAAAATGTGATTGGATATACATGCATCATTGATTGCAAAATGAAATTGGATAAATAACTATTAATAAGGGTATTTCAAATCATTTGTTGATTAATAAACGTGTCAAATAAAAATAAAGCAACAACTAATAAAACAAATAAAGCAACAGCGCAGCCACTATGCTACAACCAGCAAGCCAACCACAAATAAAATAGTGGATCGACGTGTCCGACAACATATCTCTGGTTCTTTCTTCTAGCACAGAGAGGATGAACAGGGCAATCAATGAAAGCTTCCAGCATCAACTAATAAGACAAATAAAGTGTAACACCCCCTATCCGTCGCATAGCATATAGCAGTAGGTCCGGCCGGGGCCCGACGTCATATACCACAGACAGACCGGAAGGTTACGCAATGAAACCATCCTGTCAATAACCAACGTCCTACACAGAGTACATTCTAGCGGAAACAATTTAAAAGTTGCAAAATAAAGAACTCAGCCATAAGCATGAATATCCACTAAAATCGGAGACATGACTGCTTCGGTCACATTTGATACTTCTAAAATCTCTTCTTCTCACTAACGTTGAATTCCGCCACTCACTAATAGCCTGAAATTCAAAACATTCCTAGTCAACAGGCTGGCATACTAGTTATAACCATCCTCCTAAAATCTGATCTCATTAATTTGAGAAAGTATCTAACATATAGGGTTGATACCTTGCTCAAACAAAAACGAAACCCTACACAGCAGACAAACCAAATTTCTGGAAGAAAGTAGTGAGGTGATTAGGTTCCTGAAATCGGAGACAGAGAAAAACATAAGGTGACTAATTTTTTCCTTCGATGCTTACAAACACAAGGAAAAATCAGAGGAACACGAGAGAGAGAGAGAGAGAGTTTATACCTGGCAAGTCGAATGGGAAGCGCTAAACGACTTTCTGTTCTGAGTCGAAAGCCACGAGAGAACCAAAGGTTCTGTCTAGGTTTCCGGTTGGCTCTCAAAAACAGCGGAAAACTCCCAAACAAAACCTAACTGAACTGGGTCAATCCTTGTGATTGACAAGGAGCCGCCGACCCTGCAGCGACGGAAACAAAGCCTGCAACTGGGTTGATGGCGGAGAGGGAACGATCTATCCTGGACCTCAACTCCATGATTCCCAGACGAGGAAGGAAACGGGGCCAACAACGCTTCTTCTTCTATCTGGAGAGCGTGCGGAGGATTTGAGTGAAGAAGGGTTACACTACAGGGGAGATTTACGGGTTTTTAAAACAGCGGCAACACACGAGCGGTTACAGAAACCGCTTGGGTGAGGGAAACAGGTCGCACACCAACACAAAACACTTGGGATGAACTATACATTGGCATAATATTACTAGTTTGCCATTCCACAACTCTCCAGCACTGGAATTTGTGCTATGTCTTTGCTCAAATAATTTAACATACGTCGACCACAAATACAATAGTTGAATCTAATCCGACAATTAACGTACAAAGTTTAACCCTATTTAAATCGTACCTCGACAAGATAATTATTCGATCAACTCCGCTCGCGAACAGCTCCCTGAAAGATTAAATTTTAATTTCGCGTCAATTTACGGATGTTACATACCGTACTGCAATTAGACCCGCGATGCTCTGTGGTTCTGAGTGTTGGGCAGTGAATTATGTACATGAGCAAAAAATGGATGTTGCGGAGATGGGAATGCTTAGGTGGATATGTGGACACACGAGATTGGATAAAATTAGGAATAAAAGTATCAAGGGTAAGACAGGTTTAGCACCAAATTCAGAGAAGATGCGAGAAGCTCTTCTAAGATGGTTTGGACACGTACAAAGGAGACCATTAGAGGCACCTGTTAGGTGGCGTGAGAGTCTAGTCACTAGGCATGTTAGACGAGGGAGGGGTAAACCAATAAAGGCTTGAAATGAAACTATAAAGAAAGACATGATATACTTAGGCATTAGTGAGATTATGACAAAAGATAGGGCACAATGGCAACAAAGGATCCATATAGCCGACCTCATTATAGTGGTATAAAGGCTTGAGTGTTGTTGTTGTAGTACTATGATTGGGGCTATGCAAGAAATTAGAGAGTTCTTTTTTTATGTTGCTTCTGTGAGACTAACATGAGAATGAGAGGGCTGAAATTTGAATTTGATCATAAAGAACTGTATGCGGGAAATCTGAATTTCATTATAAGGAGAGTTTTATCAATCTATTTTGTTAGCTTTATATGCAATGGTTGAAATTTGTTTTTATTCTCATCCTCCAAATGACATTAGGGTAATTTTCCCCACGTTCATGCAACTCACAGGATGCAGGAATTAAATGTGAATAAATGAAATTCAATGTAGGAAGTGCTTGATTATGATTTATGATAAATCATGTTGGCTATGACATCCCAAGGACGAAAAACAATGACCCAAAGAAGGAAAAGGGAAAATCTCTGTGATTTCTTACTTCTTTAAATCTATTTTAATAAATATATATATATCAGAATAACATATATAAGCTCAATCTTTTTAAAGCCTAAAAAAGTTTGAGTTGGTACTCCCACAATACATGTCAAAATTAGACAAATAATATATGCATTTTGTAGCCAAGAACGAGATTTACAACTTTCATGTTGAATATTCTTTCAAAATTTGCACGGTTTGGCCGCAATCTCGCCCGAAAGGTTGCTGACTCGAAATGAATATAATAATAATAAATTTCAAAATTCGAGTCAACAACCTTTTGGGCCAGATTCCGGCTAAACCGTGCAAATTTTGAAAAAACGTTCAGCATGAAAGTTGCAGATATCGGTCTTGGCTACAAAATGCATATATTATTTGCCTAATTCCGACATGTATTGTGGAAGAATCAACTCAAGTTTTTTTAGACTTAAAAAGTTTGAGCTTATATATTCCAAACCTATATATATATATATATATATATATATATATATATATATATATATATATATATATATATATATATATATATATAAAGAGAGAGATCTTGTCATTTTATACAAGTGTGAATAATTCCGATTAATTCACTAAAAAATTGGAATCTCTATAATGTGATCCATTACAACCGGATAATGTAAGTCAGTTGTAGGGAACTTGGACATATGAAAAGAGATTAATAAATCTAAATGGAGATATTTGATAGGAGAAAGAATCATATTCACAAGAGTAAGATATATAAAAGAACATGGGAGGGTGTTCACAACACCCATGGTGAGGATAAGACAACTCTACTACACAGTAAGTACACTACATCAAACACCCACCCCCCTCACACACACACACTCACAGGGGATCATACATCGAGAGTTTGGACAGAAGATGAGTATGTTGGGTCCTCGAACGCACTCATCACCCCCCTTCCATATCATTACACTCGTCCTCCTCCTCCTGCTCCCGTCCCCTCGCCTCCAGTGCCCCCAGACTCGGTGTCTGCCTCCTCCAGCGAGTGTCCTATGGAAGATCCTCTTGTGCATCGCAACCCACCTCGTGAGCGACGTCCTCCCGACCGCCTTAGCCTTGCTACACATCCGCTGGACCTTCTTGCCCTTCTTGCTACTGCTTGTAGCACTCCAGAGCCAACTACCTACTGTGAGGCTGCCCAGATACCTGAGTGGCAGGTTGTCATGTCTGCTGAGTTAGAGGCACTTGAGCATACTGGTACTTGGGAGCTTGTTCCTCATCCACCTGGTGTTATTCCTATTACTTGTAAGTGAGTCTTTAAGATCAAGACTCGCTCTGGTGGTTCTGTGGAGAGGTACAAGGCTCGTCTGGTAGCTCGTAGTTTTCAGCAGGAGAAGGGGAGAGACTATGACGAGACTTTTGACCCAGTTGCTCATATGACTACAGTCCAGACTCTTACTGTTGTTGTCGTTGTTCGTCGTTGGTCCCTATCACAGCTCGACTTGAAGAATGTCTTTCTTCACGGTGATCTTCAGCAGGAGGTATATATGCTTCCTCCTCCGGGTCTATCCACTCCTCCAGGCCTTGTCTGTCTCTTGAGGCGAGCTCTTTATGGGCTCAAGCAGGCGCCCCGCGTATGGTTTGCACGTTTCAATTCAGCCATTACAGTCGTCAGATTCCAGCCATGCCCTTATGATCCAACTCTGTTCATGCACTCCTCTTCCCGTGGTCGGACACTTTTGTTACTGTATGTGGATGATATGGTTATTACTGGTGATGATGCTTCTCATGTGGCCTTCATCAAGCATCGCCTTCAGCAGCAGTTTCAGATGACCGACCTTGGACATCTGAGCTATTTTTTGGGTCTTAAGGTTAGCTCTACAGGCAACGATTTTCAGCTCTCTCAGCAGAGATACACATCATATCTCCTAGCTCGGACTGCACTTTCTGACTCTCGCACAGTGGACACCCCTATGGAGCTTCACCTTCAACTACGTCCAGATGAGTATAACGTGGGGTTCAGGAGTACAGACACTCACTAGGACACCGACCCTGAAGAAAAGTGAAGAGATGCAGGTTAATGAGATAGACAACAGTGTCCAAGGAGTGGAGACGAGTCTCTTCAGCAATTACCAAAGCTAGCGTATCGCTAAGAGAAGGTGGGGGATCCCAGTGCAAAAGCTGGGCACGAACAAGCTCGAACTCGGGGCGTAAGCGTATGACGAACTCATATATGCGCTGAAAGTTGCGATCTTGAGATGTAGCAACACATTGAGGGAAACCGATGCAGGGAGAAGGAGCCATCTCATCGCACTGGCGCCAGAGGTCAAGGAGCTCAGCAAAGAATTCTTGGACAGAACGATCACGTTAATAGCAAGTGCCATGGGTCTGGAATAAAGAGTAGCACAAAGCCTGACTGGAGGACAGGTAGAAACGACGCAGGTTATCCCACATCGTCTTGGTCGTAGGTAGTTGGTAGACGGTCATGCGAATTAGGAGCTCACAGGTCTGGCAAATGACGGCCATCGCACGGGAGTCGACAGAGCTCCACTTTGCCATGTCGGAACACTGGACGGAAGCGGCGGTGCTAACCGTAGAAGAATCGTCCACAAAAGGGGCTGCTGATGGAGGAGGACCAGGCTCAGAAACAGAGAGTGGTTGTGCTATAGCAGAGAAATGACCTGGAGGAGCACCAGAAGCATGCTGCTGACCAGACTGTTGAGCCCTCTGAAGCTTGCGACACTCGGATTTGACAGGGTCAATGCACTGACAGTAATGACAATGGACAGGCTGGCGACGAGGAGCACCAGATTGAGCAGTAGAGGGCACTGGAGGACGAGGAACAGACCGCGCTGGTGCACTATAAACTGGCTCTGATACCATGATAGTAGAAAGAATCAATCAAGTATATTCACAAGAGTAAGATATATATAAGTACATGAGAGGGTGTTCACAACACCGATGGTGAGCATAAGACGACTCTACTACACAGTAAGTACACTACATCTAATAATATTAAGAAAATTGAACTCCTCGGGCATAAATATGAATTAATTATTATTATTATAAAAAGAAAAAAAATGAATGATGCATCCATGCAAGGACATTGTTAAGGGTTAACCCAAAAGAGATGGGGTGTGAGTTTCCTCACATCATTAAAGATTAGATTCAGGCATACTGATAGGATTTCATACTAGTTGATAGCTATGAAACTGAAAAAGAATGTGAGTGTGCTAAAAAAAGCACATGATGAATGAATAGATAAAAGATGAAATTTATCTTTAATATTGTACAATAAAGAAAACTAAAGATATAATGAATGATAAAACAATATGGGTGAAAAGATAAAATGTAAGTAGGAAGATTATTCAATTGAATGCCTACACTTACAAAATAAAATAAATTCAAATTCATATTTAAAAGAATATCTTTTATTAAGGATAAAGATAATAATGTTCTTTAATTATTCTTATGAAAGTGTTGTTAATCCTTATTTATACTGTAGGTAATTAAAGAAGGTAAGAATTCACTTAGTCTATTGAATAATTGCGTAGGTAATTAAAGAAGATCATGTAGATCGATCTTGTCTATTTGTGATGTATATATACTAGATGTTGTTTAACTGAGTGATGTATATATACTAGATTTGGTTAGCTGGGTGATGTATGTATACTAGATATTGGTTAGCTAGTAATAGCACGTGATGCATATTTTATATGCCTTAACTTTTGTATATGATGTGTAGGGATTTCTCCATGAATCATGTTATATGCTTAATGAAATGACTATTTTGTACTACACTTTTCCTGTCATGAAATGAATAATTATAATGCACGATAAATGCTCTCACCTTGTGCATCTGATGATACATGTAATGAAAATGTTAAATTGTGTCGGTTGCCGGAAAGGGGCCCTTTACAGGGAGCCGCTCGATCGTCCACTCGGTGTGATGCCGACCATCCCGTGCGGTACCAAAGCCGCTAGGTCTTGGCTTTGGGGGTGTCGATGTCCTCATTCATTGTCTCTCGTCTCAGACATGCCTTCGCGACATCCAACAGATGATCCCTCCTTGAGAAGACATCCATCCGCCAAACCCACCACAAAACGACCTCCAGCCTTCATCTTCCACCCTCTACGGCAGCCCCACCTCCACCTTCATAGCCATTATTGATCTCCAACAGCGCCATCTCCACCTCCACAACCCTCTCCCACCTCCCTAGCACCCCGTCGCCGCAGGCCAAGCCCGCAGCTACCCCTCATTGTGCTTCCAACCACCTCTACAACTCTTCATCTGACCCCCAAGCCCTTAACACATCTCAGGCTGAGTCCCACAAACCTTCTCCCATTAAACCCGCTCTAAAACATCACCCAACCAGTCCTACACATCAACCTACAACGATCTTCTCCCTTCCAGACAACCCTCAGTAGATCTACGACCACTGAATCTCCACTCCAACGCCCCACTACGAGATGAGTTCCGTAATTATTTTCAAATTTATTTACATTTTAACGGATGAACCATTATATTTCTAATCATATTTTTCTTAATTAATGTTGGCTAGATTTTCTTTCAATTAGACATGTTCGTCATGCTACTTAGCTCCTACACACTCTCAATTAACTAGCAATTCTCTTGTTATTTGATTTGAATGCTTGTGATTATTTGTGATAAAAAACGCGAGTTGTTATGTTGTGCTATTTAATTCATTGTGCGCCGGAGAAAATGTGTGAATGAAACCTTTGTACTTGCATTGCATTAAGGTTAGGGTCTATGTTGTGAAATGTTGTTCATTGGTTTGCATGAATGCGTTCGTTCACATCTTTAGTCAGCGAGCCCAGAATATTTGCATTGCTGCTTGCTTGTTTGCGTTCTTCTAGTTTAGGTCATGCGTGTTGGCCACTTGTAGATTTGTCATGCATCACTTTCCAATTTATATAGTTTTATTAGTGTGCATGAGACCAAGTAGCAAACAAGAATATGGTTTAAGATCATTTTACCTGTCTAAAGAAAAAACACTCGCCCCAGCTTCCAGAAGCAATTCGGCTATTAAATATAATCCCTCACATGCAGCTATATGAAGTGGTGTACGGTGGTCATAATCTTTTGAATTTGGATCAGCTCCATAGGATAGAACTCTTTTAAGAAAACTGGTATCACCTCTTGAAACGGCAGAACAAAGCTGGATGCCAGGTTCACTGAGGCCTAATTTTGCTCCTTTATCAAAGAGTATAGAAGCCATCAAATCATGCTTGCACTTTATCGCCTCCAATAAAGGCGTGTTCCCATACTTGTCTGATAAAATGTGAAGGAATAAGTACCAACAAGCAACAATAAGCTCCAAATAGCAATGATTTACTACATTATCACAAGATTGATACTTCTGGGGCAAAAATAAATCTATGTAGTACCAGGAGCATTAATGTCAACATCTTCTTGAATGAGAAAAAGAGCTATATCCCTGTATCCTTTTGATGCTGCTATATGCTGAAAACAAGGCAATAGAAAGTGAAAAAATAAATCGATGTTGCTAAAAAAGAGCGCATATATTCTTCAATTCACCACTATCAATATTATTCAATATAGAACATTATTACCTACCAATGGGGAACGCCCATCATAATCAGTCTTCTTGGGGTCCGCTCCTGCTCGAATCAAGCTCTTGAGGTAATTCAAGTCTCCATGTGAAGCAGCACTATTTACTTTTAGTGAAAGCTCAGTCTCCTGCCTTCCAATATGCAGTATGATATCTGATTCTAATTGCTTAATCGTACTATTGTATTCACCACCCTAAAATGAATACAAACTATGGTTAAGTAAAATCACAATGTCGTGGACAGTATAAATTCTCTTTTTCACAAGAGAACTCAAAACAATCTCTCCATAAATATGGGACATTTTCCTACTGAGAATGCTAAGTTTGAAAAATGTACCATATTGAACTAACATGATATCATACTATACCTCAAGAAGGTTGCTTAACACTACCCTTGCATCAACAAAATATATCTCTAAGATATTTGTAAAACTTCGTTTATCAAGTCGCAGGAGCCTGCAGAGCTCACAAACACGAACAGTAAAAGGCTGAGGTATATTGCAAAGAATGGCAATCTCTCCAAACGAACAATTGCGGTCAAACTGCGAGATGGACTCTTCTGTTCCATCTTCATCGATGCCAACACCTTCCTACACAAAAATCTTCCATTAATTTCAGGATATTGATATGAAGATGGTTAACTTTAAGCTGAGCAGAATGGCAGAAGTCAAGTAAAATCATGCCCAAGAAAAGTGAAATCAAAATATGCACCAAATTATGGTTAGAAGAAAAAAGGTATTACCAGAGTTCATTGAAATGCATATTCTAAAAACATTCATCAACTTCAATCTAAAACTTGCTCCCTGAAGAAAATACAAAAGAGCATGCACCATGGATTTCAAAAGTATCAAGTCCAAAATTCAAGGATTTTTCATACTCATCTAACACCAATTCTCCAATGCCTACCTCTATTGTAGTATTGTTACAGTAGCAATGTTTCGCAGAAGGCTGGCACAAGCTAATTATTCAATTTTTACTCAGGCAATTTATTAGGATAATTTCTGGCTTATTGCAAATTTACTTCAGATATAATTCAATCAAATTAATTATATCTTGTTAAAATAAATTATGCCTAATGAACCTGTTAGGAGAGAACTAGAGAGAAAGAGACTAAGAGAGAACTAGAGAGGAATTAGGGTTTGAGGAGGAGAGAAATACCTTGAATATTCTTCAATGCCCCCAAAAGAGAGAGCCCCTGGGTATAAATATACACGGGCCCAAGAGGGGCCGGCCGGCCCCTCCCACGGGGTTGAAACGGGTGGGTTCAGCCCCAATCCGCCGGCTTTAGAGAGTGGGGGATGAACCGGATGGTTCATCCCCGTTGCAACCTGTCGTCGTCTTCCGCCTGCGAGCATATGTACGCCCAAAGAACTGAGTCATGTTCGGGGGCGTAACATTCCCCTCCCCATCAAGAACAACCTTGTCCTCAAGTTTGTAGTCTGGGTAGAGCTCCCTGAATTCCAACAGATCCACCCAAGTATTATGTGCTGCTGACAAGTGTTTCCATTTGACAAGGAGCTCGGGACGGTACTCGGTACCCCGACGTTTCCATTTGAGCATCAAGATCTCCTCGGGTAGCGAACGCATTTCGCCCGCGACTGTGGCTTCTGGAAGGACTGTGTTGGCCTGAATTGTGTCGTCGAGCTTCTGTTTAAGTAGGGAGACATGGAACGTCGGATGAATGTGTGAGCCCTTGGGGAGGGCCAAGGTGTAAGCGACCGGACCCACACAGCGGATGATACGAAAGGGCCCATAGTAACGAGGAGCCAGTTTCTGATTCGTCCGGTGGGCCACGGACACCTGCTGGTGAGGGAGGAGCTTGAGGAAGACTTCATCGGCAATAGTGAACTCCCGTTCCTTGCGATACTTGTCGGCATGGGCCTTCATGCGATCTTGTGCGGAGCGGAGGTTCTCCCGCAGAGTGGCGATAGTACGGTCCCGGTCTCTGAGTGCCCAATCCACGGCCGGAACTGCTGTGCTGCCCGGTTCATAGCTGCTCAATGAGGGAGGAGGACGACCATAAACGACCTCGAATGCGGTCATCTTGCTGGCGGAGTGGTAGGAAGTGTTGTAGCAATACTCGGCCCATGCATCCAAATGGTCCATGTCCGCGGCTCGTCCATCACGAACAACGGAGGTATGTTTCCACCCCCCGATTGAGAACCTCGGTCTGTCCATCTGTCTGGGGGTGATTTGTCGTGCTGAAGCACAGACAAGTCCCCTGTAATCGAAAGAGCTCCCGCCAGAATTTGCCCACGAACGTCGGATCCCGGTCGGAAATGATAGTACGTGGTATGTCGTGGAGACGAACAATTTCTCGAACAAAGAGCGCGGCGACGGATTCGTCGGTGTACGGGTGGTTCAACGCCAAAAAAATGACCATATTTCGAGAGCTCGTCGACCACAACCAATATAATTGTCTTGCCCTGAGACTTGGGCAACTCATCGATGAAATCCATGGGCACTGTCTCCCAGATGAGGTGCGATATCTCCAGAGGGGTAAGCAAGCAAGACGGAGAAGTCGTCTCACATTTCTGTCGCTGACATATCTCGCACTGTCGCACAAACTACTGGATGTCACGCGTAACCCCGTCCAAAACACGTTCGCCCGCGCTCGCTGAAGAGTCTGAAACATTCCCGCATGACCACCTGTCGGGGAAGAGTGAAACTCGTGCATCATAACCAATTTCCAGGCAGACTGTGGTGGAATGACCACGCGGTCCTGATAATAAAGCCTGTCATTCAGCAGTTGGTAGCCCGGTGTAGTGGGCTGCCCCTGACAAAGGGAATCCACAATGACTTGCAGTGCGGGGTCTCGCATGATCTCCTCCTGAATATTATCGAGAGAGTTGAGTATGGGGCCCGAAAGTTGGCCGATGGAGCTCTTCGGTAAGCGGGATAAGGTGTCGGCAACCACGTTCTCCTTGCCCTACCGGTAAAGAATCTCATAATCATAGCCCAACAATTTAGTCACCCACTTCTGCTGAAGCGGAGAGGAGACGCGTTGATCCAAGAAGTGCTTCAAGCTCTGATGGTCAGTACGGATTGTGAAATGTCTCCCCAACAAGTATGGCCGCCACATGGCCACTGCATGAATGATCGTCAGCATCTCTTTCTCATAAGTGGAAAGCCCCAGGGTGCGAGGTGCTAACGCCTTGTTGTAGAAAGCCAGAGGCCGGCCCTCCTGCATCAACACCGCGTTGATGCCCACGCCGGAGGCATCAGATTCGAGCACAAACTCCTTATTGAAGTCGGGAAGGGCGAGAACCGGAGTGGTCGTCATGGCCCCCTTAAGGTTCTGGAATGATATGTTCGCCTCCTCCGACCAAAGGAAGGCTTCCTTTTGTAATAATTGAGTCAGTGGACGAACGATCTTGCCATAATTCTTGACAAATCGCCTGTAATAACCGGTGAGGCCCAGGAAGCCGCGTAATGCTCGAACTGTATGAGGGCGAGGCCATGAAAGCATGCTCTCGATCTTCTTGGGATCCGACTTGACACCGCTAGCGGATACCAAATGTCCCAGGTACTCCACCTCTGCTTGCCCAAACGAACACCTAGAATGCTTGGCGTATAGCTGGTATTGGCGGAGGATGGTGAAAACGTGCTCAACATGGACCGCGTGCTCCTCCCAACTGGTACTGTAAATGAGGAAATCATCAAAAAAATCAGCACTGATCGACGGAGTAGAGGACGAAAAATCTCGTTCATGACGGCTTGGAACGTGGACGGAGCGTTGGTGAGCCCAAAAGGCATCACCAGGAACTCGTAGTGCCCATCATGCGTACGAAAAGCTGTCTTGTGTATGTCTGCCTCCCGCATCCGAATCTGATGGTAGCCCGATCGAAGGTCGAGCTTGGTAAAGAGACAAGCGCCATGCAATTCGTCCAACAATTCCTCGATCAGATGAATGAGAAACTTATCCTTGATAGTGGAGCTGTTTAGACCTCGGTAGTCCACACAGAACCGCCACGATCCGTCCTTTTTTTTGACTAGGATGATGGGAGACGAAAAGGAGCTAGTATTAAGGCGGATGATACCGGCGGTAAGCATTTCCCGAATGTTGCGCTCTATCTCAGTCTTCTGGACGTACGGGTAGCGGTACGGTCGGATGTTGGTGGGTTCGGCGCCCGTCTTGAGCTGGATCTGATGATCTCTGAATCGCGGCGGTAGAAGAGTGCATGGTAAAAGAGTTTTCATCCTCAAAAATAAAAGTCTGATAGAAGCCAACTATTTATTAATTTACAAATATACATAAACAAAAATAGTTATTACAATTTATTTCTTTCGATAAGGTTCCAAATTAAAGGCTCGCGGCATAATTAAACGCTCTTCCGGTACTTCAGGAGGAGGAGCTGAAGTGTGGACAGGAGCGGGAGCAGCTAGAAGTGCAGGTGCTGGTGACGGTGCTGATGCGAATGATTCAGCAAGCATTTGATATAATTGCCGCTGCAGAGGAGGTTATAAATTGATTTCTCTATTTCGGAGCTTTGGACAATTCCTCTTTGTGTGACCCGGCTCACGACAGTAATAAGAAGCGTTAATCAAGCATTCTCCTCGATGATATTTGTCACACTTAGCACATTTCGTCGTGGTTGCTTGAGACGCGCTACAGGTTGACGGACCAGTCTGGATGGATTTGACATCCTTGCCCAGTACTTCACTTTGAGTTGGGGTTTCCGTGACTTTTCTCTTCCCACTATCTTGACATTTCTGCATTTTGCCTTGATCGATCTCCACTAATCGCGCTCGCTCGACCAACTTTCCATATTCCAGAATATTCAGGGATACGAGTAGATTGCGGATGTCGTCCTGCAGTCCTTGTTGAAACTGTCGACAACGATCTTCCTCGGTAGCCACGAGAGAATCGCCATAATTTGTCAACTTGGAGAATTCCGTCTCGTAATGCAATACCGACTTTGATCCCGGGACGAGTCGTAAGAATTGATCGTGCAAGACTCGTTTTTCCGATCGGGGTACGAACCAGTTAGTGAATTGCTGAAGAAAATTTTCCCATGTCACAACTCCACGTCTGGCGAATTTTGTAGCGAGTAAGTTGTTCCACCAACGCTTTGTCGCGCCTTCAAGTAAAAATGACGCGAGTTCAACTTTTCGATCCTCTGGGCAGCGCATGACCTGGAAGATGGTTTCGATGCGGAGTATCCAATCTTCTATTTCCAAGGGAGACATGCCTCCTACGAAAGTTGGTGGTTTTAACTTCATAAACTGTTTAAGATCATAGTCCATTTGACGGTATTGAAGTGTAGGAGCTTCAACTCCTGTAGGGGGATTTGGAGGAGGGTTCATTGG
Source organism: Platanthera guangdongensis (assembly GCA_039583875.1). Taxonomy (NCBI): domain Eukaryota; kingdom Viridiplantae; phylum Streptophyta; class Magnoliopsida; order Asparagales; family Orchidaceae; genus Platanthera; species Platanthera guangdongensis. Next base: position 21,004,126 of record CM077157.1, on the reverse strand, counting down.
ATGTTGATGTGGTGGATTAGGATTCTTTTGGGGAAGTGTGAGTCCTAAAACAGCTAACGTCGGGAAAACTAACTTAAAAACTTCTGCTATTGATAGCACGAAATTCGAAGGACGCCGATGGTGTTGATGCCCGTTGTCACTTCCCTCGGACCTGGTGGCTGCTTGGTCATGATCTTCTTGATTCTCCCGACGGCATTGACTGCGGCGGCTAGAATAAACTTGGACGGGTTCCTATAAACGAAGTTTATTTAATTATGTTACATATTAAATTTTGTGTTATATTTTCGTACTGCCTACGACCACACATATTGAAAATAAACTTGCTTCTGATACCAATTGTGAAGACCCTTTTTCCGGGCTTCCCAAAATAATCGACATTGATTTCAATAATGGATCATAGGAAAGAAATACACAGTACGAAAAAAAGAAGCAACACGGAACTTTTTAATCCATTATTTTATTCATTTACAACTATCATACAGTCGCTTATTTCAAGTCTGTTAAAATTTTACAATAACTGTCTGTACAGAGTAGTCTATGACTTTCAGAACCTTCTTCGATTCCTTTGTAGACATTTAACCATACCTGATCTAATTTTTCAGGTGCGAACCTCCGCCGTGCACTTGAAGTCATACTTGTTGCCTAAAAAAATTGGATCCACTCAGGATTAGTCATAAAAATGACTATGTGAGACAGAAATCTCGTGAAACGGTTATACATGCAACAAAAGAAGTATATCAATATGCTTACAGTACATTTAAATCGTAATTACTGAAATATGCAACTTGAAATTCGCTGAAGTCTCACCCTTTAGTTTCATATTATGAGAAATACTTAGGTATGCAACTTGAATTGACAACACCCCCGAAGGGCGTAATTGTAGACTCACCCCTACTGGTGAATCCATCACTAGATGCTTCCACATCATCAGATTCGAATCCTTCGTATTTCCCTATGCAGAGTTTTAAATAAATTTTATATTGTCGTATAAACATGAGTTTTGAATAAAACCGATCCCCTCAAAAATCTGTATCGCTTAATTGTCCCCTCGCCCACTTTTATTTATTTAGCGATATATTATCGAGTCGAAACTCATATGCACAAACAGTTTCTTTAAAAGACGATAAATTAGATACTGCAAAATAATTGGATATCCATAATTTCAAGAAATAAAATACTCACTCTTTTCTTCCTTTTATCTGTATCCATTTTCGCATGAATGTCACGGTTATCATGTGACGTCATCCTCGAGGTTCTGGGCTTTGGAAACCACCGAAATAATATGCATCTTAATTTGGGTTACGTCTCGTTTTACTCGTATCATAAAGCGTAAAAGATTTAGAAAGATTCGCTAAACATCGGGAAACTGAAACGGTAAACCAGAAATCTCAATTAAATTTTCAAAGAGCAAAATCTGATTTTATACTTTGCCGGACAGCTATAAATATGCCTTGAAATAGGCTAAAACTAGCCCCCAAATGGACTTCTCGTCCTCTTAAAAGTGTTGTCCAGCAAGGTACAAAAAGTGAGCAAAACATCCATATAAAAACAGTCATACAGCAGCTTAAAACAAAATAACACGAAAACAGTGACTAGGCGGCCCAAAATCAATACGAAAAATAGTCACTAGACAGCTACCAAAACAATTACTAAATAGTCCATAAAAATTTAGCATAAAGACAACATTCTTACAGCGGAAGAGAAACAGAAGCAGTTCTTAAAACCAGCGGTAGAGGTACAACAAAGCAGCAGCTCGGGCAGCATGGAATAGTAGTTTGGGGCAGCAGTGCAGCAAGGCGCAGCAGAGGAGAAGAAGAGCAGCCGGAAATGGGAGATTAGGAGGGAATCCACCAGGTATTTAAAGTGCAACATAAGCGGTGAAGAGGCAGCAAGAGGCCAAAATGAATTTGCTAACTCAAATAGGTGTCACTTATCCTAACCAAACCAACAACCAAGTGTTATATGACTATCTCTAATCTATTCCAGCTGCCACCACAATAGTACAACAGCCAACAAATGCTAAAATGCTGTCAACACACCACTCAACTCAAGCCCAACTCAGCCACCTCATCAGCCAACACATTTCTTAGCCAAGTGTCGAAACACAAACCAACCAGCCAACACACTTGACAAAAATGTAAACCATTACACACCTTAATTCATACAAGCCAAAATGTTATTGTTAATAGTAGCCCAAACACTAATGATAACCCACAACATATAAATTTAGTTGTTGGCACACCTAAAAAAATAAAACTAAAGCATTATTAAGCAAACTCAACCAATAAAATGAAAAGGAAAATGCGCGAAAAATCTCGGAAAATTCATACTGCCTTTTGTTATTCATCATCGGGGAGCAATAACATCTTAAAATTACGTCACGTTATTTTTAGGTCGTCACACTAGATGGCCCGAAATCAGTACGAAAAATAGTCACTAGACAACTACCAAAACAGCCACTAAATAGTCCATAAAAATTCAGCATAAAGACAGTATTCTTACAGCGGAAGAGAATACAAAAGCAGTTCTTAAAAATAGCGGTAGAGGTACAGCAAAGCAGCAGCTAGGACAGCAGGGAGCAGCGGCTCGGGCAGCAGGGAATAGCAGTTTGGGGGCAGCAGTGCAGCAAGGCGCAGCAGAGGAGAGGAAGAGGAGCTGGAAATGGGAGATGAGGGAATCCACCAAGTATTTAAAATGCAGCATAGGCGGTGAAGAGGCAGCAAGAGGCCAAAATGAATTTGCTAACTCAAATAGGTGTCACTTATCCCAACCAAACCAACAACCAAGTGTTATATGACTATCTCTAATCTATTCCAGCTGCCACCACAATAGTACAACAACCAACAAATGCTAAAATGCTGCCAACACACCACTCAACCCAAGCCCAACTCAGCCAACACATTTCTTAGCCAAGTGTCGAAACACAAACCAACCAGCCAACATACTTAACTAAAATATAAACTATTACACACCTTAATTCATACAAGCCAAAATGTTATTGCTAATAGTAGCCCAAACACTAATGGTAGCCAACAACATATAAATTTAGCTATTGACACACCTAAAAAAATAAAACTAAAGCATTACTAAGCAAACTCAACCAATAAAATGAAAAGAAAAATGCGCGAAAAATCTCAGAAAATTCGTACTGCCTTTTGTTATTCATCATCGGGAGAAATAACATCTTAAAATTACGTCACGTTATTTTTAGGTCGTCACGCAGGGTGTCTGAAATATATCGACATACTGGTCCAGCAACGCCTGCAACTGAAATGGTACAACTGGAGGAGCGGTGGGAGCCGGTGTGACCTCCATAACCATTGTCATCGTGCTGCCTTGACTTTCTAGTCGCTCCAAACTCCGAAGGGAAACTTCCTTCATCGGGGAAGATTTTAGTCCCCCCAGACAGTACTGTTTCCTTTGCTGCAAAAACTCCATTGTCATCTGATCTCAGTCAAATGTAACCCGCCTCAGTTGACGTAACCACTGAACCTCAAGCACCATGTCGGAGCCCCTGATAGGAAGAAGATAGACGTCGGTGTGCCCTGAGTACCCCTGTATCCGTAGCTCCACCCCCTTCAGAACACCATCACATTGAAGTTTGCTTCCATCGGCCACCATGACATGAAAAGCGGCTCCCTTATCAATCACGTGCCCCACTCGTTGTGAGACCTCAAGATGAATGAAGTTATGGGTACTCCCACTATCCACCAAAATCGTCACCTTCTCCTGATTAATCTTTCCTGCGACTCGCATAGTGAGGGGCGCGCTGCATCCTTCCATTGCCTGTATGGATACCCCAAACTCTGTCAAGTCCAAGTCCCCCTCCAATTCTGACTCGGGGGAAAGCTCGTCCTCCACATCCTCATGTAGCATGTAAACATGTATCGTCTGACATTTATGACCTGGTACAAACTTTTCGTCGCAGTTGAAGCAAAGACCTTTCTCCTTCCTCGCCTGTAGTTCGGCCCATGATAATCGTGTCATAGTTGGCTTGCCGGCCGCCGGTAGCTCTTGTCCGACAGACGCGGGTGTAGTCCTGGGCCTCCCCGTGGTGCGGGTTCGCTATCTGTTGAAGCGCTCTTCCTGAATGTGGGCCAAGCTGATGATATGGTTCAGACTGCGAGGCATATGGGCATGCACCTCATCACGTAAGTGGTCCTTTAATCCTGATACAAAATAGCTGTGTAATGTCCTCTCCTCCCAGTGTACTCGATTTGCCAGTCTTTCGAACTCTGTACGGTACTCCGACACGGTTCCTTTCTGACGCAGCTTCTGCAGGAGAGCCTCAAAGTCCCCATACTCCAACGACCCGAATCTGGTGGTGAACCCCTCTACAAAATCCATCCAGGACACGTAATCCCTGACCCTCAAGAACCACTGTGTCCACTGAAAGGCGTCATCATCCAAATGGAAGGACGCTAGCCGCACCCATTGGCCCTCTGGAACCTTGATAATTAAAAAAAACTCGGCCTTCTGCACCCACTCTAAAGCGTACCCTCCTTTGAATTTAGGAAAATTCATGCGTGTCAATTTCAGAGGCATGTATGCCCGCGCGGCGGCTTGACCTTGCCACCCTTGTTCTTGCTCGTTCCATGCCGGTCGTCTCGGCTCCATCGGACCGGTGTTTGCGCCCGGGTAGCCCTGAAATGGCTGACCGCCCCAAGGAGAGTCGGCATCGTAGCCTCTCGGAGGACCGGCTCCCCGCCGTGGAGGCAAGATGCCCCCCGCTCCTCCCAGTGGTCCTCCGTAAGCCCTTTCAGCCCCTCGCTGCTCGCTGCCGGCCCGAACCATGGCGGACGGCCCCCACCGAACTCTCCTTGCTTGCCCTAGTTCCGCGCCCACCCCGGAAGCACTGAGCTGCCGTCCCACGCCCGTATGGGCGTCGATCCGGTCGCCGGCGACAACCCCCGGCTCCCCATCCTGCTGTGTAGCCGCCGATCCCGCCAGCTCCGAATCCGCCAATCCCGCGATTTCGCCCGCTTGCGGGCCGTGAAATTGGGATGTGTGGGTTTCCGCGGCCAGATTTTGTATTCCACCGGCCTCTTCGTGCGTCGTCGCCTTCCTCTTCAGATTTTGCGCTAATAGCGCCTTGATCTCCTCCATCCGGGTGTCGATCCATTCTTTCAATCGTTGTGTAGAGGCCCTCATTTCCTCCTTGATGGCGGCCACCGAGTCCGTGAAGCCGACGAAGTTTTCTTCTAGGGTTTCCAGTCGAGTGATTTCTTTTCTTGCGTGCGAGTGGTAACCATGGTGGAGGACGAATCCTCTGATACCAACTATAAGGAGAGAACTAGAGAGAAAGAGACTAAGAGAGAACTAGAGAGGAATTAGGGTTTAAGAAGGAGGAGAGAAATACCTTGGATATTCTTTAATGCCCCTAAAAGAGAGAGCCCCCGGGTATAAATATACCCGGGCCCAAGAGGGGCCGGCCGGCCCCTCCCACGGGGCTGAACCGGGTGGGTTCAGCCCCAATCCATCGGCTTTAGAGAGTGGGGGCTGAACAGGATGGTTCAGCCCCGTTGCAACCTGTCGTCGTCTTCCGCCTGCGAGCGTATGTACGCCCAAAGAACTGAGTCATGTTCGGGGGCGTAACAGAACTCCACTTTGGTTTTTATCCAACACTAAAGCCCTATAAATATGCATACAAGGCGGATGGATGATCAATCCTCAATTATAAGATCTCTAGTAGGTAATTATTTCTCTAGAAGTGAAGAGTTTCCAGAATGAGAGACTGACAACGTGCTGAAGAATGGAAGAAGTAAGATGTGGGAGATTTTAAATAAAGTGAAGCGAGAGAGGAAGTAGCATTAAAAAGTTCAATAAAAATAACAGTTCTGATACATTGGCGCGCATGCCAGAAAATGTATGAGATAAAACTTCTCCAAAAGAGAGAAATAAAGGGAGAGAATATAAACTGGTATCATTTTTGGCTTCTCGAGAATATAGCCAATCTCCGCAAATAATCTCTTAGCTATCTACTTCCTCAGGTGAGTGAACTAATCAAAATATCTTCAAACATCATTCTGATCATAGGACTAGGCGGCCAAGACCTATGGTTGGATGTGTTTAAAAAAACAAATAGTGACATAAAATACTTAGTGAGAAATTTCCTAACTCTAAAAATCTAAATGCCCCTAAGGTGAGATTTTCAAATTTTATCCATATTCTTAAAGATTAGAAATATTAATTACACCTTAAGGCAAATCTCAAAATTTACTGTCATAACTTACTTTACATACTTAGCTTTTAGATTTTTATTAATTTCATGGCTTAGTATACATTCATAGCTTTTAAACTTTAATTCCTTGTACTTTCCTCCTCGAATTTAAAACTTGTGAATTTTGCTAAAAGAAAAATCCATGACTAACCCTTGCAGTCAATTGAAAATGTGGTAACAAGTACATGGAAGGTTGTCAGGACTCGATCCTAGATGAGATCGTTTTGAGGTAGGATCGGATCAGATAGTAAGGTCGGACCGAGGATCGTTTTACAAAATCAGGATCGTTTTACAAAATCAGGATCGATTTACAAAATCAGGATCGTAGGATCGTAGGATCGTAGGATCGTAATATCCTATGATCCGGATCGCGATCCTGACAACCTTGAGTACATGATCTATAACTATGGTGAAGTTGCCCTCAACCCCTTGCGGAACATAACTAATTATGGTGTTGTCGAAAGACCGCACCGCCTGAGACTTTAACACCTAAGTAGCATGATCTATAACTACGGCAAGGTACCTTCACGGTCCGTTCGGACCCCTGGAATTGGAATTGGAAATTGGAATTGGGGTAACAGAATTCCAATTTCAATGTTCAGATGTTAGGAATTCCCTCGAAATTGAAATTGATCCAATTACATGGAATTCAATTTTGTACTATGACCAATTATTAGGGGTAAAGACGGATATTTCATGGAATTCAGTTTTTTATTATGACCGTAGTTGCACGATCTCATTGTCGTCGCCCGATCTCGACGCCGCCGTCCGATCTCTTCGTCACGCCCGATCTTGCCGCCGCCTCCCGATCTCGCCGCAACCGCCCGATCTTGCCGCCGCCACTGCCCGATCTCGTCGTCGCCGCCTGATCACGCCCCCAATCTCGCTGATGTCTCCCGATCTCGTCATCGTCGACCGATCTCGTCGCTGTCACCCGGTCTCGTCATCACCGCCCGATCTCACCGTCGTTGCCCGATCATAATTAATTGTTGGTACACTACTTGAAGTTGATTTTTCTGATGTTGTGTTTCTTTTTTTCCAACTTCTATATTTTCTTAGAGATTGTAAAGGAATAATTCCCTCCACCACTTGGTTTTGTTGCAATAACTTTGTCTCGAGTGACATAAGACTTCAACTTCAAATTGTCAAGTCGTCTGATCCTGTAGGCATGAGAAAAAAAAAGAAAATTTAAACCAATTCCAATTCCAATTCTAGAAATCTATCCCGCAGCCAAACAACTGCATTCAAACCAATTCCAATTCTCATAGAAATTGGAATGAGATGAATTCCAATTCTGCAATTCCAATTCCAGCGGGCCGAACGGACCGTTAAGGATTTTCTCCAAAACAGATTCATTGGTAAACTTACATTGTTCTTCTCAACATTTCCATCATAAATATTGATGCAGTGGCAGGTTGACTCGAGGTGAATGCTCTAAGTGCAATCCTATATGCAATGTAATATGATGTAATTGCAAGAGAAGGTTTCTTAAGAAATTAGCAACAATAATTAGTAATAGAAGAAAGAAGCAGAGGCACGAGCGTTTGCAAATATTAATTAGGTAAAACAAATGACATTCAACAAACAACCAAAGCACAAATATTTTTAAGCATGTGCAGAATATGTTTAATTACATGAATTATTAAATTCTAAAATAGAGTTATGCATATATCGTGATTTATTTAGTGACTTTTACTATTTATAACACAATTGTTGCGATTTATTTATTTGAAATCTTATCAGTAATTAATCTTCTTTAAGTGGATCTTTGTTGGTCCCTCACAAGAATACACCAACAATGGTTTTCCAAAGTGGGAGTCTCTGAAGTGGATTAAATAAATTCCTAACACATTTAAATTATTGGTTGGGCCTTAGGTTCGCATAAATTTAAGTTCTTTAATATGTCTACTGTTTGTTTATTTCCGAACTGTTGAAGAAATTATAATGAAAGCCCATCTTGAAGGCCCATATAAAGCTCTATTAGGGATTACTCCAACATCTTAGGATAGAGTTAGGCTCTCCTCTCTCCTCCTATATATATATACCAATACATGTGATGCATCAAGGGAATTTGATTGAGAAAGTAATAAAATTATATTTTATTTCTCTCCTTTTTTGCCTTTTCTACACAAACAACACCGTAAACAGCTGATTTCTCTCTTAATTCATGAGTAAAAACTATGAGTTAAGCCCTAAGGCTCAAAGCAGTGCATGTGGTTCATTGGTAAACATTATTATAGTTATTAACAAGGCTCGTGATAATAATATATATAATTTCAGCAAAATTTATTATTTTAAATGCCTAAGACTTAAAATTTTCATAAAATATAAATACATAATTCAAGGCAAACTTTTATTTCTTCTTGTATATATGTTCACAAAACTAAATATTCACTATGTTGGAAGAAAGAAATGTAAAAGCCCAATTCAAGGCCCATCTTGGGCTCTCTTCCTCCTAAAGTTTTAGTCTCGCATCTTAGATTGAGATTGCATCTCCTTTTTCCCTTCCTATATTAATGTACAAATTACACGTATGTATCCATCAAGTTAGAGAAATTAATAAAATTGTTTATATTTCTCTATTCTACTGTTTTTTCCACACAAGTATTAAAGCTCGGCTTCCTTTAATTTTTTTTCTTTGGGGTCCTCTCGTCCACTGGGTGGCTAAATTGTTTTTAACCACATCTTCTTCTCTGTCTTCATTCATGCTTCTGCGCTCGATACAATCCCCATCTGCTTTTATAGCAGCTTCTCTCTGTCTCTGGGCCCCACCTCTCTGCCACGTCGACATTTTTTGTCGATTTACCACGCGTATCTTCCCGTTGCGACCTTCTCTTGCTTGTCGAGAAATCTTCATGTCTGCTCTAGTACTCGCAGAGCTCCTACTCCTGTAGTCGTGGGCTTGACGCTTGACTGCTTGTCGCAAAAGTGTTTCTCCAGCTTGTCGCTTTCACCTATCCGCAGGATCTTCTCTTGGTTGTCGAGGCGTGTCGCTTGGCCGCAAGTCGTAGGATCTTCCCCTAGTTGCTGCCACTGATTCCAATGGCCAAAGTCTATCCGCAGGGGCCAGCCCACTGCCTCTCTCCTCTATCTAGCCATAGCAGGGTACCTCAACTTGCTTTATCGTCGTGTCTACTCGACAGCCCGCCGTGTCTACTCGTCAGCCCGTCATGTCTAATCACTGAAGTCTGACCGCGGGGACTAGCTTGTTGCCTATCTCCACCATCTAGCCGCAGCAGGGTGCCTCGAGTTTGTCATTCTCTTGCTTTTGTCGACTGTCTCCTCTTCTGCTCGCGGCTTCTTGCCTCTTGACTGTTCTCCTAGCCGCATGTGTAGGCTCTATAAAGTCGATTGATGCTCCGTCCCTTCCTGCTCGTACCGTAACACCTCTTCCTAGAGTTTGTGATAAACTTCAGATCACCATCATCTCTTAGTGGGATAAAGAATTTCGTTGAGTGGGTGCACTCCATCCGTCATGTTCTTCGAACAAATGGACTTTTCCATCATCTAACTAAGGACACCCCTTCTGCACCCACTGATGACTGACTTTGTGATAATGGTCGTGTCCAAACGTGAATCCTAGACAATGTGGGATGAACTGCATTCTCTCTATTTTGGCAAGGACAGTCTTCAACATTTGTTTGACATCATCATGGACCATCAATCTCTCGACTCAGGAGGTGATCACAACTTAACCTCCTTTGTTGCATGGTCCAAAACATTAGTTGAGGCCTGGATTCAGCATCAACCTCCTACTACAGATCTTGCAGCACAACGGGCTCAAAAAGAAGTTGTTGCTATTGCCATGATGATAGCTCGTGTTCTGCCTCATCTCCACGGTGTCCGGGATCAGATACTCTCCTCCTCCACTATTCCCTCTCTCTTCGATGTTGCTCTATGTTGTTGAAGGTGACACCACCCACAAATGCTCCCGGACCTCCATCCCCGGACCTCATCTATATCTCACCCCCTCCTCCATCAGCCCGTGAAGGTCGTACCGGCTACAGGGGTAGAGGTCGCAACGACTGACATAGACTCAAGTGCACTCATTGTGTTCGGGATGAACATCCTGAGGCAACTTGCTATCAAAAGTATGCCTCCTATGCCTCATATTTCTGTTGTTGCCGATAAGTCTTCTGTCACTTGCACCGACATTGAGGCCATGCACCTCCAGCTCCAGCATCTCCAGTGATTACTCAATTGTCCATCTAGATATGTTGCTTCTATCTCCAATGAAGGTATCTCCAGTCTCTTTCATTGTTCAAAGTGGATTGTGGACTCCGGTGCCACACATCGTATCATTTCGTAGAAACCACCTCAGTACTTAGACTCTCCGCATCCCAAGTTTATCAAAATGGCCAATGGTGACACCGCCCTATCTCCGGCTCCGCTAATATGTCACTCAGCCCATCCATCTCTCTTTGCTCGATCCTTCATCTCCCAGACTCTACTTTCAATATTCTTTTTGTTAACCACCTTACTCAAGAACTTGACTACTATGTAACATTCAGGTCTTTTTCTTTAGTTGTGCAGAATCGACGAATGTAGAGTATCATTAGTAGAGGAAGACAGTACAACGAGTTTTATCTTCTGGACGTTTCTCACATTATTCTCCCATCCATCACCCCGGTGGATTGACATCGATGTCTTGGGCAAACAACATCATTCTTTGTTTCCTCCTCATTGTACGCAGAGCGATGTTCCTTTTGATCTAGTACACTTTGATGTTTGGGGATTATATAAAATTGTTAGTATTTCTGATTATCGTTATTTCATTACTTTTATTGATGATTATTCTCGTATGATGTGATTAAATTAACTTCATGATCGGTCGGATCTAATGTGTGTGTGTGTGTGTTTCGGGCATTTATTAATGAGACTCGTATTCAATTTTCCTGAGCAATTAAAATAATTCGTACAGGCAATGCTCGTGAATATACCAGTCACGCGTTTGACAATCTCCGTTCTGAGTTTGGCATCATTCATCACACCTCGTATGCTTATACCCCCAATAGAATGGTCGGGCTGAGCATAAGAATCAACATATCCTTGATGTTGCTCGCTCAATTATGTTTTAAATGCAGGTTGTCAAATCTTATTGGTATTTTGCAGTATCTACGACAGGCTATCTCATCAATCGACTTCCCTCCTTCATTCTTAACTATGTCACTTCGTTTAGTCTTCAATTACCCTTTGTGCCACCCTTTTCCATCACACATCGGGTCTTTGATTGCACATGTTATGTCCATATTCTTGGTCCTTCCACAGATAAGCTTGCTACTCGGGCTACCAAATATATGTTCGTTGATTATTCTCATACTCAGAAAGGGTATGTGAGTTACTCTCCCACTGATCGCAAGGTTGTCGTATCTGCCGATGTCACTTTTATAGAAGATCAACTTTTTTACTCTCTTCATTCAGCTCCTCTTCCACCTCCATTATTACAACGTGGTCCACGTCCAGCCTTCCCTGTCTCATCTTCTCCCCCCCTCTCCTTCCAACCCCGGTCCTCGTACCGTCCAAACCACCTCTTCTTAGTGTCTACACTCGCCGTCATTCTCACTCCGCCACCCTACAACAATCTCCCTATACCAGTAGTCCTTCACGACTTGAAGATCTGACTCCTATATCCACGACTCACCCGCTAGCGAATTGCATGTCATTGCATCGCGTCTCCCCAACTCTTCTCAAATTTGCAACTTATTTATCCTTCATTTCTGTACCTGACTCTCAAACATCCGGGATGGCGTGCGACCGTGGATGAGGAAATGACTTGCAACTTATTTATCTTCTTCTTCTGCTGTTGTACTTCTTCTGTTGTACTTCTTCTACTGTACTTCTTCTGCAGTACTTCTTCTGTTGTACTTCTTCTTCTGTACTTTTTCTTCTTCTGTACTTCTTCTTCTTCTTCTTTTGTACTTCTTCTTATGTACTTCTTCTTTTGTACTTCTTCTGTACTGCTTCTTCTTCTGTACTTCTTCTTCTTCTTCTGTACTTCTTCTTCTTTTGTACTTCTTCTGTACTTCTTTTGTACTTCTTCTGTACTTCTTCTGTAGTTCAATTTGTTAGTTCATAATTCGTGAATACGGTATTATAGTTCAATTAATTTGTTAGTGAATGTCATAGTTCATGTATGTTAGAGTGTTAGTTCATTCCTGTATTATAGTTCATTCCTATTCAGTAATTTGTGAAAACTAAATAATGTTAATTTCAATTTTTTTTCCTATTCAGCAATTATGTCTCAATCACAATCTCCTATTAGTGTCACTGGTTCAACTTCTACCTCAACAACAAGTAGATTATTTCTGATGATGCAAGTAGGGATGATAATGCGCCACTTTGGGATTATGTATCTCTTATCCATAGTAGAGAAGTTGGTGGCAAAAACAGAAAATGAAAATGCAACTTTTGTGAGATAGATTTCAGTGGCTCGCATTCTAGAATAGAGCTTCATTATTGCACAAAGATTGGTGGAGTAACTATGGAACTTCGACACCTAAATTACAAAAAATTGCTTTAAAGTTGTTAGGTCAACCTTCTTCATCGTCCTGCTACGAGAGAAATTGGAGCACATGTATATTCACTCGTTGAGAAGAAACAAAATTCTACCACAACGAGCTGATGATTTGGTGTACGTGCATAGTAATCTACGCTTATTATTGAGGAGAAACAAAATCTACAGTCAAGCAAGGAGTAGAATGTGGGATATAGGAGGAAATGCATGGGCAAATCCTTTTAATGGAGTTGGCATGCTTACGGTTGCCAACTTGTCTTTAGATGAGCCAGAAATTGAAGATGTCTTGATCTCCAACAATATGGAGGAAAATAAAGAAAATAAATAATGAACATCGTTTTATTTGAAATAATTATGAATAGCTTATGTCTAAGTACTTCATGTTATATTGCATTAGTTATGGACTTGTACTTCAATTTATTATTTATGCTTCATGTTTTATTGTTTTGAGAATTTATAATTATATTTGTGATATATACATATATATTTATTAAATTTAATACACCGTATCCCGCCGTACTAGTATCCTTGATTTTAAAATTTTGTCGTACCGTCGTACCGGAAACGTATCATACCAGTACCCGTACCCGTACCGGTGCTTCCTAGGACTTGGGATTTGTTCTCTTTCCTCCGGGACAGACTGTGTCGGATGTAAATGTACCTTTGCGATCAAATATGCTCCAGACAAGACAGTTGATCGCCTAAAGATTTGTCTTGTGGCTCGCAGATTTACTCAGCAAAAAGGTCTTGATTATGATGAGACTCTCTCTCGTCGCCAAGTTGAACACTTTTTGTGTCCTTATCTCCTTGTTTGTTTATCGTCAATGACCCTTACATCAATTAAATATCAAGAATTCCTTTCTCAATTGTGACCTTCAAGAAACTGTCAACATTCATGACTCTCCCGGGTTTGAGACCACGGGGGAGTCACTTGTCTGTCACCTCAAGAAATCTATTTATGATCTCAAATAGTCTCCTCGTGCATGGTTTGACAAGTTTAGTAAAGTTGTCCGTGACGCTGGATTCACTCGGAGCTCGACAGACTTCTCTCTCTTTACTCGTCATTAATCAACAGACACAATATTTCTCTTAGTTTATGTCGATGACATTCTAATCACTGGAGATGATTCCAAAGGAATACAAATGATCAAAAAATACTTGAATTCAGTCTTTCAAACTAAAGACTTGGGAAATCTTCGACATTTTCTTGACCTTGAGATTGTGAGACGTCCTGATGGTATCGTCCTATCTCAACGAAAGTACTGTTTTGATCTTCATAACGCTGGCTATTCTGGATGCAAGCCTACCGATACTCCTACGAATGTCAACCACAAGCTCTATGCTCATGCCTCCGACACCGATTTACTTCTTCAAAACCAAGAGTATTATCGTCGTCTTGTAGGAAAATTGATTTATCTTACAGTCACAAGACCGAATATCTCATTTGTTGTTGGAGTTATCAGCAGATTCATGCATTCTCCACGGATTTCTCACCTCTAGGTTGTTGAGCACATCCTCGAATATTTGAAGGTTGTTCCTGAACAAGGGCTTGTATACAAACCCTCTTCCTCTTCTCATTTGGCTTCGACCGCCTATTCTGATGGTGATTATGTTGGCTCCTTGGATGATCGATGTTCCACAAGTGGATTATGTACTTATGAGGACATCTTATTACCTGGCGCAGCAAGAAACAATATATGGTTGTTTGCTTTTCTGCAGAAACAGAGTATCATTAATGAAATTTATTGTGTCTGATCTTACATGATTAGAAAGTCTCCTAAATGATTTGGGAGTTAAGCTTTCCTCACTAGATAGTTTATTTTGCGACAGTCAAGCGACTATACATATTGATAAGAATCATGTATTTCATGAATGGACTAAACATATTGAAGTTAACTGTCACTTTATTCGGGAGAAAGTTCAATTGAAGAAGCTGAAATTGAAACATGTTTTTACTGCTGACAAAGTTGTTGATATTCACACTAAGGTCTTACCATGTCCATTATATTATTAGTTCTAGTCCAATCTTGTTGTTTGTGATTTGTATGTTATGGCTTACGGGGGATTGTTGGAAGAAAAAAATGTAAAATCTCAATGCAAGGCCAACCTTGGTCTCTCTTTGATGCGGGATAGGCGTCACACCTGTCAGCCACCCTGGAGTCCCATCAGGGGGCCCACCTGTAGTCAGCACCAGGCGGCTTTCATCAGGACCGCGGCCCGTACACCCCAACCAGCTCTCCGTCATGGAGTCACCACCATGCGACAGGTTGTTGAGGTCGGGGCTAGATCCCCAGACCTCCTAGATAAGAGGTCTTCACCAGCACTCTTATAACCAACTGATCCGCGGCTTAGTTGGTGATGAGAGTGTTGGTGAAGGCCTCTTATCCATGAGGTCTGGGGATCGAGCTCCGACCTCAACAACCTGCCGCATGGTGGTGACTCCATGACGGAGAGCTGGTTGGGGTGTACGGGTCGCGGCCCTGATGAAAACCGTCTGGTGCTGACTCCAGGTGGGCCCCCTGGTGGGACTCCAGGGTGGCGGGCAGGTGTGACGTCTATCCCGCATCACTCTTACTCCTTAAGTTTTAGTCTCACATCTTAGATTGGGATATGCGAGCTCATAAAGACATTATCCTTTGCTAGTATTTGCATGAGGTAAAATATAAAATCTACAAGTCATGCAAATTAAACAATGATATCTCATGTAGCATAAAGATCTAACATGTCGTACATACTTTCAATGATATCCACATCTCAATCAGAAATCTAAATAATCACACATGCAAAAATACTCATCATCCTTCTCACACATTTGCATAGATCAAAAATATAATGTAAAATAGCTTGCATAGATCAAAAATATAATGTAAAATAGCTTGCATAGATCAAAAATATAATGTAAAATAGCTTGCATGCAAGGTTCTTTGACCCTTCTTCAAATTATTTATGTTGGAATATGCTTGAATAATGAATTTTATCTTGTTACGGTGTTAGCGTGTGGAAGTGTGTGTATCATCATGTACACCCATATATATATGGGAGACTAGTGTTAATTGAATGAATTATTCTATTTTCTTCAACATGGTATCAGAGGCCCCTTAGGGGTTTTCCGATCCCGCTGCTCCCGCACAGCCCCGTCTCTCCCGCTCCCGCTCAGCCCCGTCTCCCGATCCCGCTGCTCCCAGAGCTCAGCCCTGTCCCGCACAGCTCCGACCACGCCTCCTGTCGCGTAACCCGCGCGTCTTCTCCGTCGCGTAACCCGCGCGTCCCGCGCTTCTTCTCCGTCGAACCCGCTTTTTCTTCTTCTTCTTCTCCTTCTTCTTCTCGTACTCTAGGGACGTCGGCTCCATGAGGTCTTGATTTCCTCGATGTCGGCGGTCCCTTTGTTTCTTCCCCTCTTTCTATGAGGGTTGTTTTTCCTTCAACATCCTTGTGATTGTTTGGGTCGTCCTCGATTTCTATTCGGAGTTTCCTTATGGCTGGAAGTGAATCCTCCACCACCGTCTTCCGGTGGAGTGATCTCTCCTACTTCGACTTCCGTTGGACCTTACCGCGTCCTCTTAGACCATGGTACTCCTCAGATCACCACTATGAAATTGGATGGTTCCAACTACCTCCCGCGAGCTCGCTCCATCAGTATTTCCCTCAAAGCCGCCGATTATTTGGCCATGTCAGTGGCACGGTGAAGGCCCCTGCGTCTGACTCTCCTAAGTGGCTTCAGTGGGAGGTAAACAACTCTCTGGTAATGTCTTGGTACTTAATTCTATAACGGAATCCATCTCTCGGAACTATCTGTTCTTGGATACAACAACGGATATTTGGAAGCGTGCAGAGACTACTTATTCTTGTCGAGACAATGTTGCTCGGATCTACCAACTTTGTCACCGGTTGTTCCTCCTACAACAGGGTGATCGACCTTCATCGGCCTACTACTCGGAGTTTACCCAACTTTATCAGGAGTATGATCACTTTGATTCTCTGACACCGGTATCTCCTGAAGATGAGATGCTTGTCCGGGCAAGAGAAGAACACAATCACATCTTTGAGTTCCTCCATGGCTTACATCGGGATTTTAATCTAATCAGCATTTAGATTCTTGGCAGCACTCCTCTACCTTCTTTGTCTGAGGTGTACAGCCTTGTCCAACAGGAATTCGGTCGCCGTCCGACTCTGCTTCCAAACTCTGCCACCGAGGGATCTGCCCTCGTCTCTCTTTCTCAGCCTAGGATTCGAACTGCTCGCGACACTAGATTGAGGACTACGAAGAAAGATCACCTAGTCTATAATTATTACGGGAAGGCCCACCATACTAGAGACACCTGCTTCAAGCTTCATGGTTTTCTACCTCGAGGCGGCCCTGCCGCTCGTGGAGGCCGGGGAGGTGGTCGTTCTCAGCACAGGCCTCAAATGCCTTGATCGGCCCACTTGTCAGATGCTGGGGAGGATTCTACTGCTCCTCATTCTCTGATTCCAATATGGCCCCCTTGGTTCTTTCGGCTGAAGAAATTTTGGCATTTCGCCAGATGATGCTCGGACCTCCAGCGGAGCCGTCTAGTTCTGCCTCCTCTTCGTACGCTCATCAGGGTCCTGCAGGTGCCCACTCGGCTTCCTCCCACCTCTCCACTCAGTAGATCATTGATTCCGAGGCCACAGACCACATGACTGCCTCGGCCACGGGTGTTATGTCATATACACCTCTGTCTGGCAGGGACAAAATGAGCATTGTTGATGGATCGTTATCTCCCATTGCGGGGAAAGGATCCATTTCATGCTCCTCTCTTGCCCTCTTCTTTGTTCTTCATGTTCCTGCTTTCATCTGCAATCTCCTCTCTATTAGTCATCTGACTAACTCTATGAATTGCTCAGTGACTTTTTTCCTACCTCTTATGTTTTTCAAGACCTGAAGACGGGGATGGTGATTGGCTCTGGTAGACTATGCACGGGCTCTACATGTTCGACCCCTCTGCTTCCACTCCCTCCAGCATCGCTCGGCCTCCCAAAGCCCTTCTTGCTGCTCGTCCCTGTGAGTTGGATTCCTGGAATTTTCGGCTAGGACATCCTCATGTCGCTATTATGAAACTTTTGCTACCTAATATGTCACCTATTTCGTTTAATGTTTTTCATTGTGATATGTGTGATCTGGCTAAATAACATCGTAGTACTCTTCCTCTTATGTCTTCTCGTAGCTGTGTTCCTTTTACAGTTATTTATACTGATGTTTGGGACCCTAACCCTGATGCCTCTATTTCTGGTTGCTCGGAGTTTGTTTCTTTTATTGACCGTTACTCTCGTTGTACTTAGGTTTACTTAATGAAGCATAAAAGTGAGGTGTTCTCTATTTTTCAATGCTTTCAAAAGATGTCCACTACTCAATAAGGTGTTATTGTTAAAATCTTGCGCAGTGATAATGCTCGTGAATATATAGATGCTCGTCTTAACAACTATCTGAGTGACCTAGGCATCATTCATCAAACCTCTTGTGTGTACACCCCTGCTCAAAATGGGGTGGCTTAGCGTAAGAATGGGCACCTCCTTGAGGTGGCTAGGTGTCTCCTCCATCGAATGCATCTCCCAAACTATTACTGGGGTGATGTGGTTCTCGCCACGGCCTACCTTATCAATCGTAATCCTACGCGGGTCCTTGAGTTTCAGACTCCTCTCACCACTATAGGGGTTCGTCTTACCTCTACCCCTGTGTATTTGGATGTGTATGCTTTATCCACACCCAGCCTAAAACCAAACTTGATCCTCGTGCCCTGAAGTGTGTGTTTATTGGCTACTCACCATCTCGGAAGGGCTATAGGTGCTTCCATCATGTTACCAAGCGGGTATTTGTTACCATAGATGTCACCTTCCGGGAATCTAAATCTTATTATAGGAACTCTCTTCAGGGGGAGACTACAGCTATGAAAGTGAGTTCCCCTCCTTTTGTCCCTCTGCCTATACCTCCGTTTATGGTGTCACCTCCCGTTCCTACTACTATTGTGTTCCTCTGATACCCCCACCTACTTTTGGGAACCCGGTGATTCCTTCTCTTTTATAGGTCGACACATGACGTAGAAGGGGCACAAACAATCAGGCTCTTGCTATTCAACCGATGTCGTCATCCGACCCATCGTCAGGTACTAACAAAGGTACTTTTACTTCTACCATGCATCCTCTTTCCCACTTTGTAATTTATGACTCTCTGTCTCCTACACATAAAGCATTTGTCACCTCCTTGACCTATATTTCTATTCCCCAGTCTTGACAGGAAACTCTTGAGCATAGTGACTGGAAGGGAGCCATGTTGGATGAAATAGGCGCTCTTGACAAGAACAATACTTGGGAGTTGGTCCAACTCCCTAAAGGGAAAACTGTGGTGGGATGCAAGTGGGTTTTTTCTGTGAAGCAAAACTCTCAAGGCCTTGTGGAACGATACAAAGCTAGGTTGGTGGCAAGAGGATATACGCAGACAACAGACATCGACTATCAGGAGACATTTGCTTCAGTTACAAAATGAACTTCATGAGGATCTTGCTTTCCGTTGTTGTGTGTTAAGGGTGGAATCTCCTTCAGTTGGATGTGAAAAACGCTTTTCTATACGGTGATCTTGAGGAGGAAGTCTACATGTCCTTACCTCCTGATGTTAGTCAAGAACGATCGGCAGGAAAAGTGTGCAGGTTGAAGAAAGCTTTGCATGGCTTGAAGCAATCTCTACGGACGTGGTTCGGGAGATTTTACCATGCTATGATCTATTTTGGGTACAAACAGAGCAATCTTGCTCACACCTTGTTTGTGAAACATAGCGAGGGCAAGGTGGCTGCTCTAATTGTCAATGTGGATGATATAGTAAAAACCGATGATGATATCGAAGAGGTTGACCTTCTAAAGTCCAGATTGTCTAAGAAATTTGAAGTGAAGGATCTTGATCCCCTCAAGTATTTTCTGGGCATCGAGGTGGCCAGATCCAAGCATGAGATCTTTATATCTCAAAGAATGTATGTTCTGAAATTGCTTGAGACAACTGGAATCCTCGGGTGCAGGCCGACAGATACCCCAATTGAGGTCAATCGCAAACTTGGAAGAGAAAGAGAAGTTGTTGGTGAAGTATCTGGCTTCCAACGACTGCTGGGAAAGCTTATCTATCTCTCTCACACTCGACCGGACATATCTTATGTTGTGGGGGTCCTTATTCAGTACATGCATTCACCTAGATCACAGCACCTGGATGCCGCATACAGAGTTCTGAGGTATCTCAAATCCAGTCCTGGCAAGGGAATTTTGTTCTCACTCAATGAGGCATTGACCGTGGAGGTATATACGGATGAGGACTGGGCAGGTTCAGTTGATGACCGGAGGTCAACATCCAGGTACTGTTCTCTTGTTGGGGGAAACTTGGTAACCTGGAGAAGCAAGAAACATGTTGTAGTCAAATCTAGCACGGAGGCGGAATTCCGTGTTATGACACGGGGTTATGTGAAGGGTTGTGGCTCTAGTCGATCATGAAGGACCTTGGCGTGGAGTGTGACGGTCCAATCAGGATCTCTTGTGATAATAAAGTTGCAATCAGCATTGTCCACAATCCGGTGCAACACGATCGCACCAAACACGTATAGATCGACAGACATTTCATCAAGGAAAATATTATTAGGGGAATTGTGAGTACTTTGTTTGTTCCATCAAACCAACAGCTCACAGATGTGCTTACCAAAGGACTGAGTCTGAACTCGTTTGACAGAATACTGGGCAAGTTGGTGATGTAGGGAAGGCTAGTGGTGCTCGGAAACTACAACTCTACTAGCAGGTGTAGGGGTGACACACTAATGCAATGCTACATGCAAGGTGGCCGTCGGTCGGCAACGACAATTACTATAAGCAATGAAATTAATAACGCCACGCAAATAATTGGAATAAAGAAACAAATAATTAATTTTTAGCAATTAGGCAATGACTTGCTCCGCTCGAAAGGCCTAAGCAAGCGTGCGGCGAATAATTCCTCCTGCAATTATTAGTATAAGAGAACTAATTTCTAGGCAACAATAATCTCAGCACAATATGTAATACCCGAATAATTAACATGTTTATATTTTGTAAAATAAAAATATTATGTGAATACTCCCCGATGAGGAAAGAACAATGTCAGTGTCGCCTTGTTTTGATGTTCGGAATTTTTGTGTGTTTGGGAGGAACTGGCTGTATAAACTTTTGTTGTGTTCAGTGCTGAACCGATTGGACCGTTAGATGACCGACTGCTTTGAGTTCAGCGGTGGCTTATTCTTCCCGTGCTTTAAAATATCGGGTTTGATTTCATGTGTCTTCATTTGCGACGGAAGAAACCGCGGAAGCCGCTACCGCCGCTTGCTCTATCGGGCTCGATTCTCCTCCGATTTCGGTGATTCTTCTTTCAATCGTGAGGTAATCTCTTTCCCTCAACTCCTCTTGTGTCGATTTTGCAGATGGTGTATGGATCTTTGATGGGTGAAAACCCTAGGGTTTGGGATTTTGGTTTTCTTCACCTCTTTTTATAATTAAAAGTTCTGAAACCCTAGACCCATTGTTGGGAGAGATGAAACTAGGGTTCCATTTGGAGTTGGTTATCTTGATCTCCTTGTATTTGTATGTGTGCCGGCTGGACTGTGTGTGTGTGTGTGTCGGCTGGACTGTGTGTGTGTGTGTATGCCGGCTGGACTGTGTGTGTGTGTGTCGGATGGACTGTGTGCTGTGTGTATGTGTGTATGCCGGCTGCTACAGTTTATGTTTGGGCTGCTGTGTTGGTTGTCCGGCCATGTTTGAAGGGAATTATACTGATATGAGCTGCTGTTCACAACACTTGGTGTTCTCATGGTGACAACCCTTGCGGTTGTGGATCGGGGCAACAGGGATTTGAATAATACACGGTCAAATTGAATCACCCACACTAGTCCTGTCCTAGACAACTCCTAAATGTCGTAGTTGTAACCGTCGTAGGAGTCAGCCCGTAAATATTAAGCCGCAATTCTAAGGTAAATGATATTTTTGATACTGCAGAGAATGACGTCCGGCGATAGGCGCGATGTGACTCCTTCGAGGGACAAGGGCAAAGGAAAAGTTAGGGTGAGTCCTTACTACTTTTTGGTGAACTGTTAAGTTAAGTACTTCTTGTTATTTATCACTGAATATATGAATCGCCGAAAAATCTAACTTGGTTTAGCGAGCGATAAATATCTGAGGGGAAAATATTCACATAAATCTTATTTGTTAAGAAAATGAAATGAATTGAAAAGATAGATGAAATTGAAATAGCGTCGACGCATCAAGAAGCTAAGGGTCGACCTAGTAGGGAGGGATACTTCAAACTCCTACACCTCGTGAGAGGGGTAGAACTCTCACACCTTGTAGGAGGGGTCGAACTCCTACAGAAGATGAAGAGAATCCAATTTAGGAGGCGTGGAAGCCTACTGCGCTTGAGAGCGCCCTAAAGTGAATATTGATCTGCAGGGTCGACGGAACCAGATGACTGAGATATTTGAATGACCCTTAGTCTTTCGAGGAACGCAGTGCGCAATAATGAAAACTTGATAAGAAATATGATAAACGAAATATGAATTGATATCAGAATAGAATTGTTGAGTTTCCCTGTCACTTGCTTAAAGACATGTTCATATATGTTATTGCTGCTGACTCTCTTGTCTACTTGCAGTGTAAAGATTCGGAAAAAGGGTAAGGAATTCACTTAGTTTCAAAACTAATTGGTTTCAAAAAATGTTCTTTCAGGAGCCGAGTACCAGCGTACTAGACCCCGCTAGGCGGGCTCAGACCGATGCAGACCGAAGACCAACTGATGACGTGGCTCGTCCACGGGTTAGATTGAGTTTTTTTCCTGGTACTTTAATAGCTAGTGAGAATGTAATAAATGTAAACAGTATGTACCCGACTTTGAGATAGTGGATATATTCTGTAATGATATGTGATGTTTTATTTTCTCTGGTACACCCTGTTATTATACTGCTGCGTATAGTTATATGAAAAATCCTCTCTGAAAGAATGACTTAAATTGTGGCGGAGTCGGGCCGTTACAATTAAATGGTATCAGAGGGAGGTTTTCATAGGGCGTGTAACGCAGAGAGTACCAGAAAAGAAAATAAAGCCACAATAATGACAATTGCATATCAGAATATACTGAACTATCTTATGGTTTGTTTTCCTCATGAACCGTTTCAAGTCTATCCGAGCCGCAGAATGCGAGAGGCTCTGACTGAACCTGAGAATTCTGGTGAGTCCAGTTCAGAAGAAAGTGTGAGTGGACGACAGTCTACCTCACTTCATATCGCCGATATTGCCCAAGCTATCGCTGAGGCAATTAGATTGGTTCGGGATACCCCTCCAGTTGTACCTCCTTCTGGAGTAACCCCAGTGGTGCCAGCTGTGCCTCATCCAGTTGTGGAACCGCAGCAGCCTCGCTTGCTTGAAACTGATATGAAGCAATTTTTAGAATTGAAACCGCCGACGTTTCGTGGTGGGTTGTCTCCGATCGAGACAGAAGACTGGATCCTGCGGATTAAAACAATATTTGATACGATGCGGTGTCCTGCGGAGAGGAAGGTGGAGTTGGTCGTTTTTCTGTTGGAAGGAGAGGCTAAGAGATGGTGGGTGAACTTAATGAAAGGGAAGTTTCAGACTCGTGGTTTGGCAAATGTGACTTGGGCAGAATTTGTTCGGGAATTTACAAAGTGGTTTGTGCCGCGGACGGAAAAGAGACAGCTACAGGAGAAGTTTTTGCGTTTAGTTCAAGGAAGCCGCTCCGTCCTTCAATATGAAGCCGAATTTTCCAGCTTGGCATACTATGCAGAGTCGGCTGTGGCGACTGAAGAAGCTCGTTGCTTACGGTTCCAGGAAGGATTGCGGGATGATATCCGCGCTTCAGTGGTTCCATTTGATATTACGGAGTATGCCCTATTGGTGGAGAAAGCTCGATTGGTCGAGTTAGATACTGAAAAGAGGCAAAGAAGGACAAAAATGAGGAAGAGGTTCAAAGAAGGTACTAGCCAAGAAAAATCGGGCAGAACAGGAGAAGCCCCTTGGAAGAAGAAGAAGCAGCAACAGTCAGTGTCAACTGGTAGCACCCAAATGTCCCAAACAACGGTGACCAAATGTGTCAAATGTGGCAAGATGCACAAAGGGGAATGCTTGACTGGAGTCTGCTTCTATTGTCGCCAGCCGGGCCATCGCCGAAAGGATTGTCCGAAGCTGCAAAGGGATGAAAGTTCGAGGGGAGCCCCAGTCTTACCGCCTCAGAAAATGTATCATATTGGGACTTCCAGGGAAGGGGAGTCGATAGCATCGGCACCCGCTGAAGGGGCCAGAGATGAAAGGTTGATTCAAGCCCGAGCTTTCAATCTCGGTCAACAAGAGGCGAAGGCAGATGATACGGTTGTTACAGGTATGCTACTTGTGCATGATCAAGTTTTGAAAGTTTTATTTGATACTGGTGTCAGTCAATCGTTCATTTCAACATCTATTTTGGAATCAATTCATATACAACCATATCATATTGCTCAACCGTTGAGTGTATTGCTACCAAATAATATGGTTTTGATGACAAAAGAGTGAGCTGTACTCTCACTATTTTTTAATGATCAACGAATTGAAACCGATGTTGCGATCTTGCCGTTGGTTGAGTATGATATCATCCTTGGTATGGATTGGCTATCGGATCGAGAAGCCGTCATTAACTGTAAAACGAAAGAGGTGGCGTTCAAATGTCCAGATGGAAGTCCGATGATCTACCAAGGGTTGGGCAAAGTTGCTAAAATTAGTATTTCGGCTATTAAAGCCAGCAAAATGGTACGGAAAGGCTGTGAGGCCATTTTGGTAATGATTAAAGAAATGAAAGAAGAAACGAAAGAAATTACGGCTGTGCCTGTGGTACGGGATTACGTGGATGTATTTCCAGAAGAGTTACCTGGTGTGCCTCCAGCCAGAGAGGTTGAATTTGAAATTAACGTGATCGAAGGAGCTACTCCAGTTGCAAAAACTCCTTATCGAATGGCACCAAAAGAATTGGCAGAATTGAAAGTGCAATTGCAAGAATTGCTTGATAAACAATTTATCCAACCGAGTACGTCACCTTGAGGAGCTCCAATATTATTTGTGAAAAAGAAGCAAGGATCTCTTCGTCTGTGCGTCGATTATCACGAACTGAATAAGTTAACCATAAAAAATAAATACCCTCTGCCGCGTATTGATGACTTATTCGATCAGCTGGTCGGTGCACGTATCTTTTCAAAAATTGATCTTCGATCAAGATATCACCAGCTAAGAATTCGACAGGAAGATGTTTTCAAGACCGCATTCAGTACCAGGTATGGACATTTTGAATTTGTTGTTATGTCTTTTGGCCTAACGAATGCTCCTGCAGCTTTTATGGCCTTGATGAATAGTGTGTTTACGGCATTTTTGGACCAGTTTGTGATTGTTTTTATCGATGATATCTTGATCTATTCAAAAACAAAGGAAGAGCATGCCCAACATCTGCATCAAGTTTTACACACATTGAGGGAACAACAGTTGTATGCTAAATTCGTAAAGTGTGCGTTTTGGTTGACTGAGGTGCCCTTTCTAGGTCATGTAATTACTGAAAAAGGGTTGGCTGTCGATCCTGCTAAAATTGAAGCAATCCTCAACTGGACCCGACCGAAATCTGTAACTGAGTTACGAAGCTTCTTAGGCTTAGCTGGCTATTATCGGAAATTTGTCAAGAACTTTTCAAAGCTAGCCTTACCCTTGACACAGTTGACACGAAAGAACGTAGTGTTTACGTGCGGAGATGAGTGTCAGCAAGCGTTCGAAGCGTTAAAGGAAAGATTAACAACAGCGCCAGTGTTGGTGATGCCTGAAGGCTCCGATGGTTTTCAAATATATAGCGATGCGTCCTATAAAGGATTGAGTTGCGTGTTAATGCATCATGGAAAGGTGATTGCATTTGCTTCTCGACAATTAAAGGACGCTGAAAAGAATTATCCAACACATGATTTGGAATTAGCTGCTGTTGTATTTGCATTAAAAATTTGGCGTCACTACCTGTATGGTGTTCGATGCGAGATCTTTACAGATCATAAAAGTTTGAAATATATCTTTGATCAGCGAGAAATTAATTTGCGCCAACGAAGATGGCTAGAATTTATTAAAGATTATGATCTAGATATTCAATACCATCCAGATAAGGCAAATGTGGTCGCAGATGCCTTAAGCAGGCAAAATATTGCTGCAATGTTCGTGACACCACGATATAATAAGAAACTTTTGTATATGCTTCAGGATATGGGAATCTGCACGATATTTACGCCTGAAGAAAAGCAAGCACAGCTAGGTCAGATGCGGATTCAATATGCGCTTAAAAAAAGAATCCAGAAAGCGATACCTCAAGATCCATTCTTGATGGGAATATTTGAGAAATTGCGGAAAGGGGAAGAGAGTGCCTTTGTTGAAAAAGATGCACTCTTGTTTTTGAATGACAGAATATGTGTTCCAGATGCTGATAACCTGCGGAAGGATATACTGTATGAAGCGCATAATACGACATATTCAATTCACCCTGGTCGGACTAAGATGTACCATGATTTGAAACAGGATTTCTGGTGGCCTCATATGAAAAAGGATATCATTCAGTATATTGCCCAGTGTCACACCTGTCAGGTAGTGAAAGCAGAACATCAGAAGCCTGCTGGATATCTTCGATCTCTACCCATACCGGAATGGAAATGGGATGATGTTGCGATGGATTTTGTGTTTGGTATGCCTCGGAGTAAAGCAGGGAATGATGAAATTTGGGTCATCATTGATCGCTTGGCAAAGAGCGCACATTTTATACCGATCAAGCAAAGCGGACCGGCGGAAAAATTAGTGGAACTCTATGTAAATGTAATTGTGAGATTACATGATATTCCACGTACAATCGTATCAGATCGTTATGGACGATTTACATCTGAGTTGTGGCGGCGGGTGCACCATAAATTGGGAACAAGATTGTTGTATAGTACTGCTTTTCATCCGCAAACCGATGGCCAGTCCGAACGGACCATCCAAATGCTCGAGGATCTTTTACGAATGGTGGTTTTGGACTTGAAAGGCTCTTGGGAGAAATATTTATCGTTAGCTGAATTTGCTTATAATAATAGCTATCAAGCAACGATCCAAATGGCCCCGTTTGAAGCTCTATATGGACGGCGATGTAGAACTCCTTTGAGTTGGGCAGAGGATGGAGAAAAGAAATTGTTCCCACAGAAGAAGACAGACAAAATTGAAGAGAAGGTTCGCGTCATTCATCAAAGAATGAAGATCGCACAGGATCGTCAACAAAAATATTACAATGCCCGACATCGTCTGGTGGAATTTGCTGTGGGCGATCAGGTGTGTTTGAAGATTAAACCGTTCAAAGGGATTTCCCGATTACGACGGATTGGAAAATTAAGTCCGAGGTATGTAGACCCATATCCTGTGATTGAACGACTTGGCGAAGTAGCATATCGCCTAGCTCTGCCTGCTGAATTGCAGAGGTTGCATGATGTTTTTCATATATCCGCACTCAGACGATATATTCCGAACCCAGATTTGATGATATCTCCCAGTGCTGTACAAATAGAAGCTGATTTGTCAAGTCCGACAACACCTTACCAGATTGTTGATCGGCAAAGCAAAAATCTTCGGAATCGACAGGTGAACTTTGTCAAAGTTTGGTGGACCGGCCACCCTGTCAAGGATGCTACTTGGGAACGCGAATATGTAATGTTAAAAATCTTTCCCCTTTTCTTTGGGATTCACGAGGATGGGTGATTTTCGGGGGCGAAAATTCTCATAAGGAGGGGAGAGTTTGTAATACCCGAATAATTAACATGTTTATATTTTGTAAAATAAAAATATTATGTGAATACTCCCCGATGAGGAAAGAACAATGCCAGTGTCGCCTTGTTTTGATGTTCGGAATTTTTGTGTGTTTGGGAGGAACTGGCTGTGTAAACTTTTGCTGTGTTCAGTGCTAAACCGGTAGATGACCGGCTGCTTTGAGTTCAGCGGTGGCTTATTCTTCCCGTGCTTTAAAATATCGGGTTTGATTTCCTGTCTCTTCATTTGCGACGGAAGAAACCGCGGAAGCCGCTACCGCCGCTTGCTCTATCGGGCTCAATTCTCCTCCGATTTCGGTGATTCTTCTTTCAATCGTGAGGTAATCTCTTTCCCTCAACTCCTCTTGTGTCGATTTTGCAGATGGTGTATGGATTTTTGATGGGTGAAAACCCTAGGGTTTGGGATTTTGGTTTTCTTCACCTCTTTTTATAATTAAAAGTTCTGAAACCCTAGACCCATTGTTGGGAGAGATGAAACTAGGGTTCCATTTGGAGTTGGTTTTGTCTTGATCTCCTTGTATTTGTATGTGTGTCGGCTGGACTGTGTGTGTGTGTGTGTGCCGGCTGGACTGTGTGTGTGTGTGTGTATGCCGGCTGGACTGTGTGTGTGTGTGTATGCCAGATGGACTGTGTGCTGTGTGTATATGTGTATGCCGGCTGCTACAGTTTATGTTTGGGTTGCTGTGTTGGCTGTCCGACCATGTTTGAAGGGAATTATACTGATATGAGCTGTTGTTCACAACACTTGGTGTTGTCATGGTGACAACCCTTGCGGTTGTGGATCGGGGCAACAGGGATTTGAATAATACACGATCAAATTGAATCACCCACACTAGTCTTGTCCTAGACAACTCCTAAATGTCGTAGTTGTAACCGTCGTAGGAGTCAGCCCGTAAATATTAAGGCGCAATTCTAAGGTAAATGATATTTTTGATACTGCAGAGAATGACGTCCGGCGATAGGCGCGATGTGACTCCTTCGAGGGACAAGGGCAAAGTAAAAGTTAGGGTGAGTCCTTACTACTTTTTGGTGAACTGTTAAGTTAAGTACTTCTTGTTATTTATCACTGAATATATGAATCGCCGAAAAAGCTAACTTGGTTTAGCGAGCGATAAATTTCTGAGGGGAAAACATTCACATAAATCTTATTTGTTAAGAAAATGAAATGAATTGAAAAGATAGATGGAATTGAAATAGCGTCGACGCATCGAGAAGCTAAGGGTCGGCCTAGTAGGGGAGGATACTTCAGACTCCTACACCTCGTGAGAGGGGTAGAACTCTCACAGCTCGTGAGAGGGGTAGAACTCTCACACCTCGTAGGAGGGGTCGAACTCCTACAGAAGATGAAGAGAATCCAATTTAGGAGGCCTGGAAGCCTACTGCGCCTGAGAGCGCCCTAAAGTGAATATTGATCTGCAGGGTCGACGGACCCAGATGACAGAGATATTTGAATGACCCTTAGTCTTTCGAGGAACGCAGTGCGAAATAATGAAAACTTGATAAGAAATATGATAAACGAAATATGAATTGATATCAGAATAGAATTGTTGAGTTTCTCTGTTACTTGCTTAGAGACATGTTCACATATGTTATTGCTGCTGACTCTCTTGTCTACTTGCAGTGTAAAGATTCGGAAAAAGGGTAAGGAATTCACTTAGTTTCAAAACTAATTGGTTTATAAAAATGTTCTTTCAGGAGCCGAGTACCAGCGTACTAGACCACGCTAGGCGGGCTCAGACCGATGCAGACCGAAGACCAACTGATGACGTGGCTCGTCCACGGGTTAGCTTGAGTTTTTTCCTTGTACTTTAATAGCTAGTGAGAATGTAATAAATGTAGACAGTCTGTACCCGACTTTGAGATAGTGGATATATTCTGTAATGATATGTGATGTTTTATTTTCTCTGGTACACCCTGTTATTATACTGCTGCGTATAGTTATATGAAAAATCCTCTCTGAAAGAATGACTTAAATTGTGGCGAAGTCGGGCCGTTACACAATATGATAAAATACCAAATGAAAAATGTCAAGTCACAGAATACAATACCACAAATGCTCACAACGTAGAGGGCTGAACCGAGGCAGTGGAGAATTTGAAGGACGGATGTAAAGACGGGCGATCGGAGATGAGAACGGTGACACGGTGACGGCGAGGTGGCTGCCCACAGTGGAAAAGAGAGGAGACGGGCCAAAAACTGAGAGATCCGGCCGCTAGGAAATAGACCCGGGTGTAGGTGGATAGATCTGGTGTTTTGACGGCGGATCTGGGCTACGAGAAGGGGAATACGGATGAAAATGATGGATCGGAGGGTGGTAGGACTAGATCAAAATAGATCTAGGGTTTTCGGAGCTATGGGAAGTGGATCCACGAAGGGGAAGGGGGAGGAGTGGCCGGCTAGGGCAGGCCGGGTCTTAGTGGGGTCGGTTTTGAGGAGGAGAGGGGCGGTGAGGGGCCTCGAGGGCTGGCCGCTGGCCGCTGCTTGTACAGGGAAGAGAGGGGGAGGGCGGCGGACTAGGAGGGGAATTAGAACTACAGTGGTGAACAGTAAAATGTATTTTTGAATAGTGAAATCTGCTGCTGTTTTGAAGGCTGCTGGACAGTAGTGCGGCTGGCTTTTGGGGGCTTCCGATGGCTGAACCTGGAGGGCGAGGGGTGGAAAACGATGGTGGGGGTAGGGTGTACCTTGGGGAGGAGTTTGGCGGCCTAGGAGTCGTCACCTAGGGCTCCACGGCATCGGCACCGGGGAGGGATCGTTGGAATCCGGGAATACTTCTTCTCCAAATTCAGCAATGCCTTAGATCAGCCCTCATACCTCCTATTTATAAGAAAAGACACATTAGGGTTTCCCCATCAACGGTTATGATTGGTCGGTGGGTTCGCCCTTAAAATACATCAAAAATAAACTGAAAAATATAAAGTAATATAGTATTTTGACTCGCGGCGACGCTCCGGACGCAATCGCGGAGTCCGATCGTCGATCCGGGGACGTCATATATGGAGAGTTGTCAAATCGGCCCCGAACGGGCCCAAAGCGTGTCCTCGTCTCTGCTCCACATCAGTTGGGCATGACAGACATCACACGCCCAACTTGAGCGGGAGTGTTGGAATATGCTTGAATATTGAATTTTATGTTGTTACAGTGTAAGCGAGTGGTAGTGTGTGTATCATCATGTACATATATATATGGGAGCCTAGTGTTAATTGAATGAATTATTCTATTTTCCTCAACAATTTCATATTGTTCTACGAACTTCATATATTGAGATCATGTGTCATTCATCAAAAGAAAAGGTATATCCCATCAAAGAGGCGAAGCTAATGCTGAAATTTAATTCACAATCAAGAGATCATAAATAAGTCTAGTTTTCACTATTCTAAAAATTGGAGATTTTCAAAAATCATGTTATTAATTGGCATGCTAGAAATTTTAGAGAATTAAATTCATGAGAGGCGTTCTTGAACTCTTACATAAGTTTTCAAGGAAATTTAATTCACTTGAGGTAATTATTTCATATCTAGGAGTAATTTTAAAACCCTTAAAAATACATAGATGTCAGGGTATGGAAAAGATTCATAAAAGATATCTTTTGAACTAATTTATCTGATCTAAGAACATTATAATCACCATGCCTCTTTATTTTAGAACTTTCGGAAATCCAAAATTGCACTTAGATAACTAGAGCAAGAGAGTTCCTCACTACAAAAAAATCAATTAAACTAAAATACACCATTTGAAAAACATTATAGCCATTCCATTTCATTCTTAAAAATCTGAAAATATCTAAAGCATTTGAAGGAATAAAGTTAGATGAAATCTCACATTGTTGTTGATGTGGGTCTTTACCTTTTGAGAGTACCTCTTGGGATCCATGGAAGGACTCTTGGAGGCAAGGAGAACACAAGGAAACCTTTGGAGCTAGGGATTCAAAATCTCTAACGGTTTGTGTAAAGAAGCACATGTAGGAGCTGAATGGAAGCTTAAATAAGGAGGAAGATGCCTAGGGAGGTTGGCCACCACCCAAAGAAGAAGTCTTCATGCGGCTACAGCCAGTCGCTCCTGCCCTTTCTCACGAATCTTTTAGGGGGGCAAGGAGATCAAAAAAAGCGCTTTTGAGCCCTGCCTCTTTGATTGAGGGCGGGGGCGACTTCCAGACACTCAAAAAGTCGTTCTTAACTCGGCTACGGGGACGGTGGTGAAAGAAATTCATTCTTCCCAAGCAAAAGGCTTGCTTGTTCTAGGACCATAGGCAAGGGAGGTCACCGCTGATCCGGGGAAGATTACGGCTGAAGAAAGGGAAAACCTCCCTTTCATCGTAAATAGAGATCTCGCTATAGACGAGAGGATCAAGTAACCGCACCGAAAGCAAATCTTGTTTGAGGGATCCGACCTGAAAGGCATTGGTAAGCCTCAAGGAGCAGCCATCTTCGACTCCACTTTTGGGAGCTCTGGCTCCTATACCCGCGAGGAACTAAAAATACCTAAAGCCTAAAGTAAGGAGAGGGGACAAAGGAGACTCGAGCTTATAAGATAAGAGCGAGAGGGGCGTTAGACCTATCGAGTGATAGCGAGAGGAACGAAGTCGCTCTCGCTTATATAAGCGAGAGGTGCGAAGCCACTCGCCTTACTTAATTAGTAGAGTAAGGAGAGGGGAAGGAATCAGTAGTTAGAAGCAAAAAAGGGGGCTACAGGCGACGGAGTGCACAATGGAGTCATTCACCGCGGATGTCCGGGGATGGAGAAGTTGCAGATGTCTTCGCGCAAGAACCAAGAGCAGTGAGGTCCCAGTTTGTGTGTAATACGTGAACCGACTGCTAGTGAGAAGGATTTGGGGAGGTTTTAAGTCTTATCTCTGCTTAACCTTTGGTTTAGAAGAGTTTAGATGGCTTAGATCATTCCACTTAAAGAGAGGAGCTCGCCTTAAATTGAAAAGAAAGATGGGGTAATATATTAATTGGCCCACGTGACTAAATAAATTACTAGAAATATGGGAGAATTCAAATGAATCTTAGAAAAATATTTTATGTCGACGGAAAATATTTTATAAACACACATTAAAATAATTCTTTTTATCATTTTCATCCCATAAAATAGGATTATTGACGGATTAAATATGAAAAGATTTCAATATTTGTATCCTCAAAATAATTTTTCAAGCAAGCACAATAATGGTATTTTATATCAAAATTTAAGTTCATCATCAAGGCTTAACTAAAAGGGGAACATGAACTCTTAACTTTAATGCTTTAAAAAAAGGAATAAAGGCACAACATCTAATTTTTAAAGTGCAAAAATATATACATTCTATGTTGTTCATTTAAATTGTACTTTGGTATTTAAAATATATGTAATACAGTATATTTAAATAAAATTTTCATAGTTCACATTTCATACAAATATATGGGGCCTTGCACCGCGAAGTCCCCAAACAATCATGGAGACGCAACAAAATTCTGAAGGATCGGCGTCGCAGGATATTTACTGTCTAAAATGTGGCCTTACGGAGTTTTCTAATTACCATCTTGTGAGGTTTTATGTAACTCTACATTATGGAGTTGGGACAAGCAGGAACCATGCTGACATGGTATGCACAAATACCTTACGATTCCCAACTATGTTTGCGGTTAGACAAAAGTATTGTAGCCTCTAATGTAGCATAATTGACATCTACGCCAATAAAATGTCACATCGGGCTAGCAGGGGAGCTCCATTTTGACACCTATGGGTGAAATTCAGCTTTATTTCTTTCCCAAATATTTAAAATCGCCAACTTTCCTCCTTTTCTCAAACCCACTTGTGCTCTTTCTTGAGTGATTAACACCTTCCCCGTGTTTTATCTTCTTGATTCAGAGATCAAATGAATTAATTGTAACTCATTTCAAGTTCAATTATGTGAAGACTACATTCCTCGATTTTCTAGTGATTTCTTGCTATTTTCTTGGTTTCTTCTTAATTTTTCCTAGTAAAACTATACCCGACTTCCTGGAAAAATTCGGGATCCGACAAAGAAGGATCAGTTAAATGTTATTCAATCCAAACATCATGCCTGACTTCCTGGAATACTCGAGGCACTCCAACAAGAATAAAAAATGTAAAATCCCAAATTTTAATATCAAAAAATAAAATAAAATTTAATATTAGGGTCCGATCACCAGGAAAATTGATCGAGCCACCTTGTGTCGAGGTGCGATTTTATAACGATTTATTATTGTGCGCTAATCAATGAATTAACTGTAGATATTCCATTGAAGCTATTAGAATTTTTGTTCAGCGAGATTTAGGGATTCGCAGAATTTATGCTCATGTCATAGTTTTAGTATCAGTTTTTGTGTCTCTAGTTGATGCATGTCAAAAATCAAAACTATTTTTCATGAGGTACCGTTAGTTTGAGAACCCATAACCAAAGCTCATTCATAAATTTTTACATTTACCCATAACCAAATATGTTACAGCATGACACCCAAAATGTCAGCAGAGTCGTTAGATCAACGACATGAGTTAACTCAAGTGATATTTTTTATCGCAGAGTAATACCGTCTTTTGTCATGTAGGTTGACAATTTTGTGTTCGTCAGCCATCATAAGTTGTATAAATTCACAGGTAAGAATATGTGATTTATTGTTTTAATGTTCAGTGCAAAGAGTTTGTACTTTCTCCGACTTAAATCTTAGATAATATTTCTAGCAACTACAAATTGGTAAAGAAGACATTTAATAGTCAACTTTCAATATGAGGGTGGGGCACTACGAGTCGGGGGGAAGCCCTTCAAGCTAGGCAGCCTCCCTGCTTAGAGTATGTAATAAGGTGCTTTGAGGATTTCTAGATTGGTACGCTCATTTTCTTCCTCGGGAATATCCTTGTGCAATCAAAGTTAGAAGATCAGTTTTGAGTGCTCCTATAGAGAGTATCATTGACTCTTTATGTAAAGTTTCTTAAGTGCAAGTCTCACTCACAAAAGTTGGATTTTTGAGACTCGTTATCGAGATACAAGGAAATTTTGGATGCCCACAATCTTCTGTGATTAACAAGTTAGTACAGGAAATCCTTTAAGATTTTAATGAAGATAGCGCCACCTTTGAATATTCTTATCATGAAAGTGAAAAGCCTTCAGTTGGATGGTAAATGTTGGTTGGTATTTAAGGAATAGAAATTCTATTAAGGAAAATGCTAGTATTATACTTGTCTTCATAAGTAGTGTTGAAAGTGGGCCCGTCGACCATAGAAAGGTCAAGGCCGACCATATAAAGGTCAAGACCCGGGCCCACAGCCCGACTGCAGTCGGTGCACCCCAACCCGCTCTCCGCCTTGGATATAAACCGTGCGGCGGGTTGTTGAGGCCGGGAATCGATCCCAGGACCTCCTTTATAAGAGGATTTTATCTCCTCTCATACCCAGCTCAGTTGGGTATGAGAGGAGGAGATAAAATCCTCTTATAAAAGAGGTCCTGGGATCGATTCCCGGCCTCAACAACCCGCCGCACGGTTTATATCTAAGGCGGAGAGCGGGATGGGCTGCACCAACTGCAGTCGGGTTGTGGGCCCGGGTCTTGACCTTTATATGATTGGCCTTGACCTTTCTATGGTCGACGGACCCACTTTCAACAAGTAGAGATATTTTGGCGTTACAGTGATCCTTCAGACCAAGGTTGGTGATGCATTTCTAGGTAGCATAAGAACATCATAGTGTTTGTATCTAGACAGTTGAAAATCATGGATGAGGATATTCAGAAGATAGTTTTTAGCATGAGGCACGAGCACTATGAGTTGGTAGTCTTGTTGTTTGAACCGACTAATGCCCTGGTTGTCTTTTAGAAATAAGTGAATTGGGTGTTTCGGGAGTCATAGATCACTACCTGATTATTTTCATCAACTATATCCTGGTATATTTAAGGAGTCAAGAAAATCATGTCGAACACCTCAGAAAAATTTGAGCACTCTCAGGGAGAATCAGTCATAGACTAAATTTTCTAAGTATGAGTGTTGGCTTTCAGAGGCTAACTTCTTAGGTCATACTTTTGGTCAGAGAGGTCTAGCAGTGGATCCAATGAAAATAGAAACAATCCAAGTTTGATCAAGACCGAAATCAGTCACTGAAGTTCACAACTTTCTGGGCTTAGCAGGTTATTCAAGAGATTCATTAAGAACTTCTCGAAGGTAGAGTCATTGATGACCACGTTCACCAGAAAAGGAAAAGCCTTTAGTTAGATAGTTGACTGCGAGCTTGTTTGGAAGAGTTGAAAATCAGGTTGATGACCGCACCAATATTATGTTTACCTTCAAGTACGGTTGATCTTCAGATTTATAGCAACGCTTTGGGACAAGGCCTAGGTTGCATGCTTTTGTAGCATCAAAAAAATATCATAGCCTTCATCTCCAGATAATTAAAAGATAACGAGAAGAATTATTGTGTGCATGACTTAGAACTAGCTGTTGTCATTCACACACTGAAAATTTGGATACGCTACCACTATGGAGTTCGTTGAAAAGTTTTTACAGATTACAAAAATCTTAAGTACATATGGTGGATTGAATTCATCTCAGTCTATGATGTGAATATTCAATACCATCAGGGTAAAGCAAATATGGTAACAGATGCTCTCAGCAGAAGGGGTTCAAGCTACTCTCTCATCACTCAACAAGACTTAGTGCGAGCTCAAGAGTGACTGGAGATCAGTGTGTTACCGCGCACCTATTTTAGTTATGCTAGTCTATTTTGGATAGAGATCAAGTATGACATCAAGAAAAAGTTCAAACTGGCCTTACCTTAGATTCGAAGATGTTGGAAACTTGAGAGTTGTCTCAAGCAGGTCAGAAAGAGAAGTTCATATTTCGTGATGGTTACTTCTACGTGATAATAGAGTGTGCATTCCAGATGTTAATCATCTTCGCCAGGACATACACTCTGTGGCTCACAATTCCAGATAGTCCATACGCTTGAGTAATACAAAGATGTACGCAGATTTTAAAAAGTCAGTTTGGTGGCCAATATTGAAGAGTGATGTTACAAAGTATGTTGGGAAGTATGAAGCTTGCAAATTAGTTAAAACCGAATGTCAGAGGCCAGAGGGCGAGTTACAGTCACTGCCCACTCCAGATTGGAACTTTGAAGATATACTAATGGATTTTGTGTATAGTCTTCCAAGATCTAGAAGTGAAAAAGATTCCAGCCGAAAGATCATGGACTGCCTATTCAAGCTTGATCTTTTCATTCCTAATAAGAGAACAGATCAGGTCCAAGGTTAGCTCAGTTTTATGTAGATGTGTCAATCCGACTGCATGGTATTCCAAAGACGAAGATTACAGACAGAGATGCCAGATTTACCTCTAAGGATTGGAAATACGTTCATGAGCGTTTAGACACCAAGTTAAATTTCAGCAGCCTTTCAACCCTAGACAGATGGGCAATCAGAGCGCATGAATAGAACTATGGAAGATATGTTTCATATGTGTATCCTAGACTTTAGAGGTGAGTTGGAGAATTATGTCACCTTGCTGGAGTTCTCCTACCATAACAGTTTCTCGACAAGCTTTGAGATGACACATTTTGAGACTTTATATGGCAGACATTGTCAGACAATACTATATTGGGCTGAGAGTGAAGAGAAATCTTCCAGTAAAGGAGCTTAAATTGGTAAGACCGCAACTTGAGTCAAGTAGCATTCAGGAGCGCATGAAAATAGCTCAGGATCATCAGGTCAAGTATATTGATCTAAGTCGCAGTTCAGTGAAATTTATTGTTGGAGATTATATTTATCTGAAGGTCAGACCAGTCAAGGGTGTCTCTAGAATCAAGCTGATGAAGAAATCGAGTCCAAGATTCGTTGGTTCTTTTGAAGTACTATAGCGCAGTGGCGAGGTTGACTACAGGTTGGCCTTACCCGAGGTTGTGGGTGGTTTATATGGCATATTCCAATCTTCCATCAGAGGAGAGCAGTAAGAGATCCTTGTCAGGTGATCTATACTGATGATGCACAAATCGAATCAAGCCTTAATATCAGTTAAGTAAGTCAGGATGGTGGCCTCAAGAATTCAGAAGCCCAGGAGAGAGAGATCCGTTTTGTGAAGGTCCTTTGGTTGGACTGTGGTCGACGAGAGTGTACATGCGGAAAAGAAGATGAACTCCAAAGCAATGAAGATTATGCCTTCCTCCTTGACCCAGGTTTATTTGTAATTTTTGAAGACGAAAATTTTGATAGGAGGGAAGATCTGTAACATCTTAAATTTTAATATAAAAAAATAAAATAACATTTAATGTCAGGGTCTGATCGCCAGGAAAATTGATCGAGCCGACTTGTGTCGAGATGCGATTTTATAACGATTAATTATTGCGCGCTAATCAATGAATTAATTGTAGATATTCAATTGAAGCTATTAGAATTAACTATAGATATTCAATTGAAGCTATTAGAATTTTTGTTCAACAAGATTTAGGGATTTGCGGAATTTATGATTGAGATAATAGCGTGATAGGGAGGAATGACATTTTTATTTTGAAATCAGGTAAAATAGCAAATTTTCTCACTAAATTAGCCCAGTTACATTTTCCCTTCAGTCATAACTTCCCCTCCACTCTCACTCAGTTTATTTAGTAACTGATTCCCTCACTAATTGCAAATAGGAGCCAATTCTGCTTATATAAATCTCTCCCACGATTTCCATAACTCATGAAATCCTATTTCTCTCCCTCCCAGCCGCACAAAGCAACAAAACCGCCGACGCTCCTTCGTTCACCCTCGTCGACGACAGCAGGCGCTTGGAGTCTCCTCTTTTATAAAAGCATCGTCGACCTTTTCTCTCTCACTGGGAGCCCACGACAACCGACGATGCATCGTTCCCCATCATCGTCAGCAACTGCAAGTTCCCTTCTGACAAAAAGCGCTACTTCGTGTTCTCTCGCGGGTGTTAGTCTCTCTTGGTAGTTGCAATAAGCAGTGATTCCTCTCGCTGGGAACCGCAGTTGTATTCTCTCCCTGCTCATAGGTGTCCCCAACCGACGAGATTCCTTTCATTCTGAAGATCGTCAGCGCCCAATTTTCCTCTCTCCGATCGCAGCAAGCTACCTCCCTATTGAAAGAGGCATCGCCAGTCTCCCGCACCCGCTCTATCGTGCCCTAAAAAGTGGATAAAGTCTTGTGCAACTCCAGTCGAGTTCAGTAGACTCCCTCTTGTGAGTATCTGATCTTTTCCTTGGTTTCTCAACCGTTGTTTGTATTGGGTTTTTGATGTCGTCAGTGTACCTTCCCCTCTTCGCAGTCGATAGTGGCTTTGGAAACTACTCCAAATTAAGGG
This sequence comes from Platanthera guangdongensis, assembly GCA_039583875.1. Lineage (NCBI taxonomy): Eukaryota > Viridiplantae > Streptophyta > Magnoliopsida > Asparagales > Orchidaceae > Platanthera > Platanthera guangdongensis. The sequence goes on along the minus strand of CM077157.1, from coordinate 20,965,243 downwards.
CAACCCCTCTTCCTGTAGATTTTTTCCACTCTCTCGGTAAGTGAAATTCAATTACTAATATTTATATTATCTTTTTAGAGACCATAAATTTTATTCTTGTTGTAATTTTAGAAAAGTTGTAGCATTTTAAATTAAACCATAAAAGATTGATAAATAGGTAAATTAAGGTTTATATTTCACTTTAAATCTAGAGTTCGTGCTCGCGTAGATCGGAAAAGAATACAAGCGATGCAAGTGATCTAAAAGAAGTCATGCCTCTGCGCCATGTTTTCGATCGTCGTAACCCCGAGGTAAGAAATTCGACTCTTTTCAGTTAAACATATAATTTTGTATAATTCATGAAATAAATGATGTCAGTATATGTACATGAAGATAAGAATTCTTATTGTTACAAATCAAGCAACAAAGAATAAGATATACTAAATAAGTATCAGATCTTGTTTAGCCTTAAAAAACAAACCATATGTTAATCAAGTTAATATAGTGGGACTTAAAGTCAGATCATGAAATTATCTGTTTAACATATGAACAGAATCAGTTTAAAATGTTAGAAACATATAGGCAAAGGTACAAGATTAAACCACCTGAAGAACTTCAATCTAGTGGACTCAAGTTGGATGTCAAAACATGAGATCAGATCAATCCAGGAAATGGCGAGAGGGATTCACCCTCATTCTTTTAGTGGAGGCACACCACCGTACACTCATGTCCATCAGCAACCATACGAGTTTCAGACTTGGGGTCGATGACTCTTGATTTCAGTCGTCGAATTCCTCATATATGAGTCTGTAATTCTCTCGAAGGACACTCAGTTCAAGGCATCATCAGGTTTGTCACCCAGACTCCAGGTTTCAGTCTGTGCGCGGCCGTCATTAAAAACAAGATTTAATAAGACAATCGTGAAATCTACTAGAACTTCCAACAGACACAATTCAGAACCTCCAGAAATCATTATCCAACAGAACCCAGGAAATGATACAGAACTCATAATAGATAATTACAAGATCAGATCAAGAGTACAAAATGACAAGATTAATAGTACTCAATGTTACATATTTTCTCTACAAAAAAGTGTATATTTACTTTTTTAAAGTGTTACTATGAAGAGTAGTCTTTCTTACTCTCCAGTGGGTCTGACCCAGTTGGAACTTGTTTTACAGGGGTCTCAGGTCAGAGGATTCGCATAGAATAGGCGATGCGGTCTTCACCGTTGTTAGCTCCCTTCTGTTGTACCTCCCTTTTGTTGTACTTCTTTTGATTTCAGACATTATATTTTTGTACTTCATTCATATTTTGATGTACCAGACTATTTCAAGTTTTTAGTATTTCAGTTCATAGTATATTTTCAGTTTTAGATGCCTCTGTGAATTCAGAAATTGAGGTACACCCATACTCTTAGTTTTTCTTACTCTACTTCCGTTGTAAGCTTTCTTTTAGAACTTTTATTTGTCTGTTATGTATCAGTTTTAATACCGTTGTTTATGTACAACCCCGTATTCGCTGAGTGGGTCCCTTCTGGCAAGTTCAGGGTATTACAGGACATTCAGGCCCAAAAACAACAGATTGGAGAGTGAGGTAGGCTGGCCTACACTCGCTCAGTGCCCAAAGGGGAATTCGCGCGAATCAAGGGAAGGTCAGGCCATTTAGGCGAGTGCGATCCTCATCACGCACTCACCCCGATCTTGTGCCTCAGCAAGCGCGCTGGAGGACACGACTCCCCCAGAACTCGCCCATTTAGGCGAGTGGAGCCTTTATGGACCATTCGCCCAGTGGGACCCAGAGATAAAAATTACCTGGATGCCCCCAAAGGTCTGCATATAGCCGTTTGGAATAGCAGAGTTGCGCTATTTGCAGGCCAAGATTAGAAATCTATAAATAGGCCCAAGGGGCTACCAGAGAAGATGGGCTTTCTTACTCTCTGATCTTGTAGCGCTTTTTGAGGTACCCTTAGCTCAACATTGGCTAGGAAGGGAAAGCGCTATAAGATATTCCGGATGTGTTGTGGGACCTTCGTGCTGGAGCATTAGGTCGGTTTTGAGTTATAACTTCTAAGTCTTCAGTTAGTCAAGCTCTCTAGGAAAAGTAAGTATGAGGTCACCCATTTCCCAAGTATTCAAACTTCACAGAAACCGGTTTCTGGTTTCAACAGTTTAGTTTACTTCTTATTGTGGGATCCGGCCGGCCAGCTGATTTGTCATTAAACTAGGTTGGGGTGTTACAAAAAATATATATCAAGATTTTTTCTTATTCAACTCAATTTCTTCCCTAAGAAGGCTGAAATGCCCCTATTTCAGCACCAAAACAATCAAACATTATTGCTTGAATTAAATCTGCCATGCCTTAACGATATCCTGTAAGAAATTTCTTGTTACTTATCTAAGAATTTGCATTGAGCGTAGTGTCACAAATGAGTGAAGGATCAATCATCACGAATGAGGCATGAAATTCAATGCAAAACTAAAATGTAAACAGTAATTTGTTATACTAAATCTATTTAGAAATTGCCAAAAGATATTGTCCCTGAATCCATTTAAAACAACAGGTGATAATTAATTTATGTTAAAAACTACATTAAGTTCATCATTAAAAATAGAAATGTAACTAAAATCAAGTTAGCCATGACTATACTGAACTTACCAGAACCCCGTGGCATACAAAATATAGTTGATCTACTGTATTACCCTGCTCCAATATCAGTTCACCTGGAAGAAAAAACTCCTCTTCCAGCCTAATCACCTACAAACCACAAAGATACATAAGCAAACTTCAACATACAACATCTAATGCAATTACAGGCCAAGGATTGAACCCAAAAAAAATTCAATAAAGCAAACTGATTCAAGGTGAGGTAGTGTGTGTGATGGCAGTCTAAGGGTAACACGAGGTACGGTGACGGGTGAGACTCAACAAAAACCAAGTAATGATGCACATGTGGAGAGGTGGTCTACAAAGGAAGGGTGCAGTGGCGAGTAGTCCTGTATGCAAGACCCGAAATCATTGAAAAAATTATAGCATAAATAAAATAAACAATTTTAATAAATATATGAAAATAATTCAACTACTATGAAAACGAGAATTCAATGTCGACTCGACGTCGCACAATTAATTTTAAAATTCGAAGTTTTTGAAGTTTTTGCATCGATTCGTTGGGGCAAAATATTGATTATTTTAGTCTGTTGAAAATTATATATGTGTGTGTGTGCGCGCGCATGTTACAGGTCCAAATGTTATGGAACTACACGACGACGAGCCACGATGACAACTTGACAAGTCTACACGCGTCGAGCGTGTATATCGCAAGGGTCCACCGAGACCGTGGAGAATATTTAATAATAAATAGGTTGCTATGTTTGTTGACGCATTTTTAGTATTTCCAATATTTTCTAATTTCCAGTATTTCCTAATTTCCAGTATTTCCTAATTTCCAGTATTTCCTAATTTTTAGTATTTCTTAATTTCAGTATTTCCTTTTATATTCGCTCCTTGCCACTATAAGAGTGTCGAATGACCATGTAATCTTTATCTTGGAATGTATGAAGGTTTCTATGGTTGCTCCCTATTTTCGTCTCTTCTCGTTCTCCTTCATTCTCGCTCACCCCCGTCGGCCCTTCCCCTTGTCGGACTCCTCCTGGAATTTATCTGTGATCGTATCAATTGGTCTGACCTGCCGTACCGCCCGTTCTCGCTGTAGGTGCTCGAGTTTGCCTAAGGAATTCACAAATCTATCTCACTGGTCCACTGACCCGCACAACACCCGATCCCCGCCGACCCGCGTCATCGTGACACAACCCTGTTTCCGCGACACAGTACCCGATCCCGTGTTTCCATAGGAAAGACGAGCGGCCCGATCGTTGCCTCCGTTCCGCATGACGCGTGACCCAGCCGACGTGCGGTTCACCCTTTTCGGACATCCCGACCCCGATCCGCCTCCGGCATCACGCCGCCAGCGCCGATCTGCCACGTCCCGCCCTCCAGCAAATGGATCAGCCCTCCACCAACCGGATCGGCCCGCCCCACCTCCTCCCGCAACCGGATCGGCCTCTGGCGTCCTTTCTGCACTTGATCTGCCTCGATCTACAACAAAAGCCTCCTCCAACAATCGCCTTATCCAGCCGCGCCCCAACCCTACTGATGCAGCCCTCCGGATCTTCCGCCGCCCAGGGCCTCTCTTCTGCATTGTTCTCTTCTCGACGCTCAGCCCCGCTCTGCTCCGGGTATCGACCGTCCTTCACCCGTGCCGCAAGGCTTCTGTCAGTAGGATCTGCTTCCCCTTCTGTGCCTGCTGCAGGAAGACCGTCGCCCCGAGCCTCTGTTCCGCTGTGTCAACCGTTTTGTCTCCACGGACATCGCCGACATCACATCCAGCCTACATCCTGGGCACCATGGCCGCCGCCCAATCCGCCGCTCCCGGGCCGCTGTTCTTGTTTTCGCCGACCACCAACCTCAGCTAGATTTCTCTGACCTAGCTACACAAATCCTGTTCACATGCGCCTCCCTGCACGCTAAAGTCGATTGTCTTCTCGTGTACCACGGACGGGCTTCTGCAACCCCCCACGAGGTTCCCTACCCTAAGCCGTCTCCACCATGGCTGCCTCCTGCACCATGCGAAAGTTTTCCGGCCATGCCACCTCTCTCCACGATCGCCAATGCACCACCTCTCTCTACGGTGGTCGTCCCTACGCCGCTTCCACCGGTCGCATCACCGCCTTTTCTGCCGCCCCGTCTGGTAAACTCATCGCCCCCTCTACCGTCACTTACTCCGTCGGCTCCAGTCTTGCCACCGCCTCCGATCATCTCACTATCTCCTCTCCTGGCTCTCGCTCTGCTGACCCCTGCCTTGTCGCTTCCACCGACCGCATTGCCGCCTCTTCTATCGCACCGTGCCCCGCTGCCCCGACGGATCCATTCCTGTTGTCGGTCGTCGCGTCTCTAACATCCTTGTGGCGGCTGCTCACCACCGCCCCACCGACCTTGCAGAAGCCATTACTTCCAACGCATGTCCTTCCGATGGCGCCGCCGCTACTCACCAACACCGCCGCCACTGTTACGTGCTACCTGGCCTTGTTCTGGCGGGAGGTCAAGGTCCCAGATGATCCGGCCACCCGCTTGGAACATGAGCTTGAGGGCAAGCTCGTTTTGAAGGAAGAATGGAGTGTTACAGGTCCAAATGTTACGGAATTACACGACGACGAGCCACCATAACAAGTTTACACGCGTCGGGCGTGTATATCGCAAGGGCCCAACGAGATCATGAAGAATATTTAATAATAAATAGGTTGTTATGTTTGTTAACGCATTTTTAGTATTTCTAGTATTTCCTAATTTCAGTATTTCATAATTTCCAGTATTTTCCAATTTCAGTATTTCCTTTTATATTCGCTCCTCGCCATTATAAGAGGGCCGACAGATCTTGTAATTTTTATCTTGGAATGTATGAAGGTTTCTAGGATTGCTCCCTAATTTCGTCTCTTCTCGTCCTACTTCATTCTCGCTCACCCCCGCCAGCCCTTCCCCTTATCGGATTCCTCATGGAATTTATCCGTGATCGTATCCGTGCAAGAGGACTAAATTTTTTTGTATATAGCCTGGCATAGATTGGATTTCATCTTAATATATTTATGTGATCGGTTCAATTATGATGAGCTTAAATTAAGCAGGCTCAATTGGTTTAATTAAGATTTAAGGCAGGATTATGAAAGGCGCTGGGTTAACTTCGTTGCCTTTATACTTATCTTAGACTGCATTCTCCTGATATTTCCATTTTTACTTGCCGCCTGGAACACTCGGCAGGCTGAGTGACCCTATGGCTTACTCGACAGTTCTCACTGCTCGACGGCCTCTCCTTCTCCAGTCGACAGTGTCAAAAGGATTTGGTTGAGTTGTGGCTTGATTCCTTTGTGTGCAGCTGTTGATCTGGGTTGTTTTTTTTATTCTAAACTCCCATTGTGAGCCTTCTTCCTCTCCCCCTCTTCTTCTTATAATTGCTGAAATATAGTTCTTAATTTCTGAAATCCAGCAGTGGCATGGCCGGTTAGGTTTTCTGATTTGGGCGTTTTGATTTGGAATTGATGTAGACTAGGTTTAGAGTTTTCAAAATTAACTATATATATTTAATTTACTCAAATATTTTATTTGTTTCAAAATAGGGTTAAGGGTTTTCAAATAAAATACCTACTAAGCAAAATAAGATTTTATTATAACATAAAATGTAGGGCTTTTGAAACTGATTCGATTTTAAAACATTAAAGAGGCCGAGATTGACCAAATCAATTGTTGCTCGCGAATTTACGCTCGTCGTAATGAACTTCAATAAAATCATGAATTTCGTTAGAGACAGAACTCTTGAGTGCTCCCGAGTTGAATACTTCGCGAGACTTACACGTCCACAAGTCAAACCACAATAATAATTTATGAAATAGCGGTAATAAAAGTAGATCAAACGTTCAAGGCAAGCTTGCAATATTTAATTGAGACGCATAAAATTAATTCGATAGGTTGGAAGCACGTAACGAGTGAAAAGTTACCCCGGCTAGAAGGACCCTTCCAAAACCTGTGGAAGAAGGGTAAGATCCACTGTGGTCCAAGGGTGAGTCGGAGTATTGTCGTAGTAGACGACTCGCACTGAAGGCAGAGACCGAGTTTTCGCTAACCCCGCGTAGGCGTCGGGATGAATGGGACCAGCCATCGATTGACGGAGAGGCGAGTCGTCGTCGACGTCAATCAACAGAGAGGACTTCGGCAGGGGCTCGCCGGTGCTGTGGAGAGCAGTCGACGGAGGAGGCTGGAGGGGGTGGTCGTGCGCCGAGGTTGCAGGTGCTGGAATTGGGCGTCGACGCTGGGCTGAGATGGACGGTGAAGGACAAGTGTTGGTCGGCTGTCAGAGGAAAACGAATATGGTCGTTTTTCCCCTAATTCTCTGGTGCCTCATTCCTCTCCTAATCAATAGTTTCTTTCCTTTTCTTTTTTTTATTTTCATTGGTAATACAACCAGTGCATTTTCCTTTTCAATCTAATGGTATATTTTTTCCCAACTTAAAATGATATCTTTCCAAGCTTACAGCATTATATTTTCCCAATGATATTTTGCAATTATTAGTCTGTGAACAGAATCGGGCTTATACCAAAATGATTTCCAACATTTTGACTTGACTTTTCTTGGACTTAATTTTATGCGCCGCTAAATATATTAAGCTTGCCCCTAACATCATAACTACATAATTTACCAGACCTTTTTATTTAAAGTCTCACCGGCCGGTCACACTGATGAGCCAACAATAACAATGGGTACATGGAAAAGACAAAATACATGGAATAAAACTGCAAAGTAAGCGAAATAAAATAACAAGTAATAAAATGGTGCGTGATGGAATCACGCGTCCTCATATGCGGCGAGAGCTGCATCAATTTCCCCGGGGTTGACAGAGCTCGACCCCGGCGAAAACTCACAGAAACTGGTACTGTAGAGATCGGGCGTCGTTATTGGTGCTAAATCAGGTGGAATGTCTGGGGCCTCGATGTACTTCGAAATTTGGAAAGGGTCAAACCTCCTGTAACAAACAAACACTCAATCTTCCTTTGAAAGGTACAACTCATGGCGATAACGACCGACCATGAGTTTGTAAGGTTCAAAGGTCGCTTGCAAATTATCAGTATTAATTTTACGCAACTTTTTTAAATGATTAGCATGAGCTTGCACATCGAATGAAATACGTTCATGGAAATAAATGAGGTGGCGGTCATGAAGATGGTGCAATAAAAGCAAACAGATAATCTTAAAAGGAGATTTAATATGGTAACGACTTTTAGAATTATTATATATGAGTTGTGCTTGTGGATTTATAAGATCTCATTGCTTTATAGTCGTCTCAGTTAAATGCTTAAGGAGATCCCTCATACTTTTTTCAACGACCTTAGTCAGCTCATCAGTTAGAGTGTGATAAGCGCTACTATCCTCGAGTTTGGTTCTCGATCGACCATATAATTTGTGCCAAAAATAAGATAAAAAATATTTAATATATCAATCCAACTCCACAAATATGTGTCGAACCAAATGATAGTGTGGTGAAATAAATACGCAGACTCTAAAGATGAAGTCGACAGAGTGAGGTGTGCCTAGTGAATATTCGTCAGATTTAGCATAGGAAAACCGAAAAATATCAGGTGGCACGTCGGGACTCGATAAATGTGGGGTGAGTGTCACATCTGGGTCATGAGTGACTTCATGGAGCGGGGGTTTCGGTGGAAATGTGGTAAGCAGTAGTGTAGTGGAGGTAACGACAAGTAAACTAGGAGTCGTAGGGGTCCTTTCGCGTGTTCTTGGAATGAGATAGTTCTTCTGGGATAAAAGAACAATCTTATGTTTGTGGTGCTTGAAGGAGTGAGAGTTCCTTTTGTCGTCGTGTATGACACGTTGATCGTACGACAAAGACCTTCCTAGTAGAATGTGACAGACGTCCATAGCAGCGACATGACATAATACTCTATCTGAGTACATACTCCCTATAAAAAATTCTACTAGACAATAATGAGCGACGGGCATAGTCAATTGACTATTGACACCAGATAAGCTGTAGGGTTTTTCCAACGGGTGCACTTCAAGTCTTAATATGTTAACCATGCACTGAGAAACGAAATTTTCCATACTACCGCTATCGATGATAATGGAACAAAACTGTCTCTAGATGCGTGCAGTAGTGCAGAAAATATTGTGTCTCCTATAGTCATAGTCAGTAGACTAGTTAGGGGTAATCAAACTATAACGTAAGACGCAGACCAAGTATTCAGCGTGTTCGCCTTCCACTTTTATGACTTTCTCAGACTCGTGCTCAGGCTCGGGGTGAGACTCATTCACGTAGACTTCATACTCAGGCTCATGTCCATCAGAAGAGTCGATAATAGCGACGAAGTGGCGTCGCGGACACTCAGATGACTTGTGTCCGGGTTCCATACACTTGAAACATCAAAAAACTCCTGTGTTGGGTTTAATCCCAATAATCTCCTTATCTTTAGAGTGGCTAGTGGACGGGTCTTTGTTCCCAGCAGTGATGGGAGGGTGATGGGAATCAGAAATCCTAACAGTAGTGGTAGTGGTGACACTCGTGGTGGATCTATCAGTAGATCTAGCTCCTGATGACCGCTTTTGTGAGGCTTCCACTCTCCGTGCACGACTCGATATGTCTCCTAAGTCCTTGTAATCAAATAACTCTAGTTGGTCTCTAATGGAATAGCGCAACTCGTTCAGATAACGGGAAACGGTCATGTCATCATCCTTTAGGAGGTCGAGGGGAGACTGAAGGACTAGGAATTCATTCGTGTACTCATCTATCGTCAATTTGTCTTGTCGTAGATTGTGTAACCTACAGTAGAGGGTCTGCAAGTAGTCCGCTGGGACATACCGCATCCGCAGTTGAATTTTAAACTCATCCCAAGTAGTAATCGGGGGATGTCCTAAATTGAATCTAGACCACTATAGCTGACCCCACCAAACCAAGGAGGAACCCTTCAATCTAGGGGTAGCGTGCTCGACTTGCCTAGCTTGGGGCAATTGCTTCCAAGCCAGAAAGCGATCCATTCAATCACACCAGTCTAAACAACCCTCGGGCTCTAAGGGTCTGTTTGGGACAGCTCTGGCGGCTGGAAAAGTTATTTTCCAGCCGCCATAGCTGTTTTTAACATGTTTGGTTAGGCTGCTCTTTCAAAATTGCGGTTATTAAAAAGCTGTTTTATCTGCTCTTTGGGAAGCCCGTGACCCCCGCGATCCTGAAATCCCAAAATCGCGCTTCTATTTTCTCGCGTCCCTCCCCACCTGCGATCCCGTGCCCTAGGTGAAAGGAGCGAACCTCCCGCTGCGCTTCCCTGCTTCCGCCGACGATCGGTCAATCCCGCTGCGCAGACGATTCCGCCGCCGCCGTCGATTTCGTTGCGCTCCCGCTCCGCCGACGAATGCAGTGCGATCCCGCTGCTTCGACGTTCTCGCCGCCGCCGACGATTCCGCAGCGATCCTCCCGCTGCGCAGTTGCTTACGGTGCGATCCCGATCTTCCTCTCCCACCTACGATCCCGAGCCATAGGTTGTCAGGTATCCCTCTTTCAGATCTCCTTCTCCCCCTGCATACTCATTTATATTTTCATTTATATTTTCCTGTGTTGTGTGTGTTTGTGTTTTTGTATGTGATATGTTCTGTGTGTGTGTGATGTGTTGTGTGTATGTGATGTGTTCTCGGTGTGTGTATATGTTGATATATGTGTTTGTGTATATGTATATGTGTTTTTTGTTAACGACAATGGTGTCAAAATTACAGTATAATGGGTAAGCCAAAGGAAGGAGGCATCTCAGCGACTTGGGAGTCGAATGAAGTTTTGATATTTTGTGATCTTTGCATTAAAGAGATCGGATTGGGCAATCGGCCAACCACCCACTTCAGCAAAGATGGTTGGAAAAATTTGATTGAGTCATTTAAAGAACGCACCGGAAAACTTATGATCGATTGCAAATAAAGAACAAATAGGATCATCTGAAGAAACATTGAAACTGATATGTTTGATGGTGGGGGTGCTGATTATATGTCTGTCGTATGAGATAGTATTGCTGAAAAATTATACAACGCTCGCAGGTAACATTTCGAAACATCTTTTATAAAAAATTTAAAAAACATCTTATTCAAAAGTTTGAATAATATCAATTTTTCATCGCACAGGTGAATCAAAATGAATGGAGAAGACAATATGCAACAATTGCTAACGTTTATTATTGTTTCGTGAGCTATGTAGAACATTTCAGTTTAATTATTATATGTTTGATTATTCCCTACGAACAATTTATATTTAAATATTTTGTTTTATAAAAAAGTGCTTACAAAAAACTATTCTTTCAAACAGCTCAGGTAGAAAAAGCTCTATTTGAAGAGCACTTCTTCACATACTATCCAAACAGTTTGTGTTGAGAGAGCTTAAATCTTGTATGTATTGCTTGTGTATTTAAATACAAGGAGAGAATACAAATATATAGGAAGAGGAAGAGAGAAGAAAATCCTATACAAGATGTGAGACTAAAGGAGGAGAGAAGATAAAACAATAAATGGGCTCAATAATGGGCCTTTTACATGGGTTATTTTAACACTCCCCCGCAAGCTGAAGCGTACAAATCGTATGTGTCAAGCTTGGACAAACACTGATAGAATAATGTATTGGAAAGAGCCTTTGTGAAGACATCTGCAACTTGTTCCGATCCTGGGACATGCTTTAAGTCAAGCTTCTTCATTTGAACCTTTTCCCGGATGAAGTGACAATCGACCTCAATATGCTTCGTCCTTTCGTGAAAGACCGGGTTCTTTGCGATGTGTATGGCGGCTTGACTATCACAAAGGAGAAGAGCCGGTGATGGTAATTTTACACCCAGATCAGTAAGAAGACTCTCAAGCCATGTTAATTCTGATACAACCGATGCCATTGCCCGGTACTCTGCCTCAGCTGAAGAGCGAGCAACGACCGCTTGTTTCTTACTTCGCCAAGTTACAAGATGTCCTCCAAGGTAAGTGCAAAAACCACTCGTAGATCGCCGGTCATCGAGAGAGCCAGCGTAGTCGGCATCCGAATATGCCACCAATGTTGGAGCAGAAGAGGAGGTCCTGTAGACAAGTCCCTGACCAGGAGCGGTTTTCAGATACCTGAAAATTCGTTCCACTGCTTGAAGATGAGATTTTCGAGGAGAGTGCATGTATCTGCAGACAAGACCAACAGCAAAGGAGATATCCTGTCTGGTAACCGTGAGATATATCAGTTTTTCAACAAGACGTCGATAATATTCAGGATTCTGAAGAAGGAGATCGGAGTCAGAGGCCTGTGCACACAGTTTGTGGTTCACATCCATAGGAGTATCACTGGGCTTGCAGCCAGACAGACCCGCATCATGAAGAAGGTCAAGACAATATTTTCGTTGAGAGAGAGTGAGCTCATCTGACCTTTTGGCAATCTCAAGGCCCAAAAAATAGCGAAGGGGTCCCAAATCCTTGGTCTGGAAGACTGAGTTTAGATGGACTTTGACTGCCTGTATCCCTTGAGAGTCATCTCCAGTAATGATAATATCATCGACGTAAACTAACAAAATAACTGTTCCGGTTGAGTGGTGACGAGTAAAGAGCGAGAAGTCGGCCGAGCTCCGAGTGAAGCCAATCGCACGGAGGACCTTGCTAAATTTTTCAAACCATGCCCGCGGAGATTGTTTGAGACCATATAGAGCCTTTTTAAGATGGCAGACCTGAGACTCCCCCGTGGTCTCAAACCCGGGCGGTTGCTGCATGTAGACAGTTTCCTGGAGGTCCCCATTCAAGAAGGCATTCTTGATATCCAGCTGAAAGAGAGGCCACCGGCGATGGACAGCAACAGAGATGAGGACACGAACACTATTAAGCTTTGCCAACGGAGAGAACGTTTTCTCATAATCGAGCCTCTCCTGTTGAGTGAAACCGCGAGCCACAAGACGGGCCTTTAGACGGTCAATTGTCCCATCGGCCGCATGTTTGATGACAAAGACCCATTTGCACCCAACTGGTTTCTGGCCCGGTGGAAGGGGAACAACAGACCAGGTCTGGTTAGACCAGAGAGCATACATTTCTTCCTTCATGGCTGCTCGTCAGCCGGGATGTTGAAGCGCCTCCTGCACAGAATTAGGAATAGCAACCGAAGAGAGAGAAGTAGACAATGTGCGTAAATGGGGAGAGAGGCGATGAAGAGAGACGTAGGTGGCCAGCGGATGAGCAGTGGAAGGCGATACCTGATCAGTCGGAGGCGGAGTATCCATGGTAGAGACCGACGGCAAAGGGGCAACGGAAGGGGTAGAGCGACGAGTGTAGACACGGATAACTGGTGGTTTGGAGGGAACGGCAGGCGGTGGAGAGGGAATGACAGGCAGTGGAGGAGTGGCAGGAATGACCGGGCGGGGAATGGATGGAGGTGTAGGTGGGCGATGGTCAGGTAAGGGAGCCGAAAAGAATGGTTGATCCTCGCGGAAAGTGACATCAACAGAAACGGAGATCTTGCGTGTAACAGGAGAGTAACAGACATACCCCTTTTGGGTGCGAGAATAACCAACAAAGATATGCTTGGCGGCCCGGGGATCTAACTTATCCGATGAAGGCCTCAAACGGTGGACATAACATAGGCTACCAAACACACGAGGTGGGAGAGGAAAGGCTGTAGCGGAGGGAAAAAGGATGCTGAACGGAGTAGCGTAGTTGAGAATAGAGGAAGGGAGACGGTTGATGAGAAAGCAGGCGGTCGAGACCGTAAAATTCCAATACGGTTTGGGGGCATGCATTTGAAGCATGAGGGAACGGGCAACATCGAGTAAGTGGCGATTCTTGCATTCGGCAACACTGTTTTGTTGCGGCGTGTAAGCGCAGGAAGTTTGATGGAGAATCCCAAACTCGGAACATAAAGCAGTAAATTTGTGACTAGTGTACTCACGAGCATTGTCAGTGCGTGAGATTTGGATGGTCTTGTGGAACTGCGTACGGGTTTCGAGGACAAATGCCCGAAATACACGAGGAAGCTCGGAGCGATCACGAAGTAAGTATAGCCAGGTAGTGCGAGAGTGATCATCAATAAACGTGATAAAATACCGAAAACCGGAAATACTAGAAATTTTAAATGGTCCCCAAATATCCGAATGGACTAAATCAAAAGGAGCAGCGCTCCGAGTACAATGTGAAGAAAAAGATGAACGAGTCTGCTTGCCGAGGATGCAGGAATCACACTGGAAGGGGGTAAGAGAGACATCCGGGAGAGCCCGCCGGAGGACCGGTAGAGGAGCATGCCCAAGACGACAATGCCAAGCTGTGGAGGAAATGGAGGAGAGGATGGTGGGAGAGTCGTCGAGAAGGTAGAGCTCATTCCGCAGCCGGCCTTTACCAATGGTAGTCTGCGTCCGCCGATACTGTATAACAAAATAAGAGGAAGTGAATATAACAGAACAATCCAAATCAGTAGTAAGTCGTCCAACAGAAAGTAAATTGAACGGAGAACTCGGGACGTGAAGAGCCGAGCGAAGGGAGATGGAGGAGGTGAGAGGAAGATCTGCCGAGCCGGAGACGGGAACAGTGGCTCCATTGGCCACAGTAATAGACTGTGGATAAGGGGAATTCAGGTACTGGGCAGGGCGATGTGGAGTAATGTGATGAGTAGCGCCAGAATCCACAATCCAGCCCAAGCCGGTGGAGAGACAAGCGGTACCTGTGTTGGAAACGGAGGTAACGGAGGCAGATGGGGGATGGAGCAAGCCCTGGAGATGCTGGAGCTGAAGACGGACACTTTCAAGATCAGGAGGACCAGCATCGGTAGCAACAGAAGCCGCCGGGCGAGGAGGATACCCAACTTTCTTGTAACAGGTGGCCTCGAGATGACCGTCTTTGCCACAGAAGGAACACTTCGGCCGACCCCGGCCACCACGACCACGGCCGCGAGAGCCTGAACGACCCCCCCCCCCCCCCCGAGTAGAAGGAGGAGGAGGGAAGGGTAGAAGCGGAGGTGCCTGCTGAAGAAGGGTCGGAGGAGCCGTAGTATCTGGAGGAGGTGGTACTCGGAGAATCATGGAGCACACAACAGAAAAGGATGGTGTGGTAGAGGACGCCAGGACCTGAGCACGAATGCTCTGAAGGTGAGGGGGAAGACGGGCCATAAGGATGGCAGTACAGGCGGCTTCCTTCTGAGCACGCTGAGCAAGAGCATCATTGGTAAACGGCTGATGCTGGATCCAGGCTTCAGCAAGAGTCTTTGCACGAGCAACAAAGGAGGACATATCGGAAGCCCCTCCAGCGTCCAGAGTAAAGAGGTCAGTGAGGATGTCGTAGAGATGCTAGAGGTTGTCCCGGCCAGAATATAAGGACTGTAGCTCAGTCCACATATCTTTGGCAGTCTCATGATACATAGCCATTTGATATGGTTCACCATCCAAATAATTCAAGATCCAGGTCTGAACACGGCCATCATTGCGGAGCCAGTCATCGGTAGGAGGGGTGGGTGGAGCCTGAGTAAGGTGAGGGAGAAGGCCTTGGCCTGAAGAACCCGTCGAACGGAATGGACCCAAGGAACGAAGTTCTTCTTTCCAGAAAGAGAAATGGTAGTGATGCGCAGCTCGTCACGAAGTTCTGTAGGGTAAGCCGCGCGGTCAGTTGGACAGGACGGGCAGTCAGCAGGCGGGCTGGCCGTCGAGCCAGAAGAGTTACCGGAAGAGCCCATAAGGCAGACCACGACCAGAGTGCGGATAGGAAGCAGTCCGCACGGTCAAGCCGGACACCAGCGAGTAGTCAGGTCGCGACCAAAGGGCAGAAACAAGTGAGAGACTGCCCCGGTCTAGGTGAAGCCGGCAGCGGTCAGAAAAACAACCCGGGCAGGTTGACAGAAAACCCAGAAAGAGGAGAAAGGCCGCGAGTAGGAACTCGAGCGGCTAGAAAAGAGAGGCCGCGAGTAGGAACTCGAGCGGGTAGAGAAGAGAGGCCGCGAGTAGGAACTCGAGCGGCGAGAAAAGAGAGGCCGGCAACGGACAGAAGGCAAGGTCGCAGCGGTCTGAAGACGAGGCCGCAGCGGTCTGAAGGCGAGGCCGCAGCGGTCTGAAGGCGAGGCCGCAGCGGTCTGAAGGCAAGGCCGCAGCGGTCTGAAGGCGAAGCCGTAGCGGAGCTAGCAGCGGGCAGAAGTAGAGAGCCCGCAGCGGTTAGAAGAAAGGTGGGCCCCACGAATCAGAGAGAAAGGGTGGCTATAAGAAGCCTGAAGAGGGTGGAACCACGGAGAGGGAGAGGAGAAGCGGATGCAAAGTTGCAAACCGCAGAGTCAGGGGCGGACAGAAGACCGGAGCGGGTAGGCTACCAGTCCGCAAGAGAGAAAGCAGCGGGTAGGAGGGAATAGAGACCGGGAAGACAGTAACCTGCCTCTGATACCATGTTGAGAGAGCTCAAATCTTGTATGTATTGCTTGTGTATTTAAATACAAGGAGAGAATACAAATATATAGGAAGAGGAAGAGAGAAGAAAATCCTATACAAGATGTAGGACTAAAGGAGGAGAGAAGATAAAACAATAAATGGGGCCAATAATGGGCCTTTTACATGGGCTATTTTAACAGTTTGCAACTTTTTCAATACTGCTCCTCAAAAAGCTCTACATAAAAAGTTTTATTCCAACATCAGCTTTTCCATCCGCTAGAGCTGTCTCAAACAGAGCTTAAATGTCATTCAAAATCACCAACGTCTAATTTGACTCCTACATCTTATCGAGGTGGATCCCTAACATTTTGGCGCTCTTGTGCAAGTTGTTGTGGATTAGGGTTGTCATTTTCAGGTTGCCTGGGGTTAAGATCTTCTTCAATTTGGGCTGGGATAATTCCTAATTGTTGATTAGCCTCCAAGGTGTTTACACGCGTGCGTAACTCATTTACCACTTGTCTCACATCTCGTATGTTTGCGGTAACATTCGTGCTTAACGCTTCGATGGTTTCAGTCAAATTTTTAATTTGAGCGCTCAGATCAGTCAAATTTGAAATCCTTCTTTTCCTTAAAAAGGAAAAAACCATTAATAATAAAATAAAGATTTATTATTATATTTTTTAAAAACTTTAAAAGATAGATCAAATAAATCTTTTTTTGAAATCCAGATCACATGATTCGCGATAGAAGCGAATCACAATCCTCTGATACCAAACTGATGTAGACTAGGTTTAGAGTTTTCAAAATTAACTATATATATTTAATTTACTCAAATATTTTATTTGTTTCAAAATAGGGTTAGGGGTTTTCAAATAAAATATCTACCAAGTAAAATAAGATTTTATTATAACATAAAATGCAGGGCTTTTGAAACTGATTCGATTTTAAAACATTAAAGAAGCGGAGATTGACCAAATCAATTGTTGCCCGCGAATTTACGCTCGTCGTAATGAACTTTAATAAAATCGTGAATTTCGTTAGAGACGGAACTCTTGAGTGCTCCCGAGTTGAATACTTCGTGAGACTTACATGTCTACAAGCCAAACCACAATAATAATTTATGAAATAGCGGTAATAAAAGTAGATCGAACGTTCGAGACAAGCTTGCAATATTTAATTGAGACGCATAAAATTAATTCGATATGTTGGAAGCACGGAACGAGTGAAAAGTTACCCAGACTAGAAGGGCCCTTCCAAAACCTGCGGAAGAAGGGTAAGATCCACTGTAGTCCAAGGGTGAGTCGGAGTATTGTCTTAGTCGACGACTCGCAGTGAAGGCAGAGATCGGGTTTTCGCTAACCCCGTGTAGGCGTCAGGATGAACAGGACCAGCCGCCGATTGACGGAGAGGCGAGTCATCGTCGACGTCAATCAATGGAGAGAGCTTCGGCAGGGGCTCGTCGGGGTTGTGGAGGGTAGTCAACGGAGGAGGCTGGAGGGGGTGGTCGTCCGCCGAGGTTGCAGGCGCTGGAATTGGGCGACAACACTGGGCTAAGATGGACAGTGAAGGACTAGTCTTGGTCGGCTGTCAGAGGAAAACGAATATGGTCATTTTTCCCCTAATTCTATGGTGCCTCATTCCTCTTCTAAACAGATTTTTATAAGCAGTAATCAACAGTTCCTTTCCTTTTCTTTTCTTATTTTCACTGGTAATACAACCCATGCATTTTCCTTTTCAATCTAATGATATATTTTTTTGCCAACTTAAAATGATATCTTTCCAAGCTTACGGTATTATATTTTCCCAATGATATTTTGCAATCATTAGTCCGTGAACAGAACCGGGCGAATACCAAAATGATTTCCAACATTTTGACTTGACTTTTCTTGGACTTAATTTTATGCGCTGCTAAATATATTAAGCTTACCCCTAACGTCCTAACTACTTCATTTACCGGACCTTTTTATTTAAGGTTTCACAGCTCTCACCGGCCAGTCACACTGATGAGCCAACAATAACAATGGGTGCATGGAAAGAAAAAATACATGAAATAAAACTGCAAAGTAAGCGAAATAAAATAACAAGTAATAAAATGACGCATGATGGAATCACGCGTCCTCAGATGCGGTGAGATCTGCATCGGGAATTTTCTTACTGTCCCTCTCCCTTTACTTTTCCTTCTCCCACCTTTTATTACAAGTTCTTAATATATGATTGCTGTCTGCTGATTGTGGAATTTTTTTTATGGGAGGCCGTCTGTCTTCCTGGCTTTATTTCCTTGTCTAGTTGGATGAGGTTGGCTTTTGTTGGCTCTTGTTGGTTTATTATTTTTGTTGACTATTTGTTAATGGCTGCCGTTTTTCTAGCAGGCTGTGTGTTGTTGGCTGCCATTTATTGGCTCTTTTGGGTTGTAAATAGTGGCTGAAATCTGAAATTTCCTCCTCCAATATAGCTAAATTATTGGTTATTGGATTCACCTACATCTTTCCGACCATAGACAACTCCTAATGAGTCGTAGTTGTGCGTAAGAGTCAAATCATTGCTATTTAACGGTGCAACCCTAAAATAAATGATTTCCTTGATACTGCAGAGGATGGCGTCCGGCAATAGACGCGACGAGAATCTTGAGAAGGACAATGGCAAGGGGAAAATAGTGGTAAGTCCTTACAACTTTGATTATGTATATTTGAAATATTTTGAAGTATGAACATGTAGAATTACTTTACTCTGAGCTACCTCTTTACAAGGACACTGAATATTGATTTAATTGAATTGAAGAAATCCGAAGTTTTGAAAACAATGAAAATTATGAAATCGCAAAGCAAGCAATAGAAACTTTAAGGGAAAAATTATATAAATATTTCCTATATTTAGAAAATGAATAAGAACTGAATATAAGAAGAATAAGAAACTGAATGTGCGTCAACATATATAAATGCCAAAGTTCAGTCTTGTAGGGGGGCAGAACTCCTACAGAATTTTAATAATTCCGAAACAGGACGTGTGTTTGATCACCGTGAATTGGAATAGAATTGTCTAATCTAAGAGGTGTGGAAGCATATTGTGTGTTTGATCGCCCTAGATTGGCCATTGATTCGACGAGCCCAGATGTTTGACAGAGTTGAGAACGACCATCAGCATTTCAAAAGAACGAGATATGAAAAGAAAACTCTGAACGAATACAAATACAAAGAAGAATAAAAGAATTTGACACCTAAAATATATATAACTGCATGTTGATGCTGACTCTCTATGTTTGCCCGTAATACAATTGAAGAGGTAAGAGACTCACTTAATTTTTTAAACAAACTGGTTGTTGATTTCTATTCTGAGGATCATATCGCAAGCATATCAGGCCCTGCTAGGAGGTTGATTGCGGAGGATGAAAGAAAGCAAAGAGAGGACATGATTCGAGCATGGGTTAGAGTTTATAGTTTGTATTAGAGTTTTTCTACAGTTTGTATATTGTATATATGCACTAGTTTGTCTTATCAGGCGTTTTCCCTATACTCTAGCATGTGACATGATGTATAATTATACTTTAATGAATGGAAAGTTGTTTTACGTTGTGTCATGGTACTTCTTGTTTGCTTTAAAATGAATTTGTTGTGTTATATTATTGTGAAAACCTGCTCCGAATAATGGATTAATTTGTGGCGGTTTACAGGCCGTTACACTGCACGTAAGGGGGGAGGCAACTTAAGGGAGGAGGACGGTTATGAAATTAAGTGAAGGGTTTGGTCAACAAGAGGAAGGCGCAAGAGAGAGAGGGTTCATGCGGTTTAAATGGGTAAACTGCTACTTGAGTGGAGTGTTTAGGAAATTATAATAGATTGAATGGGTGAAAGGGGTTTTTATGGAGGGTGGGGGCCAATTATGGGAGAAGAGAGAAGGGGCCTGGGCTTCATCGTTGAGGGAGACCGAGTAATCCTGGAAAATCTATCCAAAAGCTTTGCTACCTCTAAATAGTTGTCTATGGGTGTATATATAAAGATGAGAGGTGCAAGTGACCATTATGGATGGGTAAGATTATCTGATAATAATGGCATCAAACTGACACAAATAGAATATAGAAAAATAAATAAAAATATGATGTACTTGATTTAGACATGATTGTGGATCCTGATCATACAGACTACAGTCCTAACTCTATCTCATACAAGCATAGACCCGTACGAGCCTCGACAGACAATGATCAACTCCAATAATATGATCCTCATCAACTCCTCCAGCTTAGAAGCACTCATCTTCATTGAATGACATGATCTCACCCTTGGCGTAAACTAAGGACAAATAATTTTAGCGCCTCAAGCACCAACCATGTCTCACCAATGAAAGAGCGCCCAACAGTAGGCATCTCATCATGACTCTATTAGGTGTCTGTTCAAACTCCTGATCTATAATATTCCCCTTGGAGGTTAGAATGTGCCCAACGGCGCCGAAGGTCGTACTGGTGGAAATGTTGGTTGGTGCAAGGTAGGCAGAGCTTGTGGTTAGGTCAGGGTGTAGGCTTATATACCCATGTGGCTAGATCATCAACATTGAATATGAGGTAAATCCTCGTGCTCTAAGGGATATTGAGCTCGTATCATTTGTCACAATCTTTCGGGTCCATTTGTTTTGCATTTAATTTTAAAGTTATTCCCGGGTGAACCTCTCAACCAGCACACAAACCATCATTTGTTCACCTTCTCAAAAGATCAGATCTCGTATAGGACAATCTGCGCAAGCTATATAATTTTTATTACACCAAGTAAGCTTACATTGGATAGATTAATGCAAATCATACAAATGGAAAGCAAACTGTTGGAATTAAGAGATAAAATAGAAAGAAAGATTAAACTCATAGACACAATCCTAGAGGACTCTGGAATATAAAATGCAATAACATCAACTTCAACACTTCCCCTCAAGTTGGAGGGGAAACCTTCACCTTGAAAACATCATTGGGGAAAAATAATATGTCGGGGATAATCCGCACAAAGGCGATCCCTCACGACACTGTCTCACACAATACAAACCCACACGACACAACCCACTAGAATTCAAATGGGTCACCAGGGAAACAAACCCACACCCGCTAACACAACCCCCACACGACACAACCCGCTAGAATACAGACGGGTCACAAGGAACACAAACCAACTTGACACAACCCGTTGGACATAAGTCAGCAGACGGGCCACCGAGGATACTCCCACAGGGCATGACTTGCTGGAAAACAGGTCAACCATCAAAGACCAGACTCATCAACGAAGAAAAAAATTGTGAGACTCAAACAACACAAGACATAAGCTAGGAGGGTCGTGTGAGACTAAGGCGAGAGTCGGGAAATACCATCCAAGTTGCCTCGTCCCAAACATTCCCCCTCACATGGGACACACATGCAAGGAGGCATAACAAAGACCATACTAAGCGAATACTAACCATAACCAAACAAAGATAATTTAAGACACATAAAAAAATGACCAAACTATCACGAATTTCCTCATCTGTGAGATACTAATGCCCCAGAATGGGTAGTAGTGTCTGGAAGCGGTAGAAGTCGACGGGAGCGGCATATAAGGTCAGGAGAGTCGCCACGCTTTGGGACAACATCAAAGATTGCCTCAAACATGCTCACAACCTGGAAGATCCTCTTTAATGAACATTTGGACAAAGCAACGCCGCGCAAAATCTCAGGAGTTGAATGGCTGGACAGCGGTTGGTCTCAGCAAAAGAGAGTTCGGCAAAGGAAAACCCGAAAAATATGTGTTGTCAGAGGCGTTGCTCACTGGGAAAGGATATGTGAAACACCATCCAGCGACGGGAACGTCGTCGATCGAGCCTGACGAGAGCGACGACAAGAAACAGACAGGATGTTTGACGAGAATGGCAGATGGACTTGTCGTCGGGATCGGAAGCCGGACTCGATGAAGTAACAACTCGAAGAAGCATGCAGGCGGGATCTGTGGCGGGATCGCTAGGAAGAAACTGTGACGGGATCCACATCGTCAGTAGGAGGTGGGATCGACATTGTCGATAGGAGGTGGGATTGACATCGTCGGAAGGAGGCGGGATCGATTGCAGGAACTACTGACTGGATCGACGAAGAGAGTGATGGCAGGAAGCGACTGGAATCAGTGTGCGACGGAGACGCAGTGCACAACTGCGTGGAGACGTCGCGGATTACGTCACCCAGACTGTTGCAAGGTTATTGTTGATAGCTTTTGAAGCCTGACCTAGCAGCAAGCGCAAAGAAAACTTGAGATTTTGCACGAGGCGCTCGATCTCTAGTCGAAGAAACCCGCGATTTGACGCCGCAATGAGAAATCATGAGAAAGTCTTGGGAGCGGGAGGCACCTCAAAAATTTTAGGTCGCCAATATTTTTAGGGAAAAAATTCAAGGAGGAAGAAATTCTTGCTCTGATACCATGTTGGAATTAAGGAAAAAAAAACAATTACATTTATTTATCCCTCAAAAGGGGTATTTAAATGGCTTACAAAGACTCATAAATTAGAATAGGCACTGTGAGACTAAATTCATAGACATATTCCAAGAGGACTCTAATACATAAACCGGAATACAAAATGTGATAACATCAACAACTTTAACAAAAAATTCTGTTATGGACCGCTCATTAACGGGCCTAATCTTGTCGGTCGAGCCCACAACATGGGTCGCGGCCCTGCACACTCAACCCTTCTTCGCACGTGTTCTTGGTGCGGCGGGGTGTTGAGGCCGGGTCTCGAACCACTTATATCCTTATGGATCAGTTGGTGATGAGGGCAAGCGTTAAGTGTCTCTTATCAAGGAGGTAAAGGGTTCGAGACCCGGCCTCAACACTTCGCCGCACCGAGAACACGTGCGGAGAAGGGTTGGGTGCGCGGGGTTGCGGCCCATGTTGTGGGCTCGACCGACGTGATTAGGACCGTGAATGAGCGGTCCATAACTGATTCAGAAGACTCATTATGACGTGACTCAATAGGAAGGGGAAAAAGGTCAATAAGCTTCCGAGACTCATTAACTTAATACTATATTAAATTGACACAACCTAGTAATTTTATTGATTGAGATATTATATGTGAACTTTGTTACTCGTAAAATAATGTTCCGACTGAATGCTCTATTTGTTTGCAGTATTTTGGTAGGTTTGTTTTGGGTTTTCGAAACCAAAATTTGACGTTTGTTTGGCCTTTTTTGTGTGTTTTGGTTTTAGGTCCAAAACATGCCGTTCTGGATTCTTCTGAACTCCGACTCTCCCCAAGCAGTCCCGAGAGAGTCTATTTTCCCGTGTTTTAGAAACAGACGTTCCGCCTCTCCCCCGAAAAATCCCACCGAGCTCTCATTCTCTTCCTCGCTTATGCCTCCTTCCTCCGGCATGGTGGCGATTTTCACCGGAGTTCTTTCAGGCAAACGAACTTCCAGCAGTTCAGTATTTTTCAGCACCAGGACTCCTTCCTCCAACTGATTTCAGCGTTTTTCCAGCGGTTCAGAGGTTTTTCCGGCGATCTATTGTTTCTATACGGTTGGCAAGCCTCCGCACGCTTTAGGGTGTGGAATTCTCTCGAAGCTTCGATCTCTTTCTCGTCTTATTTTTCTATCCGCCTGCACAGTTAGGATTAGGGCATTCTAATATCCATTGTAAACATTATAATTTTAACGGGGTATTCTTAAGCTGATGTTTTGCTTAATTAGGGCATTT
Organism: Platanthera guangdongensis; assembly: GCA_039583875.1. Classification (NCBI taxonomy): domain Eukaryota; kingdom Viridiplantae; phylum Streptophyta; class Magnoliopsida; order Asparagales; family Orchidaceae; genus Platanthera; species Platanthera guangdongensis. The sequence continues at coordinate 20,941,646 of CM077157.1, read as the reverse complement.
TAAGATGGAAAGGTGGCTTTTATTTTAGTATTCTACATGGTTAATTTTATGGTTCCATGTAACTTATCATCAAGGTTCCATGTAACTTATCATCAAGAAAGAGCTATATGTTGCTGAACATTCAGATGATTTGCTTATCGAGTGATTTATTGTGTATGTTATTTCTCTAGTTGAGCTTTCTGAAACTGTTTGCATATGATCTGCCCCAAAACATTCTGTTGAACATAAGTTTTTGTTTTGCATCAAAATAGTCTTAAAAACCATTATGCAAACAAACATAAGTTTTTGTTTTTCCCCAAAACAAAAACGCATGATTTTTTCATTTTGGACCAAAACGAAAACCTTTCAATGAAAACACTCCAAACAAACGGAGCCTAATAGATTTCCTAATTCTACCCATCCCTCTGAGGATGATGGGTTGAGGAAAGCAGGAGTGTCGTGCATGCTTTTTTCCAAAGTGTCTTCCTGAAGTAACCGAAAAATCTGGCATCACAGTCCAACAAAATGGTCTTAGGAAAGCAATGGAGCCTAAATGTATCTTCCATAAATAGGATGTGGGGTGGGATGCAACAACAACCTTATTGCAGGCTATGAAATGGGTCATTTAAGAGAATCCACAGATAATCGCGAAGATAGAAATGTGCTTCCTAAAACAGCATGAAATCCATGTTGATACCGATCCACAGTTGGTGAGGGACTAGAAGGGGGGTACATAAACGACCTTTTGATCTCCTGCCAGATACAACATGACAAATTAAAGTATCATTCTTCTTTATACTTGGCTACTAAAAATGGTCCTCAATGTTACCATCTTGTCTTTCCCAAATTTGTCGACGGCTCCATCGATGTGTATCTACCAAACTAAGTGGTGTTGAAGGGATGTTTGAGGGAAGAATAGGTGAGAGCCACGAATAGACAATACTCTGCAATCAGAAATCCCTTAACGAGATCAGAAGAGTCCCTCGACAACATAGCATAAATGTCGTGAAAATATGGACAAGTTGGGTAATCGATAATCACACAATCAAATCCCTGCACTCGTGCACTCAAGGTATGAAGCAAGCTAATCGACACTCAAGACATTTGCAAGTTTGTTCACCAAGCAAGCTCGGTGCTTGAGAACATAGTGAAATAAATGCATATGCATAATTCACTTGGTATGGGGATAAACTATTTTCTTCCGTGAGTCAAGATGTCACAATGTATGATAATCTGAGTAAAGTGGGAACCCCTTAGGGAATAAATAATTTATCCAATAACATAAAGTCGTAATATCGCATAAAACTCCAGATAGTTTGAATATTTTTAATGGCTTTTACTTAGTTTCACACTGAAGCAAGAAAATGGATGGCATTCGTGGCTCAATACTCCACTTCGCCATATGTGTGCTATATAAATGCTTTGCTAAAGCGGTAGAATCTCAAGACTAAGGCTCTATCTGTTTGGGCGTTTTGCAACTCCGTTTTGGACAAACGTCGCCGGAAGAAGGGTAAACAAATGAACCTTCGTCGGCGTTTGCTCCGTTTCCACCCGCCCACCTTGAGAAACGCCCCAAAAAAGTTCTGTTTGGAGCAGCCACCTCCCCCCTCCGGTTCGAACTCTTCGTTTCCACCCACCGGATCGACCAGCCACCGCTAAAACAAATGAAGCCGAAGATAATGGTTAGCTTCTCTTTGATCTCTTCAAACAGTGACCATCCACAAAATATTTGTGGGGAAGGGTCACTCTTGAATGAACCTAACTTTGGCAGAGTCGCCAGATACTACAAAGATTGACACAATGAAACCAGCCAAATGGACAAACACTGACATAAATGTGCACTTCTTTAAGTAGATGTAAAGATGCTCCTTGTGAAGGATATCAAAAAGGATTCGTAAGTGAATCAGTTGATCCGAGTTTTTGGGTGTAAATAAGGTGTAATTGAAATATAGTACAAGGAACTTGTCGATGTAAGGGTGCAATATCTTAGTCAGAACATGCATAATCTGTCGGGGGCAGTGATGAGGCCAAATGACATCACGAGCAACTAATTGAGCCCTTGTTTGGTCTTAAAAACATTTTTTCACACATCTCACACTGATGCAATTCGATGTTGAGAATATTTGGGCACACGCTATCATGTCTAGTAGATCATCGAGTCACGGGATCGAGAACCGGGGAAGGGAGATTCGCCTATACCGCAGAGGAGCAGGCACGGGAATGTTGGGCGGAGAGAGAAAGGGAGAGAAATGGGGAAGGGAGAGAAAGAAGAGGGAGAGAAAGATTACTTGAAATTAATGTTTTTACGACAAAACATAATTTTTTTTATAAAATAAAAATTGTAATATTGATTTATATTTTTTTACGGTCATTTTGAGTACTCATATGTATATATTGCGGGCACTGCCCGTCTTGATGTGGGCGCATCTTGTTGGAGCATGCGTTCCGCGCTTCTTAGTTTGAGAATAACAAATCCCAGATGTATTTGATCTTGGTATAAATGTGCAGGGATAACAGATGTTTTATGTACAAAGGAATGGCTGAGCATGACATTGATGAAAAAGAAAAACGCGCTATCACTGGCGATAACGCTACCGCGGGCGATAGCATAATCAGTGTCTGCTGACGTCAGCCTTAATCCGCACGTTGTCGCGCACGAAGTCACGGTTCAGCGATATCGCGGGGCGATACCGATGTCGCTGAGCGATATCCCACGATCGTCACGTTCTCCGCTCAGATCTGAAAATCAGCACGACGTATGCCACGTGTCAAGCAACGGAGAGTTATCACTATCGCGTGGCGTTAACTCTACCGTCGGCGATAGCATAAAGTGATATATACGGCCAAAAATTTCAGGGAAGTTTTTGATTGTGCAGAGCTTTGTTTTCCCAGAGAATTTTCAGAGTCTTCATCTCTGTTTCCAGACGAACTCCCTTGGTCCGTTGAAATCTTAAGAGCGAAGGAGATACGACCGTGCGTTCAAGATTGGAGATCTTCTCGTTGGTCCACCATCATCTTCAGAGCTCGTGATTTTGAGAGAGTTTTTAAGTTTTACTATTGTACTTTCATTTTCACTCTTTATCTTTGTAATTGGGAATGGAAAATCACCACCTTGTGTGTGGTGTCTAAATTCGTGTGTGGCTTAGGGGCAAATCACCACCTTGTGTGTGGTGTTTAGGTCCGTATGTGGCTTAGGAGTAAATCGCCGCGTTTTGTGCAGCGTCTAGATCATAGGTTTGATTTAGGGGGAGGCTAGTAGCCATATCTAGGGAGATATTGACTATAGCCTACCGGTTCTTGGGAGAAGGATCGGTGAAAAAGCTAAAAACTATTATCGTTGTAAGCCTTGATTTCAAGCTTTATTGGAATCATTTTACATATATATTTTGGAGAAATAAAATCTTGATTTTCATTTCATTGATCTGTCTCAAACATAGTATCTAGTTTCATATTTTATAAAAAGTTCAAAAAAAGTTTAAAGAGCCCTTATTCACCCCCCCCCCCTCTAAGGGCGTCACAAGATCCTACAAGTGGTATCAGAGCCTGGTTATTCCTAATACGGTTTCACCACCAGGAATTATGGCGCAGCATGACCATGCTTTCTCTGAGGGGCAAGGAATTAGTAGACCTTCATTATTCACTAGATCTGACTATAATTACTGGAAAACTAGGATGAAGTGTTTTATTATTTCTCTTGATATTGAAGTTTGGAATATGGTAGAGACTAATTATGCTCATCCCACTTATACAGTAGGCGATGTAGTAATGGAAAAACCAAAAGATAAATGGGATGATCAGGATAAGCTAAGGTGCAAAAATAATGCAAAAGCCATGAATGCATTATTTTGTGCATTAGATAGGACTGAATTTAATAGAACTTGTGTTTGCAATAATGCTTATGAGATTTGGAATTTACTTGAAGTAACTCATGAAGGTACCTCACAGGTGAAGTACTCGAAGCTGTTTCAACTGGAATCGGAATTTGAAAAGTTTAGGATGGAAGTGGATGAGGACGTAGACTCAATGTACACCAGATTCACCAAGATAGTGAATGACTCAAAAGTGCTTGGTAAAAATTTTTCAAATGGTGATTTGGTGAGAAAACTTCTTAGATCTCTCCCCCCTAAGTTTAATCTCAAAGTGACGGCTATTTCTGAATCTCATGATCTTAAATCTCTTAATATTGAAAGCCTGATTGGGAACTTGAAAACTCATGAAGTTGAATTGAAAATTCAACAACAAGAGTACATGGAGCCTAAGAAGAAGGGGTTGGCTCTAAGATCTAAGAAAGAGGAATGTAGTAATTCTGAGGAGGAAGAAGAAGATGAGGAAAGTCTCTTTGTTAGAAAATTTAAAAAATTTATGAGAAATCCGGAGAGAAGAAATACTTTTCAAAAATATTTTAAGAATGAGACGTTTAGAAAGAAAAAACAAAAGGATGACGACGATGAGGAGGAAGAGAGACCCCCACCGGAGTGCTATCATTGCAGGAAGTTAGGACACAATCGAAGCAAGTGTCCAAAGTACTTGAAAGAACTTAAAAAAAAAAGCAAAAAGGGAAGAAGAAGGTCCTGAAAGCTGAAACATGGGATGATACTACTTCTGAGGATGCAAGCAGTTCAAGCTCAAGCGAGGAGGAGGAAGCCAATATGTGCCTAATGGGAAAAAGCGTCATATCTGATGACGAGTGCAGTATCCAAAGCGACACTGAGGTAACTCCTCCAACTTATGATGAATTGTTTTCTGAATTTTTAAAGACTTGCAAATGTTTTGAAAAAAGTTTAAAAGATAATGATCTTCTTGAAACTGAATATAGAGTTTTAATTAAAGAAAACAAAAAATTGCTAAATGAAAATAAGACTATTGGAAAAGAAAAAGTCTCTTGCCAAGAGTGTGATCACTTTATGGGAAGAATAAAAGAGCTTGAATAATCTCTTTCCAAATCTCATTCAAAAATAAAAATTCTCACTAAAAAGAATGAGATTTTAGAGAGAGATCTGAAATCTTCTATTTCCAAAGTCCATGAAGGAAAGAAAGCTTTTGAACGTAGATGTGTAAATCTAGTATCCGAGAATAATGAAATGAGAAACCAGATTCATGACTTAACACTAGCCATGAAAAAGTTTGGATTGGGCCAAAGATCACTGGATATGATCTTAGGTTACCAATGTCACGGATCTGAAAGATTTGGACTCGGATTACACGACTGGAAACTATCGTCCGGCGACAGGCACTACCGTCGGCGATAGCGAGAAATCCAGAAAATCGAGTTTTAAAAAGTATGATAATAATAAATTAACTGATACTACATTTTCTTATAGTAAAAGTCCAGAGAAGTTATATTCTTCTTGTTATATTACATGTGCCAAATGCAATAGATTTGGTCACACCACGGACTCGTGCTGAAAGAAAGTAAAAAGTAAAATTAAGCAAATCTGGATGCCTAAGGCCTCTACCTATACTATGGGTGGAACCACTTGGGTAGCCAGATCTTTACTCACATCCTCTTTCTAGGTGTGTTGGCAGGCTAAGGACAAAGAAGACGTGTGGTACTTGAACTCAGGTTGTTCAAAGCACATGACGGACAATAAAGAGAAGTTTCTTAGCCTGGAGATGAAGAAAGTAGGAGTTGTTACATTTGGAGATAATGGAAAAGGAAAAATCATCGGCATCGTAGTTGTGGGTAACGAAAGTTTTTCAATTTCAAATGTTTTGTTCGTAAAAGGTTTAAAACATAATTTGATTTCTATTAGCCAACTATGTGATAAGAGTTTAAATGTTTTGTTTGAATCTTCTACAAATTTATGCAAAATTATTGATTCCAAAACAAATGAAATAGTTTTTACCGCACCTAGATGTCATAACGTATATATGATTAAATTTTATGATTTTTCAAATTCTACTTTAAAATGTTTTTTATCAAAAATCGATGAGTTAGAATTATGGCATAGGCGACTTGGACATACTAGTGCAAAGTTAATTAAGAAACTTTCAAAAGATAAATTAATCAAAGGTTTACCAATGCTAAATGCAAATTTATCTTCATTATGTGAGCCTTGTCAAAAAGAAAAATTTTCAAAATCATCTTTCAAAAGTAAAAATATTATTTCTACAACTAGACCACTCCAATTAATTCATATGGATTTATTTGGGTCAATTAACACTTCTAGCTTAGGAGGTAGAAAATATACATTTGTATTGATTGATGATTATTCACGTTTTTGTTGGACTTTGTTTCTAACTTCCAAATCCGATGCGTTTTCAGAATTTTCTAAATTATGTTTGCGTATTCAAAATGAATTTGAGTTAAAAATTAAACGCAACGTTCGGATCATGGAGGGGAATTTGAAAATGAAAAGTTTATTTCTTTTTGTCTGAAGTTACGAATTAAACATGAATTTTCCGCTCCACGCACACCACAGCAAAATGGTGTAGTGGAGAGGAAAAATAGGACTCTTCAAGAGCTAGCCCGTACGATGTTATCTGAATTTTCTTTACCAAAATCTTTTTGGGCTGAAGCGGTGAGTACTGCATGTTATGTAATTAATAGAGTAATGTTTCGCCCTATTTTAAAAGTAACTCCTTATGAATTAATTTTTAATAAAAAACCAAATGTTTCTTATTTTAAAGTTTTTGGGTGTAAATGTTTTATTTTAAATTCTAAAGATTACTTACGAAAATTTGATGAAAAATGTGATGAAAGAGTTTTTATTGGGTATTCTTCAACTAGTAAAGCTTATAGAATTTTTAATAAACGAACGAAAATAGTTGAAGAATCTATTCATGTTAGGTTTAATGAGTTTGTTTCATGTGTAGATAAAAAAACTACAGGAAAATAAGATAAACCCCTTCCTTTGATGGAAAACGATGATGAAGAAAATGAAAGGAATGAAGAAGGAAAAGAAGAAGAAGAAAGAGAAAAACATGTCCCTCCAAGAGAATTGATATTTTCAAAGGATCATCCGAACGAGCTTATTATTAGAGATCCACAAAAAGGGATAAGTACTCGTTCTTCTTTACATGTTTTGTTTTCAAACCTTTGCTTTGTCTCTGAAATAGAACCAAAAGATGTTTCCACCGCTTTAAATGATAAATTTTGGTTTTTAGCAATGAATGAAGAACTTAATCAATTTGAACGTAATAAGTTTTGGAATCTTGTAAAACGACCCAAAAATCATCCTGAAGTTGGAGTAAAGTGGATTTTTTAAAAAAAATTGGATAGTGATTCTAGAATTGTTAGAAATAAAGTCAGATTAGTTGCAAAAGGTTATGCACAAATTGAAGGGGTAGACTATGATGAAACTTTTGCACTCGTTGCTAGATTAGAAGCGGTTAGAATATTTCTTGCATTTGCTTGTTTTAAAAGATTTAAATTATATCAAATGGATGTCAAAACTGCATTTTTAAACAGGTATATAAAAGAAGAGTTTTATGTCGAACAACCCTCTGGCTTTATTAATGAAAAATATCTAAATTATGTTTATAAATTAGATAAAGCACTTTATGGGTTAAAACAAGTGCCTCGTGCTTGGTATGATCGTTTAACTCAATACTTATTAAAGCACGATTATAAAATGTGAAGTGCCGATTCTACACTCTTCATTAAGCAAATTGATCATGATTTAGTTATTTTGCAAATTTATGTTGATGATATTATTTTTGGAGCCACTAATGAAGAGTTATGCAATGAAGTAGTTCAAATTATGAAAAATGAATTTGAAATGAGCATGGTAGGAGAACTTTCATATTTTCTAACTTTTCAAATTACGCAAAAACATGATGGTATTTTTATTTGTCAATCCAAGTATATTCATGATATGTTAAAAAGATTTGGATTTGACAACCTTAAACATGCAAATACTCCTATGAGTGCTTCATTGAAATTGGGAAAAGATGAAAGTGGTATTTCAATTGACCAAACCCTTTATAGAAGTATGATTGGGTCTTTATTATATTTAACTTCTTCTACACCCGATATTATGTTCGTCGTTTGTTTATGCGTTAGGTTTCAAGCTAATCCAAAAGAATCACATTTAAAAGCGGTGAAACGTATTTTTAGATATCTTATAGGAACATCTAAACTAGGCTTATGGTATCCTCATAATGACTCTTTTATTTTACATGGATATTCTGATTCTGATTATGCGAGGTGTTCATTAGATCGAAAGAGCACAAATGGCATTTGTCACTTTATCGGCCCAACACTTATTTCTTGGTCGAGGAGGAAACAGAATTCTGTTGCCCTCTCCACTACTGAGGCCGAATATATTGCATTTGGTAGTTGTTGTGCTCAAGAACTTTGGATGACACAAACACTAGAAGATTTTGGCGTACACCAAAATAATGTTGAATTAAAATGTGATAGCAAAAGTGCTATCGATTTAACGAACAATCTCGTATTACATTATAGATCCAAACACATAGATGTTCGTCATCATTTTATTAGGGATCATATAAAGAAAGGACATATTAAAATAAATTTTATTGGAACAGATTCTCAAATATCAGATATTTTCACAAAACCACTTAATGATTCACGCTTTTCAAGGTTAAGATTAGAACTTGAAATCTTAGAATTATAAATCAAAATTAAGAACTGGACAACACAAAAACATAACATAAATCATAACATAAAACTGGAAAGCACATAGGATAACACTGAAAAAAAGACAATACAAACAACAAAACCACAAATTAATAGAGTTTTCACTATCGTCAGGCGACAGTACTGCCGCCGGCGATATCCCAGATTCTATAAACCACAAAATATTACATCACTGATAATAAACAATCATTCATCCATGTTCTCTTCAGTAGACACATTCACATCTTCACTGGAAGTCGGAGTTGGTTCTCTAGGCCTTCGCATCCGCCTTATCGAATGTCGTGGAGGATCCTCGACTGGACTCCCCCATTCTCGTTCTTCTTCCGGAGTTGGCTTTAGTTTCAGCCCCTTTACCAGAAACTTCATGAATTTTCGAAAACCGGAATGGCTACGCCTTTGTTCCTCTTTCATCTCTTCCACAGTCTCTCTTAGATCCTCAATAGATTCACGCAAAGAACCTCCTCTTTGCAGTGGTTGTCTTGATGATGAGGTAGCCCTAGGAGATGGACCTCTAGCTGGTTCTACGGTATGTATCGTCGGGATACAATCATCAATGTAGAACTCTTGATCTATCCAGTCATATTTTTGATATACGATCCTTTGAATAACACTTCCTAAAGGAAGTGTATTCAGTTTCCTCCTAAGGGGATGCTTCATTTTATACGTATATCGTATAATGGATAACACAAAATCCGCCACATCAAACTTGACTCTCTCTAATACATAGTATGTCACTAAGCTCAATTGACCCGTGATCTTCCTTGTGTCACCGGACTTCAACATAACCGTGTTCCTTAATATATCCTGAATCACAAATGCATCGCGAGAGAGTGATGAGACATCTTGTATCAAACTCCTATTTTCTTTCCATGAAGGACTTGGTTCAATATCCTCCAATCACGATCCTTTCGATAATTCTCCACTATATTCATAACATGTTCCTCACAAGTGGCAAGATTATATTCTCGTCTTAAGTCAGCATGAGTAATATCTATTTCAACTCCTTGGATTCGAGACCTTACTCCTCCATTCAACCCCGTATATTTAGGCTCTTCCAAATTATTATAAAAATCTCGTACAAAGATGGAGCTAAAAGTGTTCGGTACAATGAGAGACATTATACCTGACTCCACAAGTAGTTCATAGATATGTGGTGGCAATGATTCATCCAAAAGTTTAGCAATACCAACTGACGCATTCTAAATCCCCGGGTATGTTTGATATGATGCATGTGGGTTGCGGCTGTTACTTTTTCTTGCACGGGATGATGATGTCATTTCCTGAAACCATTATGACAACATCGTGTTAATTCAAACAAAAAAATTAATTTTCAAAAATTTCTTTTCTGTCGCCGGCGATAGTGTAAAAACTTCGCCTATTTTGAAATTTCGTGTAGATTTACACTAGTAAATTCGGAAAAGTTACTCAAATTAACTCTCTCTCAAAGATCTACCACCTATAACTCATTTTTTGTAAGGTCTTTTGCATCAAAATGACATTTTTTTTTAAAATTTTTCCTTAACAAAATGTATGACCAAAATCGAATTTTTTTGCTAGATCTATCTCCTTTCATACTCTAGACTCCAGATCTACATTTTTTTAAGGTAAAACACAACCATAAAGAGGGATCTAGCCTTACCTTTTGGAGTTCTTGAGGGTTTCCGCTGAAGAAGACGATGGCCACCAGTCCAGGGTCGGTAAAAGGAAAAGATGTGTCAGCCCCATCCGGTTTTTCGTCTTTTATATCAAAAACCGCTATCGCCGAGCGGTATCGATACCGCTGGCGATAGCGCATTTTTCAGCCCCACTTTCCAAACATTCTGCAATTTTTTTTAAAAAACCTGTTTCTAGTATTACAGTAAAGTTTTGGATGCTTATCAGAATACGATACCTAGTACATGTGTGATTATTAGTTTATAAGTTCTTTGAACATTGTTTTTAACTTGTCGTGTTCTTAATATCTACATATATCGTTGATGACTGGAACGTGAATAGACTTGTTTCCGCATGCTTCTAAGTATGAGTAACATTTTATGCTTGATAATGTGCTCACACTGACACGAGCTGATGGTTACACATCCTTAAGTTTCTTCTTACATGCTATTGGTTTGTTTCAAAGATTCGAATACATCGCTACATTTTTCATTTATGTCTCATTCAAATTGATTTTCAAAACTGATGGTCATTCTGAAAAAACCATTTTTTTGTGTTTGCAATACAAGTGAATTCGGAGTCCTAAGTCAAAGTTTCTACAAACAAAAATGAATAAACAAAAAAAACCAATTACATATGACTAGGATACTCCAATCAAGCTCTACTTAACCTCCTGATAAGTCTTAATGAGCATTGTGAGGTTGAGCACCTTGACAAGGATTGTAAAGTGTCTTGTGCAAACAAACTTGGCCATTTTTTAAAAAGAAAACTCTTTATGACATGAGGTTCTCTATGCAAAGATGTTAGCTTCTTGTATCCATATCTTGCAAACCTTCATGTAACATTATTTCTTAAGGAATCTGTATACTAAATCACTCTTCACATGTACACATCATTATCATTTATAAAATTTCTTCTCATGAGAATTGGACCGGTCATAGTTCTTCTCTTCCATTTCATCGATTTTCCTATTTTCGATATCTTGGCCTGACAAGTTTCAATGTTTAAATTCAACTCTTAAATTAATTTTTTCATAGCATACATTTTTTGATAAAATTCCAAATCTTACGCTCATACTATTCCATGATTTTTAATGTTCATATCCTACTCCTCGTGCTAAATAACTTATACTCTTTCAGCTTTCGCATTTCCACCTCGCTACACTTTTTTTCCACCGTCTTTTGCTAATAACAAAAGGGGGAGATTAAGTACGAAATCAATTGATTAGTACATTTAGGGGGAGTAATTATTTCTTCTTTTCAATAGGGGGCAAATATAGGGGGAGAAAATAGTTTAAATGGTCTTTATTATATGGGGAGTTTATTATCATTATTTATGCACTTTGATTTATAATGATTATCTGAATTGTTCCACATTCTCCTGATCCCACGCAATTTCTTTCTTAGTGGATTTGTTATTATCAAAAGGGGGAGATTGTTGGAGCATGCGTTCCGCGCTTCGTAGTTTGAGAATAACAAATCCCGGATGTATTTGATCTTGGTATAAATGTGCAGGGATAACGGATGTTTTATGTACAAAAGAATGGTTGAGCATGGCATTGATGAAAAGGAAAAACGCGCTATCATTGGCGATAACGCTACCGCGGGCGAAAGCATAATCAGTGTCTGCTGACGTCAGCCTTAATCCGCACGTTGTCGCGCACGAAGTCACGGTTCAGCGATATCGCGGGGCGATACCGATGTCGCTGAGCGATATCCCACGATCGTCACGTTCTCCGCTCAGATCTGAAAATCAGCGTCACGCGTGCCACGTGTCAAGCAACGGAGAGTTATCACTATCGCGTGGCGTTAACTCTACCGCCGGCGATAACATAAAGTGATATATACGGCCAAAAATTTCAAGGAAGTTTTTGATTGTGCAGAGCTTTGTTTTCCCAGAGAATTTTCAGAGCCTTCATCTCTGTTTCCAGACGAACTCCCTTGGTCCGTTGAAATCTCAAGAGCGAAGGAGATACGACCGTGCGTTCAAGATTGGAGATCTTCTCGTTGGTCCACCATCATCTTCAGAGCTCGTGATTTTGAGGGAGTTTTTAAATTTTACTATTGTACTTTCATTTTCACTCTTTATCTTTGTAATTGGGAAGGGAAAATCACCACCTTGTGTGTGGTGTCTAAGTCCGTGTGTGGCTTAGGGGCAAATCACCACCTTGTGTGTGGTGTCTAGGTCCGTGTGTGGCTTACGAGTAAATCGCCGCGTTTTGTGCAGCGTCTAGATCATAGGTTTGATTTAGGGGGAGTCTAGTAGTCATATCTAGGGAGATATTGACTATAGCCTACCGGTTCTTGGGAGAAGGATCGGTGAAAAAGCTAAAAATTATTATCGTTGTAAGTCTTGATTTCAAGCTTTATTGGAATCATTTTACATATATATTTTGGAGAAATAAAATCTTGATTTTCATTTCAATGATCTGTCTCAAACATAGTATCTAGTTTCATATTTTATAAAAGTTCAAAAAAAGTTTAAAGAGCCCTTATTCACCCCCCCTCTAAGGGCGCCACAAGATCCTACACATCTCGCTATGATGCGGGTGCAGCCAGCAACAACGCATCGAGCACGGGAGAAGTCCGTTCGGAGGCAGACGAAGCGCGCCTGGATGCGGCCGAAGGCCACCCGAGAGCATCGAGCACGGGCGTAGCCCGTGCAAAGATGCTCGTGTGTGTATATATATATATATACTAGCATCTTCGAACGGGCTCCGCCCGTTCTCGATGCGTTGATGCGGGCTTCGCCCGTTTGGCATTCAAGCGGGCTTCGCCCGACCCCCGGCAAACGAAGCCCGCCCCCCCTCCTCCCCCGACGGGCTTCGCCCGACCCCCGGCAGACGAAGCCAGCCCCCCCCCCTCCCCCGACGGGCTGCGTCCGCCCCCCCAGCTTTTAATAAAAATTTTAATACAAATTTTAATACAAATTTTAATACAAATTGTAATAGGATAAATTACATAAATTTTAATAGAATTTGTAATAAAAATTTTAATATAAATTTAAATCATGAATTAGTTATTATAATTTAATAAATTATATAATTAATAAAAAATGAAAAAAAAAAGATAAATCCCCCCCCCCCCCGCTTCCGCCTGCTCACGCGGCGGCATTTGCCGCCGCCGCCGGCGGAGACGCCGGCGGCCTGCCCGGCGCCCACCGGCGGGTTCGCCGGCCTCCGAAGAACCCGCCGGGGGTTGTCCGGCGGCGAGCGGGCAGGGCCACCGCCGGACAACCCCCGACGGGTTCGCCGGAGGCCGGCGAACCCGCCGGTGGGCGCAGGGCAGGCCACCGGCGGCGGGGTGAAGCAGCGAAGAGACGGGAGTGCGGGATTGGGCATCGGGAATTTGGAAGGGGTGAACAGTGCTTGCATTTGGAAATCTGGATATTAGCAGGCCAGTTTTTTTTAGATCCAATGGTCAGATCCAATTTTCTGAAGATCGGACGGTCTGAATTCATTCGATGGTGTGTTTGAAGATATGCATATTGTTTTATATAATAAAGATATGTATATATATATATATGTACATGTATATATGTATATATATATATATATATGTACATGTATATATATATGTACATGTATATATGTACATGTATATATGTACATGTATATATGTATATATATATATGTACATGTATATATGTACATGTATATATGTATATATATACAGATTGTAGGCTCCAAGCTTGGAAATGAATTGTCGGTAGAGGGAGCAAGGCAAGACCTTGATGAGGATATCAAATATTTGATCGGCTACGGGAATATGTCACGGATCGATTTCGCAATGTTGAACTTTTTTCTGAACGAAATTACAATCTACTTCAATATGTTTGGTACGTTTATGAAAAAATGGATTCTCAGTGATATGAATGGCGGCTTGATTATCTCGCATTAGAGGATAGCCAGAGAGGACAAGTTGACATCGAGATTCATAAGAAGACTCTCCAACCAAATGAGTTTAGAGACCGCAGGCGTCATCAAACGATACTGAACCTTTGCAGAGAAGCGTGCGACACTGTTTGATTCTTGCTCCTCGAAGTGGCCAGGTGCCCTCCAAAATATGTCTAATAACCACTCGTACACCGGCAATCATCGAGTGAGCCAGCATAATCTGCATCAGAATAGGAAATCAATGATAGGGAAGAGAAAGGTTTATATACAAGAGCTTATCTGCGCTGTCTTCATATATTGTAGGATTCGCTCAACAGCTTGAAGGTGGAATATCCGAGGAGCAAGCATGGACTGACTGACCGCACCCGGTGAATGAGATTTTTGGTCGGATGACAGTCAGATAACTCAAGATTAGGGAGAAGTGGATCATAGTCGAACTTGTGAGCAAAGAGCTTATGGTTGGTATCAGTGTAGTGGATATCAGCCAATATATTTGACTCGTCGACCGTTATAAAGGTTTCATGAACAAAAAATCATGTTTCTGATATTTGAATTTGCAAAATATCATTTTGCAATATATCGACCAATATATCATCAATCGACTAAAATATGGGCAGATATATTAGCCAATATATCTTTGTTAGAAAAACTCATGTAAAGAGTCCATTATTGGGCCCATTTTTGTTTTTTCTCTTCTCTCCTCTTTAGTCACACATCATGTATATGATAGATTCTCTCTCCTTACTCCTATATATCTGTATTCTCTCCTTGTATTTACACATATAAGAAATACATACAAGTTTTTGAGCTCTTTCTACATGATATCAGAGGGACTCGTTGCCTCCCGCGGACTCCACACTCTAACCGCCTTCCTCTCCTGCGGTCTCCTGCGGCTTGCAACGTCTGTCCGCTCCTCTCCCTTAGCCACTCGGCTAACTGCAGCATGCATTCTTCTGTGGCCTCTATCTCTGCTTTCGCTCCCTCTTCCTCTCTGTGGTTGCACCCTCCTCCTCGGGCTTCTTATAGCCACCTCCTCTCTCTGTCCCGTGGGATTCACTTCTCCAAGTTGTTCAAACTCAATCCGCTGCGGGCTCCTCTTATCTGTTGCGGGCTCTTCTCGTCCGCTGCGGGCTCCTCATGTCCACTCCAGGTTTTTCTCTCCTTCTCTACTTCACTCCTTCCTTGTGAGCTTCTACCTCAGACCGCGCTCTCTTCTCACTCGCGGTCTCTTGATTTATCCGGCCGCGGACTACTCCTAACCGTTGTGGGTTCTCTTCTTTAGGTCCGCTGAATTTGCCCCATTGCGGACTGCTCCTGTCCGCCGCGGCCTCTCTCAACTCGCAACTTGCCTGCCTCATCTAATCGTCGTGGACTGCTTCAGTTCGTCGCGAACTGCTTCTCCTCGCATCATGTCGCGGACCCGCTGCCTTCTCTTGTCGCTTGAGTTCTGCTACTCGCGACCTCTTCTCGCGGCTTCTCCTACACGCTGCCTTCTCTATCCGCTCGAGTTATTTTTCAACTCGCGACCACTTCTTCTATCCGCTCGAGTTCTTCTACTCGCGGTTTCCTCTCCTTGTCCGCTCGTGTTCTTCTTGCGGCCTCCTTTGCTCTGACCGCTGTTGTGCTCACCAAGACCATGCGGACTATCTTCTTTCCGCATTTTGGTCGCGATCTGTCTGATCGCTGGTGTCCATAGTGTGACTGTGCGGTCTATTGTTTTCCCGCATTAAGGTCGCGGTCTTCTCCTTCCCTACCTGTCGTACGGTCTCTGGTTCTTTCTCGCTGCGGTCTCCATCTCCTGCTGCTTCTATGGGCTCTTCTGTCAACTCCACTGGCCCGGCGGCTAGTCCGCCTACAGACCGTCTGGCTTGTCCTGCAGACCGCCCGGTTTGTTCTACTGAAATCCGCGACGAGATGCGAATAACTACTATTTCTCTCTCTGGGAAGAAAAACTTTATCTTTTGGGTGCATTATGTTCGACGGGTTCTTCAGGCCAAAGGCCTCTTGCCTCACCTTACTCAGGCACCTCCTTCTCCTCCTACCGATGAATGGCTCCGCAATGATGGTCGCGTTCAGACTTGGCTCCTTAATTCCTTGGATGGTGAACCTTATCAGATGGCTATGTACCACGACACCGCCAATGCTATGTGGGATGAGTTGTATTCCTTATACTCAGGCCGCGACAGCCTTCAGCATCTCTACGACATACTCACTGATCTTCTCGCAAACGACACTGGCGGGGCTTCGGATATGATCTCCTTTGTCGCTCGAGCCAAGACCCTTGCTGAGGCCTGGATCCAGCATCAATCGTCTACCAATGATCATGTTGCTTAGCGCACTCAGAAGGAAGCTGTCTGCATTGCCATCATGATGGCTCGTCTTCTGTCTCATCTTCAGAGCATTTGAACTCAGGTCCTGGCTTCTCCCACAATACCGTCTTTCTTTGATGTTTGCTCCAGGCTTCTCCGCGTGTCACCTCCTCTGGATACTTCTGCTCCTCCCCCGGCCCTTCTTCAGCAGGCTCCTTCGCTCCTACCGTCCCCTCCTACCTCTGCTCGAGGCGGACGTTCGGGATCTCGGGGCTGTGGGCGTGGTGGCTGGGGTCGGTCGAAGTGTTCCTATTGCGGGAAAGACGGCCACCTTGAGGTGACCTGCTACCGGAAGATAGGTTATCCTCCTCGTCCGACGGCATCTGTTGTTGCTGACGCTCCCTCTGCCGCCCCTCCTGATCTTGAGGTTGTTCGTCTCCAGCTCCAGCAACTCCAGGGGCTACTCAACCTGCCCTCTGCCTCCATTGCCTTCGTATCCAACACAGGTACTGCTTGTTTATCCACATGCCCATGCTGGATCGTGGACTCAGGTGTCACTCATCACATTACTTCGCGACGGCCTGCCCAGTACTCGAATTCTCCTTATCTGAAGTCTATCACTGTGGCCAATGGGGCGACGATTCCCGTCTCCGGCTCGGCGGATCTTTCTCTCAACTCATTGATCTCCTTTCACTCGGCTCTTCATGTTCTAAGCTTCCCTTCAATTTACTTTTTGTCGAACGTCTTACTAGTGATCTTGAATGTTCTGTCATATTCACCTCTTCTTCTTGTGTTATACAGGACCGGCGGACGCAGAGTACCATTGGCAAAGGCACACTGCGGAACGGGCTCTACCTTCTCGATGACTCTCCCACCATTCTCTCTTCTGTCTCTTTCACTGAGTGGCATCGACGTCTTGGGCATGCCCCTCTGCCAGTTCTCCAGCGGGCTCTTCCTGATCTCTCACTTCATCTGTTTCAGTGTGGGTTCTGTATGTTCGGCAAGCAGCCGCGTTCTTCTTTTCCTACGCATTGTACACATAGCGATGCTCCGTTTGATTTAGTTCATTCTGATGTATGGGGCCCTTTTAAGATTACAAGTATTTCTGGTTTTCGTTATTTTATCACATTTATTGATGATTACTCTCGTACTACGTGGCTATACTTACTTCATGATCGCTCCGAGCTGCCCAGTGTTTTTTGGGATTTTGTCCTTGAGACCCGTACACAATTCCACACAACCCTAAAAACATTTTGCACCGATAATGCTCGTGAATACACCGGTCACGAATTTACAGATTTGTGCTCTGAATTCGGGATTATTCATCAAACATCTTTTGCCAACATACCCCAGCAAAACGGCGTTGCCGAAAGAAAAAACCGTCAATTACTCGATGTCGCCCGCTCACTCATGCTTCAAATGAACGTTCTCAAACCTTACTGAAACTTTGCGGTCTCCACTGCCTGCTTTCGCATCAACCGTCTCCCATCCTCCGTCCTCCACTATGCTACACCGTTCAGCCTACTATTTCCCTCCACTCCGGCATTTCCTCTCCCGCCTCGTGTCTTTGGCAGCACCTGCTACGTCCACCGTCGGGGGCCGTCCTCGGATAAGTTGGATCCTCGGGCGGCTAAACACATCTTCGTCGGCTATTCGCGCACCCAGAAGGGCTATGTCTGTTATTCTCCGGCTTCTCGAAAGATCTCGTTCTCTGTTGATGTTACCTTCTGTGAAGAACAACCATTTTTCACTGCTCCTTTACCCGCTCATCTACCACCAGCTCCTCTCCAGCCATCCATCCCACGACCGGTTATCCCTGTTACTGCACCACCTTCACCGGGACCCCTGCACCGGCTCCTGCTCCCTCCAAACCACATGTTATCTGTGTCTACACTCGTCGCCCTCCTGGTTTCGTTGCCCCTCTGCAGTCGGCCTCAACCACGGATACTCGGTGTCCTGCTGATCAGGTACCGCCCTCCACTTCTCATCATCTGGCCAACTACGTCTCCCTCCATCGTCTTTCTCCCCTCCTGCAAACATTTGCTACTTCTCTTTATTCGGTCTCTGTTCCTAACTTTGTGCAGGAGGCGCTTCAATATTCAGGCTGGCGGGTCGCCATGGAGGAAGAAATGTCTACTCTCTGGGCTAACCAGACATGGACTGTAGTACCTCATCCTCCAGGTCAGAAACCGGTAGGGTGTAAGTGGGTCTTTGTCATCAAACATGGTGTTGATGGAACAATTGACCGTCTGAAGGCTCGTCTCGTGGCTCGTGGTTTCAGCCAGCAACAGGGGCTCGACTATGAGGAAACTTTCTCTCCGGTGGCCAAGCTCAATACCGTCGTGTCCTCATCTTCGTCGTTGTCCATCGCCAGTGGCCCCTATTCCAACTGGATATCAAGAATGCTTTTTGAATGGGGATCTCCAGGAAACAGTATATATGCAGCAACCACCCGGGTTTGAGACCACGTGGGAGTCTCAAGTCTGTCGTCTTTTGAAGGCTCTATATGGTCTCAAACAATCCCCACGGGCAAAGTTTGACAAATTCAGTAAGGCCCTTTGTGATATTGGTTTTACTCAAATCTCGGTCGACTTCTCACTGTTTACTCGTCACCAAACAACAGAAACGGTCCTTCTGTTAGTATACGTTGACGATATCAACATTACAGGAGATGACTCACAAGGGATACAGACAGTCAAACTACATATAAGTTTCGTCTTTCAGACAAAGGATTTGGGGTCCCTACGATACTTCTTGGATCTTGAGATTATCAGACGGCCAGATGGGCTTGTCCTCTCTCAACGGAAGTATTGTCTCAACCTCCTTCATGATGCAGGTTATTCATGCTGTAAGCCGAGTGAGACCCCTATGGATGTAAACCACAAGTTGTGCGCCCAGGCATCTGACTCGGATCTCCTACTCCAGAATTTAGAATATTATCATCGCCTCATTGGAAAATTGATCTCACGGTAACCAGACCCGATATTTCATTCGTTATTGGTATTGTCAGTCGATACATGCACTCTCATCGAAGATCTCATCTTCAGGCTGTTTAATACATTCTCAGATACCTTAAAACAACTCCTGGTCAAGGACTTGTTTACAGAACCTCTTCTTCAGCTCCAACATTGGTGGCATACTCCGATGCTGATTATGTTGGTTGCCTTGATGACTGGCGATCTACCAGTGATTTTTGCACCTAGTTTGGAGGACTTTTGGTTACATGGCGAAGCAAGAAACAAGTGGTCGTTGCTTGATCATCAGCTGAGGCAGAATACCGGGCAATGACATCTGTAGTGTCTGAACTGACGTGGCTTGAGAGTCTTCTCACTGATCTGGGTGTAAAACTACCTTCACCAACTCTTCTCCTCTGTCACAGCCAAGCTGCTATACATATCGCCAAGAACTCGGTCTTCCACGAAAAAACAAAGCACATTGAAGTCGACTGTCACTTCATCTGGGAGAAAGTTCAAATGAAGAAGCTCGATCTAAAGCATGTCCCAGGGACTGAACAAGTTGTGAATGTCCTCACAAAGGCTCTTTACAGGCCCCTCTTCTATCAGTGCTTGTCCAAGCTTGGCGCATACGATTTGTAAGCTCCAGCTTGCGGGAGAGTGTTAGAAAAGCCCATATAAAGAGCTCATTATTTGGCCCATTTTTGTCTTTTCTCTTCTCTCCTCTTTAGTCTCACATCATGTATGGGATTGATTCTCTCTCCTTCTTCCTCCTATATATTTGTATTCTCTCCATGTATTTATACATATAAGAAATACATACAAAGCTTTTTCTACAATCTTGACGGTACATTAATAGATTTTTAAATTTATCTTATTTAGCATATAAATTGGAGCAAGTTGGAGCAAACATATTGTACAGATTGTAGGCTCCAAGCTTGGAAATGAATTGTTGGTAGAGGGAGCAAGGCAAGACCGTGATGAGGATATCAAAGATTTGATCGGCTACGAGAATATGTCACGGATCGATTTCGCAATGTTGAACTTTTTTCTGAACGAAATTACAATCTACTTCAATATGCTTGGTACGTACATGAAAAAATGGATTCTCAGTGATATGAATGTCAGCTTGATTATCGCATTAGAGGATAGACAGAGAGGGCAAGTTGACATCGAGATTCATAAGAAGACTCTCCAACCAAGTGAGTTTAGAGACCGCAGGCATCATCGAACGATACTGAACATTTGCAGAGAAGAGTGCGACGCTGTTTGATTCTTGCTCCTCGAAGTGGTCAGGTGCCCTCCAAAATGTGTAATAACCACTCGTACACCGGCAATCATCGAGTGAGCCAGCATAATCTGCATCAGAATAGGAAATCAATGATAGGGAAGAGAAAGGTTTATATACAAGCCCTTATCTGCGTTGTCTTCAGATATTGTAGGATTCGTTCAACAGCTTGAAGGTGGAATATCTGAGGAGCAAGAATGGACCGACTGACCACACCCGGTGAATGAGATTTTTGACAGTCAGATAACTCAAGATTAGGGAGAAGTGGATCATAGTCGAACTTGTGAGCAACGAGCTTATGGTTGGTATCAGTGTACTGGATATCAGCCAATATATTTGACATGTGGACCGTTATAAAGGTTTCATGGACAAAACATCACGTTTCTGATATTTGAATTTTGCAAAATATCATTTTGGAATATATCGACCAATATATCATCAATCCACTAAAATATAGGTCGATGTATTCGACAATATATCTTGATAGTACATCAATAGATTTTTAAATTTATTTTATTTAGCATATATGGTTTAACAAAACAAAACAAAATTGTTTTCATTTTTTTAATTTTGTGACTTAGCTCTCGTCCCACTTTTTGCTTCCTCTGACTTTCTTCAATATGCAACTATGTCGTTGACGTTATTTTTGCTTGACCTTTGTATTTTGGACCGGGGATTCTTTATCTTCGATTGTTGTCGACGATTTCTGAGTTTCCTACTTCTTCTGTCTTTCTTTCTCGTATAATATTGTCATTACTTATGTAACATACAATGTTTATAGTAATTTAGTAGACTTAAAATTCCAATAAATATTAAAATGCTAACCTATCAACGTATATAAAAAGGGGCAGTTCGGTGCACAAAGCATCCCCGCGCAACAAGGGTTAGAGAAGGGTCCTACCACAAGCGTGAAATGTATGTAGGGAAACTTTACCATACATTTTTGAAAGAGGCTGCTTCCAGGACTCAAACCTATGACCTTAAGGTCCCACGATAACACCTTAGTTTGTGCGTGAAGGTTTCCCTTCTAACATATCGACGTATATAAATTTAAAAAATGAATATATGTATATAAAATTATTATGTATATAGATATTTAAATATTAAAACTCGATATATGAAATATCCCCGATATATCCTCCAACATGAAAAACTCAAACTAACGTGTCACAGACACCTCACATATGCAACCTTGGTTATAATACATTGGTATATTAGTACGCTTGTAATCTAAGTAGTCGTCATACTGGAGAAGATCGATGTGGTGCTTCCGTTGAGATAAAGTAAGTCCATCGGGTCGACGAGCTACCTCAATAACCTAGAAGTATCGGAGGCGGCCCAAATCTTTTGTTTGAAAGTGTGAGGTCAAGTGTTTCTTGATCGTAGAGATACCATTCAGATCATCACACGTGATGATAATATTATCAACATAGACCAATTATCACTGTGCCTTCATGGCGACAACGTGTAAATAAGGAGAAGTTAGCCGAACTCTCAGTGAATACCAAATCTAGAACAACTCGACTATATTTGTCAAACCAAGTGCAAGGGGACTGCTTAAGGTTATAGATAGATTTTTTGAGGCGGCGGGCAAGAGACTCCTATGTGGTTTCATAACCAGAAGGCTCCTACATATAAACGGTCTCCACAAAATCTC
Organism: Platanthera guangdongensis; assembly: GCA_039583875.1. Lineage (NCBI taxonomy): Eukaryota > Viridiplantae > Streptophyta > Magnoliopsida > Asparagales > Orchidaceae > Platanthera > Platanthera guangdongensis. Next base: position 20,919,306 of record CM077157.1, on the reverse strand, counting down.
ATTAATAAATGCATTATTGACATCAAGTTGATGCAAATGTAATGTCAATGGAAGACGAGCTTTGAGGCGCTCAATCGTCCGATCATATTTGATGTCATATTGTTGCATGAAACTGCGAGCTACAATACGGGCTTTGAGGCGCTCATCCGCCTGATTAGGACGGTGCATAACAGTTAAGACTCATTTACATCCCACACGGGATTGGCCGAGAGAAAGGAAAATGAGGTCTCATGTCTAATTAGCCAAGAGGGCGGTCCTTTCATCATCCATCCCGGCCACCACCCCGAATGTTGGAGAGCTCCTGCACAAGGTGAAAATAAAAGACAAGAAGACCGCAAACCTGTTAAGTTCCAAAGATAAGCAGTGAAACAAGACAAAATGAGAGATAATATGAGTTGTAGGAGGATCAGCAGATTGAGAAGCGTCATTAGTACTGACAGTCTCGAGGAATCTGCACGAGGACGACGACGAGTGTCCGCATTTAGAGAGGGAGGAAGAGAAAGTGGTGTTGGAAGTGTAGGAGGTGGGTCACTGGTGATTGGGACCATGCGATGCGGGATAACATGTGAGGTATCAGGAGGAGACGAGTAGAAGGGGTGATCCTCAAGGAAGGTGACATCAGTGGATGTTATCATTTTCTGATTGGTGAGAGAGAAACACACAACCCTTCTATGTACGAGAGTACCCAACAAAAATATATTTAGTAGCACCTGGTACAGGTACGCCCATGGGAAATACAAGAGGAGAAGGGAGTTGCAAAATTTATGATGGTCGAAGACGTGATTAATTAAATAACGGGTGGTAGTGATAACAAAATTTTAATCGATCTTGGGAACCTGCATTTGAAACTTTAGGGAGCAGATAACCTCAAGGAGGTGGCGGTTCTTCCGCGCAGCCACACCGTTTTGTTGTGTTGTATAAACACATGATGTTTGATGGATAATATCCAAGGTATTGTAAAGTTCCTGGAATTCGTGAAATTGAATACGGTCGGAAGAATTTTGATGTAGCGTGACGTTGAATATGAGATTCATCGATGAATAAGAGGGAAGCAACATAGTAATTCAGAGCAATCATGTAGTAAACACGCTTACGTCATGCGAAAATGGTCATCAGTAAAGTAAGAAAGTAACAATATTCAGATAAACTAGCAGTTTTACAAGTATCTCAAACGTCTAAATGAACAAAATCAAATGGAACAGAGCTCCAAGTACAACAATGGGAGAAAGCAGAACGATGATAGGATTCAGATATAAATTCAAAAAATGTAAAATTAAGAAGTATCTTCTGTAGTATATGAAGAGGAGTGTGGCCAAGTCTGATGCAACCCAAGTTTGCATCTTTATTTTATTCACAGTATTTTTATTTGAGTTGTGCGCGTCTTTGCACATTTTATATATTAGCTTTCACGCATATGTTTGTACCGCATATGTTACTCACGCTTCTATCATATGGCTTATTGGTATGACCGGACAATAAGACCATAAATGAAAAGGTATGTTAAATTAGGACTAGTGTTAATAAAGGCAAGCAAGTATTTTTAAATTGACTATTTCATATAATTTAAAATTTAATAACATTGAAATTAAAGTTATATTTATAATTTTTGGTGAGGGAATACCTAAAGTTCTCATTGTCCTTTCAAGTCTCCTCATATTCATTTCTTTCTTTAAACCCCTAATTTAAAGAGGAAAAAAGGCTTATTTATTAAAGAAAATCGTCGCCGGAATTTTCCCCCTTTTCCATAGTCAGCCTCTGTAACAACCTGATTTTATAACTATGATAATTATTATTATTATTATTATTACTTATAAAAAATTATTTTTCCCCTCCTTATTAACCTAACCCGAGCCCCCCCACGCCGGTTCTCTTATTCCCGCAAAGCCGCAACCCGTGGGCCCAGGGTTTTCGCAACCCGCAAACAATCCCGTATCCGCCGCAGCTCCCGCACGCGCCGATCCCGTCTCCAGCCAGCCGCACGCAGGTCGCCGCCTCCTCCTGCTCCAGGCGCCGACTCCTCCGACTTCTCCTCTTGCTTTGGTCGACAACTTCCCCTCCTCCTTTTGCTAGGGCTGGCGGACTACTGCTCCTCCAGAGGCCGACTGCTCCCTTCCCTCTTTCTCCTACGGCCGGCAAGGCCTCTTCGTCGATTAGCGAGGGCAGCCGCATCTTCTCCCTCCAGCAGCCCCCTCTCCGCTTTCTTCTCCGTTTCCAGAGGTCGATTGCTTCAGCTTCTCCTCTATAGGGACGGCAGTCCCTTTCCTCCTCCCTCTTCTTCGTCGATTTGGCAGCGGATTTCCAGAAATGACTAGGGTTTGAGTTCCCTCTCTTCTTTGGGCCCGGTTTTGATTCTGATTGGTAAGTTTCCCCTCTTGTTCATCTCTATTCAGATTTCAATGAATTTTCTTGGAAAGTTTGTGCTCTGATTTCATATATTTTGTGATTCATGATTTTTACCACAATCGTAATCGTCTAACCCTTGTGTGTTTGTATTTTCCGGCGCCGCTCCTCGATTCAGTTGGTGGAATCTCTCCAAATCTCTCTCCGAATTAGGGTTTTCCCAAGCCTAAGCGCCGCTAAGTCTTCGTTTTCGCGTGGGAATCTCTGCGCCCCTCACCTTTGAGGGAGGTAAATTTCTTAGTCCCTCTCTTATTTGAATCTTGCGATAATTTATTTCTTGTGCTAACGTTAGTGTTTTTGATAACTCATTATCGTATATGGTGGTTCTTCAGCAGGTCTGATATCAAGTTTTCCAATTTCGCCTGTGACGCAATTTGGACTCCTCCGTCAGCTTCAGTTTTTTTGAGGCAAGTAGAGATCACCTCTCTCTTGCAAACATTGAACTTAATTGTTTTGTCTGATCTTATGTTTATTTTGAATCAACCATTGATAGCTTGTTTCGTCAGAAAAATTTAGACATTTAATCATTTATTAGAATTTTTCCTAGTTTGAGGTTCACGCGATAGAATTAGCACGAGTCGTGAATATAAATAATGATATTTGAGTAATTGGGAGATGAGTTAGTGAACGATGATTAATTGGATATGTAAACCGATGGATTCTGTCTTTTTGAAAAATAATTTGAAGAACAGAAGAGCGTTAATCACGAGCAACAGTGTCACGATAATAATTGTAATGAATTCTGATTAGCAATTATATGATTGATGTTTTGATGTATCATGCTCGTAACGCACCTTTTTATGTGGAAAATACTTGAGTGCAAGGATGATTTAACCTAGATGATTACTTGGCTTCCTCGATCCAATACATGTCAGCTTACCTCGGCGATTTTACTCGAAAAATCTTCCGGTTATCATGACCTTAATCCCTTCGAACTTGCAAGAGTCAAAACTCACTGTTTGATTCCTGCTGTGTTGTCGAATCTAGTTTTTGATGTTTGTCTGGTTTCTGACGTCTGTCTGATTTCTGATGTCTGTCTGGTTTCTAATGTCTGTCTGATTGTAAGACCCGAGTAAAACTTATTTTCAATCTGATCTTTCTCGTTGACGTGAATCTGTTTCACGATCTGAAGTTTCCTCTCATAATGTTGTCATAAAATAATATGATAAATAATCTCGTATGAAACTCGAAAACAAATCTGTGGTTGTAAGCAGATCCTTGAACTGTAGCGTCTAACTGGGCATCTGTCTGTTGTCATGGTCACGGCAAGCAGGATTACTTTTTCGATAAGACTTGCACTCAGATATGATCATGAGACATGTGCGCCCGCTATAGCACCTACACACGTCATCGATCACGACTTACAACATTTTACATAAATAATTTTAGGCTATTCTCCGGAGTAGTCTAATAAACTAACTTGTTTTGTTTAGCTCTGTTATTTGCTTGTCTCAAATAGTTTTGCTTCATGAGATACTGGTACACTCATGCTTTTCTGTTTCTGTTATTGTTCTATACTTTGTTTTGCTCATTCTGTTTATTTCAATGTTCTGAAACTTTTCATTTGTGTTTTGGAATTACCTTAGCTTTCGTGACACCGCCGTCATGTTCCTGAGCCCGATCTGCATCAAGTTTCTGTTTTCCGATGATTGATCTTCTAGCCGTATCAGGTTTGATGTTTTTGATTCACTTCTTTTACTGTCAGTGGTTTTCTTTATGTGATAATTATGAACAGTAATACATGTACAATTGTTACGCTATATAAATATTTATGTACTAGTATCTGAATATAATGCATGTGCACTCTCTGTTACATCATAATGACATGAAAATTATAGTAGTAGCCTGTAAAACATGAATTTTACAAAATACATATGCATTTAAAACTTTGAAAGCATCTGCATAAAAAAATCAAACTGTTTTTCTCCAAATTAACTACTTAAAAACTATTTTCATTGTTCTCTGCATCCGCCTTATCAGGCATGGTTTTCTTTGCGCCCATGCCTGTGGCATCACGACTTGTCCCGAAGCGCACTCTGACTTTTGTCGAGACGGGTCGTGACAGTCCTCCGCCCTCTAATATCCCCTTAATTTAATATGCAAAATACTTTTTCAAAACTATTTGGCTATTCTATAAAGTAACAAATTCCCAACGTAAATGGGAGCTGGAAGAAAAAGTCAAAACAGAGGTTACTCTCTATTTCGACTTATCAAGTCGAACCCTGCTTCCCGCCTGCGAGCGCCCTAGCCTCGCCTCCACCTCCCGCACCATTCTCGGCCTTCTAGAATGCCTCCACTGGCGAGCCCTATCTCCAACGAGTCCTCAAATCTCGCCCAACTAAGATCTGATGGCTTCGTCGCTCGAACTCCACCGTCCAGACAGACGAACCTCCGCCAGTTTGCTTCTTCATACTCGTCCAGACCTCCTCCGCATCTGATCGGCCCCCAATCAGTTTTCTCGTCCCCTTCTGACCTCCTCTTCGAATTTTTGTGGGTAATGTAAAACTCTGGTCGAGGAAATATAACTCCCTTGGGCCTCTTCGACCCAGTTTGGATACGTCGTTGCGCTCGTGCTCTCTTGGTATATCCCTCGACTCATCTCATGTCTCGTTAATTATTAATATAATCTTATGCTTTAATATTGTGATCTTAATTTTAAGAGCTCGCATGCCAAACCTAACATTATTCATGTTTGGCATTTGCTTAAAAATTATGTTTCCCCTTTCACGTCGTTGAAAAGTTTGTCGATGAGTTAGCTATAATGTTGAACATATGCGAACGTTAAATATTTTTGGGCGGTTATGAACGCTATGGCAGTTATCAATAGAAATTGTTCGTGAAATTTTGAAAAATGACACGTAATTTAATGTTGAACTCAAATTTTATTTTATAAAATTAATCTGTGAATTTTAGAATACATCAAAATCGCAAGTGTCAATCCACAGAAGTGATAGAGGATAGTGTTGAAGAATGGTCCAGACTATATAGGCCATTTGACAGTCGTCTTTTACCAATGATACTCCATGTCTGTCAATCATGCACCATAAAGAAAGAAGAAGAAAAAGTGTTGAAGCAGTTAATGTAGAAGTTATCAGTTTCATATTAATATTTAGGTCCATATAACAGTCTTTAGGTATATATGGGTATAGTCCCACATTGACAATTTGAGTTTACGAGTCTTTGTATGTCCTATATATTGCCCTTTTGTGATAGAATAAACTTGCACTTCTTATTTCTCTCTGATATTTCAACATGGTAGCAGAGCAGTAATTTATTCCTCCCTGAAATTTTTTGCCCTAAAATGTTGGAGCCCTAAAATTTCTGGATGGCGGCTTCCGCTCCCGCTACTAAGCTTTCTCCCGATCTCACGTGGCATCCACATCATCGACAACTTCGACAGCTGCTCCTCTGCTCCAATTGATGACTGATCTACTTCATCTCGTGTCGTACTCATCAGTTGCTTTTGTCCCGACGACAATCACTTCTCTTGTGAGCCGCTCTGGTGCTTTCTCCCAAAAGTTGTTTTGTTTCTTTCGTCAAGCTTGTTCGCAGAATCGTTTGATGTTCATCAACAAAGAAAACCCTCCCTTTTCGAAGATGTGAATCTCTCTTCTGTTCCAATCGACTTACTCCTTTGTCGATCCTGTTTCAACCGGTTGTTGCTCGTCGACACTCTTGTGCTCCCTCTCGTCCACTTCTATGCCGACAGCTCAGTCGTCGTTCCCTTCGATTTTAACCTCTGTTGATCTCGTCATATATCTTGTCTTCGTCCCCGGCTATTATCGTCATACACTCCATCTAATCCTATCAACAATGTTGCTCCAGTCGTTGTTCCCTTATGTCGACGATCCAATCCATTTGACTGCTACTTTGACGAGGATGAACGCCTTTTCAGATAAAGTCTCTCAAGGCAGAGCCGTCGTTGGCTGCTCCGCATCGCGCCGACTGCTTCTCTCCTTGATGTTTTTGCATCTTATTGGCGTGTTCCAACCTCCGCCCCTTCACTGCTCCAAATCCATCTATCGATTGCAAATGCGTCGACTGATTTTGTTGATTCCATTCGTTGTTACCCCTTCTAGTAGGGTGTTTTCCTCTCTTCGGTGATGAAACTTCACGTTGATTTGGTTGTTTCTGTGTCTTTAATAATCTTTGAATTGTCGTTCTTGTTTTATATTATTATATATGTTTATCGTATGCCTTCATGCATGTGTGTTCCTATGAGTGGGAATATTGGGGACAAAGGCGACTCGGATGGCATTTCCGAACTCTCGCCTTAGACACACACGACCCTCTAGGCTTATGTTTTGTGTTGTTTGCGTCTCCCCAATTTTCTTCGTTGATTGGAATATGGTATGGTATTTGTTGGTTGACCTATATTCCAGCATGTTGTGTCGTGTGTGCGGATTGTGTTATGTGGGAGTATCCCCGGTGACCCTTCTGTTGACTTGATTCCAGCGGGTTGTGTCGTGTGGAAGTATCTATGGTGACTCGTTTGTTAACTTGATTCCATTGGGGTTATGTCATGTGGGAGTATCATTGGTGGCCCGTTCATTGTCTTGTGTCCAACGGGTTGTGTCGTGTGGGTATGTATCCCCGATTGCCCGTCTGTATTCTAGCGGCTTGAATCGGATAGGTTTGTGTCTTGTGGGATCATGATGTGTGGGACCACCCTTTGTGTGAATTATCCCTGAAACACCCTTCTGATATTTTGTCCCACATAGCGCTACTTACATTTCCTTAATATGACGTTTCCAAGTTGGAGGTCCCCCCCGAGCTTGAGGGGGAGTGCTGAAGTTATTAGTTTTATTTTAATATTTAGGTTCATATAATAATCTTTAGGTATGTATGGGTTTAATTTTATATGACGTTTTCAAGTAGGAGGTTTCCCCTCCATCTTGAGGGGAGTGATGAAGTTATTAGTTTTATAGTAATATTTAAGTTCATATAATAGTTTTTAGGTATGTATGAGTTTAGTCCCACATTGTCAATTTGAGTTTACGAGTCTTTGTATGTCTTATATATTTCTCTTTTGTGGATGAATAAACATTCACTTTATTTTTCTCTCTAATATTTCAACAGTTAAGATCATAAGTGGACTGGAAGAGAAAAGAATAACTTGTGAGCCAAAGACATGAAGTACATAGCGTAGAGAAATAGATGAAGTGAGAGGAACATCTCTTGATTTGCAAACTGGGATGATTTCTCCATTGACAATAGTGATAAATTTGAGATTGACTCTGTTTGTGCACTAAGAAGGTTTCTGCGGAGTAATGCGATAGGTGGCCCTGGAGGCCACTATCTAGGAGCTACGAGGAAATAAAATATACCTTTATTGGAGGTAGAGACAACAGATCTTGAGGTCCGAGTAACCAGCCCCCGCAGATGCTAGAGTTCCTACCACATGGAATCAATGTTTGAGCGGGACAGGCTAGAAGCATCCACTGTCGGAGAGGCGTTGTGAAGAGGAGGCTTCGGGAATCCATGTTTCCAGTAACAAGAAGCTTATATATGGTTTGTCGGACCACGGTGGATATACATGCGAGTACATTCTCCCATGGAAAGATTTCGTCCATCATGTCAACCTTCTCGAGACCAGTGGCGACCTCCACAATACCTAATAGATGGTGTGTGGGCTTCAGCAGAGTGTTGGAGTAGAGCAGGAAAGAGAGTCAAGGAGGCGTCAGTGGGCAGAGTCACCTTCAAAATCATTGAGCAAACATCTGAGAAAAAAGGAAATTGAGAGGGATAGAAAATTGGCACACACACTATGTAGATGAGGTAGAACATGTGACATCATCAGCGCGATGCAAACAGCTTCCTTCTGATCCGTTGGGTAGTGAAATCCAAAGTCATACACTGGTGTTTAATCCACGCTCAACGAGAGTCTTTTACCGCACCATAAACGATGTCAGGTCACCATCCGAACCTGATTCAACAGTTTGGAGATCCCCAAAAAGATCGAACAAATGTTAAAGGGTATCATGTCGCAAACAGAGAGACTTTGGTTCATCCACATGGTCTTGCAGCCTTGAGGTGCATGGACATGCGATATGGTTCACTATCCATGAAATTTAAAATTCAAGACTGAGCTCAACCATCATCTCGAAGTCATTGCTCGATGGGTTCAACAGGAGGGACGTGAGTCAAATGATCAAGAAGACCCTTGATCTGGACTCTGGAGTACTCGACGCACCGAGTGAACCCACTCAACAAAATTTTTCTTCTCATTGAGGGAGATAGCGGTTATTCACAGGTCGCCGCGGACTTCAAATATGGGAGCTGAAAGAAGGTAAAAATGGTGGATGAGGTCGACGCAATATTCGTTCCCATGTCATCGGCGAGCTCAAGCCGGGAGCGGGTTCAAGCCTTGTGTTCGACAAGTCCTGGAAGCATGGAGAGTTCAAACAGCTTGGATGAGCTCAAGCCAAAAGGTTGACGAGAACTGGGTAGAAGAACGGCTAGTTCTGTGGCAGGAGAAGTCCGCGACCTCTGAAGGAGGGAGCGGCGACTGTGAATATGCAGGTGTCGGAGAGCTATGCGATCAGAGGAGTCGGCGAGACCTTGATTGTAGGAGGGGGTAGGCTCTGTTGTGGAAGGAGGCATCAATTTGTTGGAAAGTAGGCCACAACAAGACAAGGAGAAGAAGAATCAACAAGTTCTGTGGCAGGAGGAATCGGCGAGTCCAGGAATTGGATGAATCGGTGAGTCCAGGAATTGGATGAATCGGTGAGTCCTGCTTCATGAGTAATCGATGAGATCAGCGGAATAAGGCATTGAGCACACCAACGGGAGGAGTTGGAAGCTCTGGTTCTGGATATCAGAGGTTGGCGAGCACACGAGCGGTCTGGAAGACTATAACATGCGGGGTGGGGACATGTGGAAGTTCATTTTCGAATAAGCATGGGAAAACCGACTTTAGTGAGCTTCGAGATGTGACAGTGAGTTCTAGTTATGGGAACCGACGAGTTCCAAGCTTAATCTAGCAAGCTTTGTAGGCTTAGGCCACAAAGTCCATGTGGCGGGTAGAGTGAACAGAGGAAGTGAGTTCAATCGGCAAGAGTAGGAACTCAATCGTCGAAAATTTTACTTAAGAAACCTCGCTCTGATACCATGTATAAAAGTGAAATATGATGCAAAATAATTTTTATTATTTCACCAAAGATATAAAAATACAAGTACAAGCACACATATATATAGATGGGAGAAGTGACAACTAACTCCAAACCACGATGTGGAACTAATCTATACATGAGAGGGATCGCCTAAAGGGCCAAAGAAGTGGGTATTTACATAGGGCTTCTACAGACATATTTCTTCTATAACTATAAATTAGGTAAAGCGATTTTGAAGAATTAAAAGGTTTTGAATTAAATTAAACATGATCAAATCATCACAATAGTAGCATGGTATGTTTATCTCTTAGCATTAGTAATCATCTTCCTCGAAATCTATTCTTGAAAAATATAAAGAGGCAAAGAAAATAAAGAATTTATCAGCTATGCTTATTTTACCATTATTTGAACCAGGGGTATATGAATCAAATATATTAGGTGAACAAGTATGATTACAAGCCATTGAATCAAATGATCCAAGTGGAAAATTTTGACGTACCACAAAGAGATGAGCAACTCATTCCGGGGGGGGGGGGGGGGGGGGGGGGAACAGTTATGTAAACTAGATGATGATGAGTTAAAACATAGTACTTTTAAACATTTATCAATATTCTCTTTATTTATGTGGAATTGAACTAGCTTCATTCTCTGTAATTTGTAGGTTGCAATCATTTACTTTATGTTCTCCAATTAGATGTACTTTCATCAATCTGCCAGCAAGTATCAAGAGGACAACATAATTTATAGCAGTAGTCGCATCATGATTTAAAGTAATCCAACCAGTATTGGCTTCAATAGTAACTAGGCCATAACTCTTAGTTAAACCCCCTATGCTATTGCACTTCTTCACAAGCACAACCAATATGTGATTGTTGAGTGCGCCGCGTGGAATGGACGGTGATGTCTGAGCGTGTGTCGCGACTCGTTAAAAGGGGTGGTTTAGTCACACATCGCTCAGTGTGCTCTTTGGTTCTGGGTGTATAAGCGGGGTTGCCACTCCCCTAAATGCGTGGTTTGGGGGAGTGACACCGCAATGCTTTACATGGTATCAGAGCAAGGGGGCGTGTGGCGAGGGGGGTGTTGAGTGCTGTCGCAACTCGTTAAAAGGGGTGGTTTAAATTGCAGCACACATGGGTATGAGAGGTGATGTTAGTCCCCTCTTATAAAGGAGGTCCCAGGATCAATCCCCGGGCCTCAACAACCTACCTGTGGTTTCCGTAAAGTCGCACCCGAGAGATTTGGATGGGGATGTTCTTTGTCATTCGACTACAGTCGGCTAGGACCGAATTTGACCCAATATTCCAGTTTCATTCGAAGCTTTGGGGTCGGCCTAGTTTTTAACAAAAGATGGTCATCTTTTGTTAGAAACCAGGTCGGGGAAGCTCATTGTGAATCCTGGTCCAAGCCGACAGCAGTTGAATGGCAAACAATACCCCAACCAAATCTCTCGGGGCATACAACACACTTGGGTACCAGGAGCTCTCTCAAGGCCTTGATAAAGGAGGTCCCGGGATCAAACCCTGGGCCTCAAACACGAGGATTTCCCCATCGCGGCCATGCCCTGGGAGATTTGGTTGGGGATGTTGTTTATCATTCGACTGCAGTCGGCCAGGACCGGAATTCGTAATGAGCTTCCCCGACCCGGTTTCTAATAATGGCATATAAACTTCTAAAGCATTTCATTCAAAGAGGGCATAGGGCTTCGTCTAATAATCCTTTCACTAATCTCATCAAATGCAATGTTGAATGTAGCAAAAAATTAGAACAACTTAATAGAATACATGATTTTTAGATTGTGCTTACAATTAATAAGACTTCTTGATGGGGATCACACTTAGAGCACGGGCCGTCACCCAATGGGGACCGCAGTTCTATTCTCCTAGGTGTTGATCAGATCGTCATTTCGACGATCCGAGTCTATAGTCGCTTCCGGATCCCCGTTTGGATACTTCTATGTATTTTTAGAGGTTTTATTTAGTGATATCGGACAACTATCATGTATCGTCAATCATAGTCGCCCATGATAGCTACTCTAAGCATGTTTAATATAAAAAAGTGTGAGACGTCTGGTTTGAGGACTCAATACAGATTTTGGAGACGTTCTTCCAGGGAATCCGGCAATCTCTCCTAGTGTTGACTCCATGAAATTCTAAAGTGCTGATTCCTTAGGAGTTCAAGCAACAGCTGAACCCTGATTGCCCTCCAGTATAGCAACCCGCATACTCAAAACCCACGCCAAACAGCATCAGTTGTTTCACATTTCCACCTCCTTCTACAGCAACCCCTACCCACGATCACTCCTAGGTCACCAAAAAACTCAGCTGACCACTCCCCCTTCCAACATCCAGCCACCAGCACTCCAATCTTTCACATCAGACAGTCCAGAAGTTCTTCCCTGCCCCCACAAGGCAGCCCCAATCCCCAACCACTCCATTCTGAGCCCCACCCACCACCACAAAACCCCGGACCCACCTTCATACAACACTATCGCCCCATCTCCTCCACAAAACAGTAACGTCCCATCTCCGACAGCCCCCAGACAGATGTCGTTTCCTCTTCAGTTATTTGTTGCCGCCTCTACGATCATTGGATCTTCCTGCCTTCGCCTACGGCCCCTCTTTTGTGAGTGTTGGTTGTTTTGGTTTCATTATTCTTCACTATTGCTGTATGAGTATGGTTATTTATAAAATTATGGATGTCTCGCTATGCTAGTAATTTTTTGTGACTATTTGTGACTTGTAGAATCTTTATCGCTGGCACATGACAACTTTTGGCCCTAAAATCGAAGGAAAGTCTAATCTATTTGCTTGATCGAATTGTTTGCATACTGCTTGTGTTTGCTTGCTAAAGTTTTATATTTTATCATTAAAAGAAATTTATTGATGGATCATTAATTATGTGCATACATCATTCTAGGCCTCAATAAGATTTATTGCCCCGGCACCGCTCTAAGATTCCATTTGCTTATGGTTCACTTTAACGACCTACCAAGCATCACGTCCACTCATAATCATTGAATATGTCAAATTTTGTAATATTCGCTTCAGAGATTTGAATTATTTGGCAGCAATGTCAATCACATGTTGAACTTCTCCAAGTTTAATACTGAATTTTGTATTGATTGCCAAGTCAAAAACATATTTAAGTAACATTATCAAAAAATACCTTAGTTGTTAGATAACACAAATAATTGGAACTATAATTTCAATCAAAGAATGGGTAAGCCATGTCACTACCATAATATTTTTAGCATCCCGATTAGCATAAGCCCGATCAATGATATCCGGGAGCTGATTATCGCCACTCAAATAGCCAATTTTTCCTTTTCCTCTAATGTAAATTCAAAACAATTGAGACCAACATAAGAAATGAAGATAATTTGGAGTGGATGTGATGGGGGTTGTCAAAGGAGATGAGATAGCATAAGGCATGGCAACATCACCCAGGTTAATAATCGGACTAACGTATGTGGATACACAGACATAGTGAAAGCAGAAACAATGATGGAATATTGCACGACACAAATATGACAAGATATTGGTGGAACACCTGCCGAGAAGATAATGGAGACAATAAATTTGACAGGACGGAGAAATGAGGTTCAGAACGAAGATGGACAAAGAAAGCAGGTATGAAGCGAAGATGGACGGAGAAAGCGTGCCAGCAGCAAAGGAGGAAATAACTAATGTTGGGGAAGAGATGGATACATGTGTGGAAACTTCGAACAAAGACAATACTGAACGTGGAAGAAAACAAACACAAAGATTGTGTTAAAGAAGAGAAAAATCCCAAGGACACAAAGTGCCTGATACCATGCAAGAAATCCATGTATATGCTTTATTTCCTCTCATGAATCAGGGAGTCTTAAACCCTCCCCAATTAACCCTCGTATATGTGTTGCATCCGTCCGTTATTAGGTCATAAATGTGTAACAATATACACACACAAAGAATTAATTACAAAATTGCCACTAACTATTTTCATCAAAACATATGCTTCTTCTTTTCAACATAAACTTAAGTATATATACACACAAACACGCAGAATTAATTACAAAAATGGCACTAACTATTTTATTCAAAATATATGCTTCTTCTTTTTAAAATTAACTTAAGATTTAGCATATAGAAACCAACCAATAAGTTTTCAAATTTCCATTCATCACATAAGTGCTAATAAAGTAGATGTTGCAAAATTATTTTTAAAACATCAAATCACTAATCAGGCGTAATGATAACCAGTAGGCTGTGCAATTCAGGATAAATTCTTATATTAAATACTAAAAAAGGAGTTATTTAGAATGTTGTAAACCCAGTATAATTTTAACATCTTAAATAAATATCGACTAATTAAATACCACAAATTTAACTGCATCTGCGTTCACAATATTGTAAATAAAATGGAATAAAGAGTAAAATATTTGTACATCAAACACCAAAAACTTAGTTTTTGTATGTCAAGAGTTAAACTTTCCACAAAGCTAAATGGCACCTCAAATCTTTTGTTAAAAATCATACTACGCCATTATACAGCATCTGTAGGCAAAATAATTCAAAGATAAAACAAGAAAATATTGTTGCAATTCATTTATAGGTTATCACTTCAACTGAATCAAAGGGACAATGAATAACTAATTGCTTTCATTTTATGCCCAGTAAGAACTTACAATTTGATGAATAAATTCTGAAGAGCATCCCTTAAAAAGAGGAATATTTTCAACATATGGCTTATATAAGCCTTCTGAAATCTGTAATAAAAATCATCTTGTGAGATAAGAGCAGGTAAAGGTTATACTATGTGAAGCAAGGAAATATCAGAAGCAGGCAACCGAGGAAAGATGATATCAGTAGCAAAAATAAGCTAAAAACTTCTTAAACTCGGCTAGCATTCCAGAACGAAAGTCGTAAGAATATTGTTCGTGTGAAAAGATGAAGCTTATTTATCTTTAGCATCTTCAATATTTCCAAGTGAATTTAGCTTTCCTTCTATCTAAACATGTAAAGTCTTGAACTTCATTTCTAGAAGGTGAAGACTAAGTCTTAGGGACTTGATCACATTGCTGAGCACTCTCCTTTCCACTCTGCTGAAGCCAGGAAAGAAGCTTTCTAGTTTCTATAGCAAGTAGCCGGATCATTCTTCCCCACGGAAAGAAAGCCTGCATGCCATACCTCCCCCTTGACTTAACTGAAAGATTCTGAGCATCGAGAGTGGAGATGAAAGAAGAATTCACTTTCTAGGGAGCTGATCTGAGGTCCCATGGCTTGTCGCTGAGCAAGCGGAAAATTCTAGATTTTAACTGCAGCAATGATTCAAGTCATCATCATAAGCATTCTCTCTACTATTTGAAGTTAAACGTGACAATCATTTTGAACTCTTGCTCATGTTATTTTAACTCTTAAGTTGACCTCTTCTCTTTTCTAACACAATGTATATACTCCTCTAATGAGTGCATTTCCTACAACTGCTATAGATATCCAAACCACCAAAATCTATATTTGATTATCTTAGAAGGTAAATTTAATCAGTCAACATTATTTTAGAAGGTAAATCTTCATCCATATTCTAGTAGAATAAAAGCAATGCATGAAGTACTTTGGGCACATTTGATTGCTAACAAAAGAAAATATGTTTAGCAAATGAAATTTTTGTTTCCGTTCATCTGTCAGTCATAATAAATCAACACATATGAGAATGTTTGCAAGAGGTTGAGAATGATATTAACGTTTTCAGTATTTGGTTTTGTGCCAATGATACAATTCAAGTCATATTCACCATCTTATTAATACGTTAAATTTAACAATACATCTATGAAGTCATGGTTGGGATCATAAAAGTCAAGATATTGACACATGGAGACAAAGGAAGAAATGTAAAACTCTGAATTAATAAAAGATATATATATATTTAAAAAGTAATATATATAGTTCCTTTTATTATGTAAACTAATATATTTTATCTTGTAACATGATTATACATAATAGAATGTTTGATAAAGAATTGTCGTTTAACTCGAGCTAAATTTAGTGTAATATAATTGTTGTAAAAAAATCAAATTATGCATCCTTTGTTAAAAGTTGCGCCTTTTTGAATTGTTAGAAGAAAGATTTGTAAAGGCCCATCACGCTCCCGTCTTCCTCCATATGTTTTAGTCCCATCTTAGATTGGGATTTCTTTCCCTTTTTCTCTTCCTATATAAATGTACAAATACTTGTATTCAAACAACTTGGAGAAATTAACAAAAATATCAATGTATTTCTCAGTATTCTGATGTTTTTCCACATGGTATCAAAGCCATCCGGTCCTGAATTTCCTGTTTTGGGTCCCTCTCACGACTAATTGGGCGGTTAGCACAAGTCCAACCGCAGTCTCTTTCATTTTGCTCCTGTTCTTTATCCCCGCCTCTCGAAAACCCATCCCCCCTCTGCTTTTATAGTTTTTTTCTGTGGGTCCCGCCTGCGTGCTTTTTTTGCAGTCTGTCGATGCTGGACGCGGCTTCCCTTCCTTCTCACAAAGTTGCCTTCCTGAGTTTTCTTGTCGTGGACATCCTGGTCACCTTGCGTTCAGTGTTATAAGTCTGTTGCTGAGATCGTCGTCCTGATTGTAGTCTTCTGTTCGCCCGCTGTCCTCCGTTGACTGCGTGGTTGCTTGCTCTCTTTGGTTCGCCCGCTACTCTCAAATAGCTATGACCAGCCTTTTGTTTGTTGTGCTTCTCTCCCCCTTTCTTCTCGCGTGGCCTGATTCCTGTTGTCTGTTCTTCTTCTCGCAAGATCGTTGCCCCGCTGCTGCTAAGCTCGCCACAAGTTTAACTGCGTCGTTGTTCTCTTTTGTCTTGTCGCACGACTAATCGCCGCCGCAGCTCTCTCCTAGCTTGTCGCAGCATCTTCCAACCTAGTCGCAACTGCAGCGATTGATTCTTGTCGTTGTTGCTTGCTTGCTCAGCCGTTGTTTGCAGCTGTTGATTACCGCTGATTTTCGTTGATTGTCGCTTTCTTGTCTCGGCCTCTTGCCGCAGTTCTCTTACCGCGGCCATCATACCGCATCATCTAGCAACTACTAACCGCCAATGTATCTTGTCTATCCGCCCAGGTGTTGTTGCTGCTACTCGCAGGTCTCTTTGTCCACTCTAGCAATCTGTGAGCTACATGGCATCTACTGATGTGCCTTCTCTTCCTGCTCGTGCGGCTATCCCGGTTCCTGAGGTCCGTGATGAGCTGCGGATCACCATTATTTCTCTTAGTGGGAAGATGAATTTTGATGAGTGGGTGCATTCTGTCAGTTGGGTTCTTCAGACTAAGGGTCTTTTGCATCATTTAACTAAGGATACCCCTTCTACTCCCACTGACGACTGACTTCGTGATGATGGTCATGTCCAAACATGGCTCCTCAACTCCCTGGAAGGTGAACCCTATCATATAACCATGTATCATGAGACGGTCAAGGCTATATAGGACGAACTTCATTCCTTTTATTTCGGTCAGGACAGTCTTCAACATCTGTTTGACATCATCACGGATCTTCAATCTCTCGACTCAGAAGGTGTTGGTGACTTAACCTCCTCTGTTGCGCGATCCAAAACTTTGGTTGAGACATGGATTCAGCATCAACCTCCTACTACTGATCTTGTTGCGCAGCGCGCTCAAAAAAAGTTGTTGGTATTGCCATGATGATAACTCGCGTTCCGACTCATCTTCACAGTATTCGGGCTCAGATACTCTCTTCCTCCACTATTCCCTCTCTCTTAGATGTTTGTTCAATGTTGTTGAAGGTGACACCACCTTCAGATGCTCACGGACCTCCCTCTCCGGCTCTTCTACAGCATTCAGTTGTCTCCCCCCCCCCTCCTTCATCTAATCGAGGAGGTAAAACTGGCTACCAGTGGAGGGGTCGCAACAGCCGTCCTAAATTCAAGTGTACTCACTGTGGTAGGGAAGGACATCTTGAGGCGATTTGTTATCGTAAACACGGTCTGCCTCCTCCGCCTAATGTCTCTATTGTTGTTGACACGTCTTCGGCCACTCGTGCCGATATTGAAGCGATGAGCCTCCAGCTCCAGCATCTCGAAGGATTACTCAACCATCCGCCTGGCTCTGTTGCCTCTATCTTCAATGAAGGTATCGCTTGTCTCTCCAATAGACCGCGATGGATTGTGGACTCTGGTGTCACTCATCATATCACATTTCAAAAATCACCTCAGTACTTGGCATCTCCGCAACCCAAGTTTATCACATTGGCCAATAGTGGCACCGCTCATGTCTCCGGCTCTGCTGATATGCCTCTCAGTCCTTTTATCTCTCTTCGCTCGGTCCTTCATGTCTCGGGCTCTCCTTTCAACCTACTTTATATTAGTCGCCTCACTGAAGATCTTGACTGTTGTCACTTTCACGTGTTCTTCTTTTGTGATGCAAGATCGACGGACGCAGAATATCATTGGTAAAGAACGACTGTTCAACAGACTCTACCTTCTCAACATTTCTCCCACCATTCTCCTATTTGTCACCTCTGAAGAGTGGCATCGGCGTCTTGGGCATTCTCCTCTTCAAATTCTCAAGAAGGCACTTCTTGACCTACTTCTTCCAGCATTTACCTGCGAGTCATGTATTTTGGGAAAACAGTATAGTTCCACTTTTCCTCCTCGTTGTACTCGGAGTGTTGATCCTTTTGATTTAGTGTATTCAGATGTTTGGGGCACGTATAAAATTGCTAGTTTTTCTGGATATCGCTATTTCATTACTTTTATTGATGATTATTCTCAAATGACGTGATTATACTTACTTTGTGATCGCTCAAATCTTACTTGTGTGTTCCGGGCCTTTAATATTGAGACTCACATTTGATTTTCCCTCATCATATTAAAATTATCCGTACAGACAATGCTCGTGAATATACCAGTCATGCGTTTGATGATCTCTGTACTGAGTTTGGGACGATCCTTCATACCTGTTGTGTTTATACTCTCCAACAGAATGGTGTGGCTGAGCGCAAAAATAAACATATTCTTGATGTTGCTCGCTCTCTCATGTTTCAAATGCAGGTTCTCAAGACTTATTTGACTCTGAAGTCTCTACGACATGTTATCTCATCAATCGTCTGTCATCCATTCTCAGTTATGTCACTTCAATTAGTCTTCTCTTTCCCTCCACACCGCCCTTATCTCTCACAACTCGGGTATTTAGTTGTACCTGCTATGTCCATAATCATGGTCCTTGTACTGACAAGCTTACTCCTCGGGCTACAAAATATATGTTCGTTGGTTACTCCCGTACTCAAAAAAGATATGTGTTACTCGGAGTTAGGCAGATTTCTCTCTCTTTACTCGTCATTAAACAACAGGCACAGTACTCATCTTAGTTTATGTCGATGACATTCTAACCACGGGAGAAGATTCTAAAGGAATACAAATGACCAAACAGCACCTAAATTTAGTTTTTCAAACTAAAGATTTGGGGAATCTTCAGTACTTCCTTGGCCTAGAGATTGCAAGACGTCCTGATGGTCTTGTTTTATCCCAACGGAAGAACTGTCTTGATCTTCTTCATGACGCTGCCTATTCTGGATGCAAGCCTATTGATACTCATATGGATGTCAATCACAAGATCTATGATCATGCCTCTGACACTGATCAACTTCTTCCAAATCCAGAGTATTATCAACGTATTGTAAGAAAGTTTATTTATCTTACAGTTACAAGACCAGATATCTCATTTGTTGTTGGATTGTTAGCCGATTCATGCATTCTCCACGGATGTCTCACCTCCAGGCTTAGTTATTAAAGGCGCAAGGTGCACAAGAGCGTAAATGGGTCTTGGAGCCTAGACGCGCGCCTGACGAAGACAAGACGCAACCACATCCATTTTAAATAATCAGCATCAAACATCATTTCGCTTCTCGATCAAATTCTTCACCTAGTCTATTAATTATTAATTCATTACTATCATTTATATCTGTTAGAAAAGCCCATGTAAAGAGCCCATTATTGGGCTTATTATTGTTTTCTCTCGTCTCTCTTCTTTAGTCTCACATCATGTATAGGATTGTTCTCTCTTTCTCCCTCCTATATATTTGTATTCTCTCTTTGTATTTACATATGCAAACAATACATACAAGTTTTTGTGCTCTCTCAACATGGTATCAGAGGGAGGTTCTGGTCTGTCCGGTTAGATTTTTTAACCGCATGTGACCGCGGACTCTGCGGCTTTCTCGCATCTGGTTCGCGCTCTCCGCGTCCTGTTCGAGTTTTCTCGCGGTCTGCCGACTCCTTTATCCGCTCCTACTCGCTTTCTGTCCGCTATCTCAGCGACTTGTTTGCTCTCCGCCTTCCATCTGTGGCTCCAGGTTCCTCCATCATTCCCTCTCCTTCTATAGCTTTTATCATCTGACTCGTGGGCCCCTCCTCTGGTGCTACTCGCCCGGTCTCTCTTCATATCCGCTCGAGTTCTCTAACTCGCGGATTCTTCTTCTGACCGCTCGAGTTCTCCAACTCGCGGCTTCTTCCTCTGACCGCTCGAGTTATCTTCCTCTGCCGCTCGAGTTCTCCTACTCGCAGCCACCTCCTCTTGCCCGCTCGAGTTCTCCTACTCGCGTCTTCTTCTGCTTGTCCGCTCAAGTTCTACCTGCGGCCTCCTTCTTTTGCTCTGACCGCTGGTGTGCTCACAGAGACCGTGCGGTCTATCTTCTTTCCGCATTTTGGTCGCGGCCCGTCTGGCCGCTGGTGTCCACATTGTGACTGTGCGGTTTGTTTTTCCCGCATTTTGGTCGCGGTTTTCTCTCTAAAGCTTCCCCTCTTCTTGCGGTCTTCTCCTTGGGAGTTGCGGCCTAGTCGTCCACCGGCACCCGAACTGCCAGCCGAGCGGTCTCGAGCTCTACACGCAGCGGTCTTCGTACATCCACAATGGTTTCTTCCCTAGTCGCTGCGACTTGCCTCCTGCTTCTATGGGCTCTTTTGTTGACTCCACCGGCCCGGCGGTTAGTCCTCCTGCAGACCGCCCGGCGTGTCCTGCTGAAATCCGCGATGAGCTACGAATTACTACCATTTCTCTCTCTGGGAAGACCTTTATCCCTTGGGTGCATTCTGTTCGACGGGTTCTTCAGGCCAAGGGCCATTTGCCTCACCTCACTCAGGCACCTCCTTCACCTCTTACTGACGACTGGCTCCGCAATGATGGTCGTGTTCAGACCTGGCTCCTCAATTCCATGGATGGTGAACCTCATTAGATGGTCATGTATCACGAAACGGCCAAGGCTATGTGTTCAAGCCTGTCTTTTATATTCCAAAGGCGCAAATAAGACTCACGGAGGCGCAAACCTCTGAGCCTAGTGAATCTTAAGCGTTAGGTGTGTCTTTAACAACATAGCTTCCAGACTGTCGAGCGCATCCTAAGATATCTGAAGACACAAGGACTTGTATAAAAAACCTCTTCCTCTTCCTCTACGAAGTTGGTTGTTTATTCAGATGCTGATTATGCTGGCTTCCTGAATGATCGACGTTCCACAAGTGGATCTTGTACTTACTTCGGAGGACACCTTATCACCTGGCGCAAAAGGAAACAATCTGTGGTTGCTCGCTCTTCGGCCAAAGCCAAGTATCGTTCGATGGTGTCTGTTGTATCTGAGCTTACATGGCTAGAAAGTCTCATAGATGATTTGGGAGTCGAGCTTTTCTCACCATTTACTTTATTTTGTGACAGTCAAGCGGCTATAAAGATTGCTAAGAATCTTGTTTTCCATGAGCGGACCAAACACATTGAAGTTAACTGTCACTTCATTAGGGAGAAAGTTCAAATGAAGAAGCTAGAATTGAAACATGTTTTGGCTGCTGATCAAGTTATTGATCTTATCACTAAAGTCTTATCACATGCGTTATAGTATCAGTTCTTGTCCAAGCTGGGTGCTTATGATTTGTATGCTCCAGCTTGTGGAGGAGTGTTAGAAGAAAGATTTGTAAAGGCACAAAGCAAGGTCGGATGGCCCTATTCCTCCATATGTTTTAGTCTCACATCTTAGATTGGGATTTCTTTCCCTCCTCTTCCTATATAAATATACAAATACTTGTATTCAAACACCTTGGAGAAATTAATAAAATTTCAATTTATTTCTCAGTATTCTGATGTTTTTCCACTTGATTAAATAGTTCCAACTATTCATTTTCTTTTAAATTTGGAAGACAAAAGGCCTATGAATTTGTGTATGTTATCAACAAGAAAAAAAACATCATTTTTAATCCACCCATTCTCTACGGTAACTTGATGGTGTGATGCAATTTTTGCAATTTTCAAGAGCTGACAATGCACCGCACTGCGGTCGGTTCATCGCTCTAAATCACACCGCACTAAAATTATCCGATGCAATTTAAAAATCATTGTCACTTGTGCGGTGTGGGAAGTTTAGTCGGTTTAAGGTTTCTGAAGTTCACCCCTAAATGTGAGCTTGTAACTACATTCAACCATATAGATCAGTTAACAAATTATACCATCTCAAAGAAGCTTTTTCCAATTACAAGCAAATAAATGACCCAAATTTCACAAAACTAACATATTCAGAAAAAGATAAATATTTAAAGGTAAACAGTCATCAGGCTAAATATGTTTGATGAAATAGTAACATAGGAGATCTAAATTAAACAACGTTCCATCCTCTCACCTTAGCTCGAATTGAAACTGGAATATCCTCAAGAACAGCAGCTTCTGTATAACTACTTTCATATTGTAAACGGACATGCCCTTTAATTTGCTCTCGGATATC
Source organism: Platanthera guangdongensis (assembly GCA_039583875.1). Classification (NCBI taxonomy): domain Eukaryota; kingdom Viridiplantae; phylum Streptophyta; class Magnoliopsida; order Asparagales; family Orchidaceae; genus Platanthera; species Platanthera guangdongensis. The sequence continues at coordinate 20,897,056 of CM077157.1, read as the reverse complement.
TTTTTCAAGTTTGTTTCTATTCATATATTTAATAAGATCTTTCATTTTGTCTCTAAATCTTTCTGTCTTTGAACCTTTGACAATAAGTGCAGTCATGTTACCAATCAAGTAAGCTCCAAGAATCATGTCAAATGATATAAATATCATGATGAATACCATTTCTCTAATATTTACAGCATGTATATCTCCATAACCTGAAATGTCGCACAAATTAATTTAATCTTACTCAAATGAGAAGATCACAAGATAAAAATTGAGAATAGACCCAAATATGAAGTAGAGTTCAATATTCAAAAATGTTAAGATGACACTTGCCAGTCAGGCTTAGCTAAATTATGTTGGTATTTGATACTTAATACTTCCTATTCATAAATTTTCCCTTCCTTCTTATAGTTTGTCAGAACTCATACTGATCTTAATGCCACTCAAACGTCCATAAAGAAAAAAATGATATTTTTGCAACTTTAATGAACCAATTGATGACGAGAATGGTCAAACTCCTACTTTGTGGCAACTGCTCAGCTGTAAAACACTAGAAAATGAGATAATAATACATGTGGCAAGGGAAAGTACTCAATTCTTCGGCCTATTAGAGCTTAGAAACTTTTAGGAATTATCTTTTTATCTGACCCATGGTGTTTATGTCTAGGGTTGACCATATTATTCGAAACTCGAAAGTCACTCAAAAATCGTTTGAATATTAATCCAAATCGAAATTAATTACAATTGATTGGACTCAATTTGAGTCAATTCAATTTGACACGAATCACATTTCGAGTCGATTTTTAGCATGCCTTGAATCGCTTAAAAAATGATTCGAGTTAATTAAAATATAATGTATTTATTAATATATTATTATTTAAAAAAACACACTAAAGTTTAAACCTAAACAAAAAGGATTAAAGTTTTAAAATGCTTCATTTGCTGAAATTAGAGGCGGCCCGATTCAATTTCGAGCCGATTTGGAATAAAGAGAAAAAAATACTCAATTTTGAGCTGGCTCGACTCGATTTCAAGTCGGCTTGAAATCGAGCCATTTCAAGTCAAGTCGATTTCAAGCCGAGTTCGACTCAAAAAAATTGATTTAAGCCGAACCAAAATCACTCGAACTCGACTCGAAATCCGTCCTATTTATGTCAGTTCAATTAATGATATTGCATAGCATAGCAAATCAAATAAGATGGAGATAAGTGTAATGAGCATTCACGTCTAGTTATCATGTTACGAGTCTTCGTGCCGAATTTAATTAATGAGTCATTAATGTATTATTGATAATTGTGTCAATTAATGTGTGTCAATAATATATCAGTTGTTAGTTTGAATATTTAATGTGTGTCATTAATATATTAGTTGATGCTTGAATCTTGTAATCCTATTTAAATAACTCTTAAGAGGATTAATGAAGTATGTGTAAATTGAAATCTATTCTCTTGTCTCAATTTAAGAGATCGTGGTAGCTCGCTCTCTCTCCCAGGCACACTCGGCTTAAGCAGTCGTGGTTCCGGCTCCATAGTATCCTTGTATCTCCGCCTCTCGTCATCTCTCTGTCAACGCCAATAACGCTATAGCAAGCCCGTAACAACTTGGTATCAGAGTTGTAACTTACGGCCAATATCAACAACATAGGGGATTTAACGAACCAAGTGAGTAAGCTAATAGAATTGATGCGCACTTTTCATGACGACCAAAGCTAGCGTTGAAGTTCGACACCAAGAAGCTCATGCACGACATCAGGTCGCCATTGTTGCACTCTTCAACATAATCGATGAACTCAAGCCACGGCAAGGTGTTAACATCACAACACCAACGCATGAAGACAACTCAAACTCTTGTGGCCCCCCAGAATCTCTCCAAACATTATGAAACGAGTATGTCGGCCACCACACTCGAGCCATTACTTTCGGGGACTACTACCCAGTTGAAACTGCAACTCCTGACCCCCGCGGCTCCCATCTCGCAGACTCATTAGTCGTACTTAATCGTCCAGGGCCATCAACCACCCTTGCCCCAACTCCGGTTACCTAGCCACCGGGATCAACGCTACTAGCCTGCTACACCTTGGATTCTTTGATTCCGTCTCTACACAAAGCACAACCTCCTGACCACATCACCATCGTATGTATCATCATTAAGCATGACAAAGGTTAGTTGATTGAGCAAAAACCCGACTCACGAGACACGTTAGGAGGAGCAATTCTGGAGAAAGATTAAGGAACTAAATGATCAAACCGTTATAGCCCCATCTGAGCTTGGGGGCAAATCGAATTTGAAGGACGGGTGGGATGTTATGGGCATTCACGCCTAGTTATTATGCTATGAATCTGTGCATATTTAATTAATATGAGTCATTGAGGCATTTTTGATAGTTGAATCAATTAATGTTTGTAGCAGTTCGATACAGAATCCCAGTGAAAATGATACTTTCTTGTCACTTCCATGTCGTTGCCGGGGATTCTTAAGCAACAGCTTTGTAGTTATCTTTTAATTAGCTTATTCCAGATTAGTTTTTTTTTTCAAATTAATTTTGAATCTTGTATATAAAATCCTAGTGGAAGGGAATTTTTCCTCTGAATACTGAAATTGAACTCACTTTTCCTCAATTTAGAAGTTCATCGAAATAGGATGGCGAACTCATAGGATGGCGAACTCTAGCGTTGAGCACAGTGGTGATCAAACACATAGTCATGCCTGACTACGTCATACCATCAATTGATGGTGGCCGATTAAACATAGCTCAACAGGTTATTAACGCTAATAATTTTGAAATTGAACTTGTGATTATTTAAATGATTCAGAACAATGAACAATTTAGTAGATCGTCACTAGACGGCCCTAATTTGCACATTAAAATTTCATTATAAATTTATGATATATTTAAGCACCATAAAGTTACAAGTGATGTCATTGGATTACGTTTATTTTCATTTTCACTAAAAAGATAAAACCAAGAGCTGGCTTAACTCACTTCTGGTAGGATCCATCACAACATGGGACAATTTGACCCACTAATTCCTTGCAAAATATTTTTCACCAGATCAAAAACCCGTAAAGATGAGAACAGATATTACTAATTTCTCACAAATAGACCATGAATAGATATATGAAGCTTGGAAGAGATTTAAAGATCATTTACGTAAATGTCAACACCACCGGCTCCATTTTTGGCTTAAAGTGCAAACCTTTTATAATGGTATCTTTAGAAATAAATGTGCATCAGCAACATGTGGATTGTTAATGAAAAAATTCTGAAGAAGAGGGCCATGATTTATTGGAGGAAGTTATTCACTAATAGTTGTCAGCAACGACAAAATAGAAATGTACCAAGAAAGCTGTTAGAAGAAAACTGATGTAAAAGCCCATTAATATGGCCAAATTTAAATTTCTGGTTTAGTCTCACATCTTGTGTATGAGATTCTTTAGTTGAAAGGGAAAATCCTGATTAAAATTGATTAAAGAGTACTCCCCACACATATATATGTATGGGAGAAAGATACAAAGACAACAATACTCTAATGGGTAAATACAATAGTAAATAAATAAAAAGACTTGATTTCAACTCTCCCCTTCAAGTCGAACGGTAGATATCCGTCATTCCGAGCTTATGAATATCATCAGTGAAGACATCGAATCCTAGACTCTTGGTGAAGATGTCAGCCAGCTGATCACTGGAGTGAACGAAGGGTGTGACTAAGCTTCCTTTTTCAAGATGGTATTTGATGAAATGGCGATCTACCTCAACGTGCTTAGTCCAGTCATGCTGAACTGGATTGTGTGCTATACTGATTGCAGTTTTGTTGTCACGGTACAGGGATATGGGAGATTCCTCCTGAAGCCCCAGATCTTGCAATAGGGTACGCAACCAAAGGCCTTCACAGAGGCCTTGAGAACATTGCCCGGTACTCAGCCTCGGCACTAGATCTGGCCACCACATTCTGTTTCTTACTACGCCATGTGACCAGGTTTCCTCCAATGAATGTGCAATAATCCGTTGTAGATTTCTGGTCATCGTGGCATCCAGCCCAGTCAGCGTCAGTGAAAACATCGATCCGCAAATGATTGTTCTTAGAGAACATTAGCCCTCCGTCCTGGGGACTTCTTCAAATACTGGAGGACACGGTAAGTCGCTTCCTGGTGTCTGACCCTTGGGGCATGCATGTACCTACTCAGGATCCCAACAGCATATGTAATGTCGGGGCGAGTATGTGAGAGATATAAGAGCTTTCCAACCAATCTTTGATAACTGGAGGCATCTGTACGATCATCATTGCTATCTTCATCGAACTCCTATGGTTCTCCTCCATAGGGGTGTTTGCAGGGGCACAACCGAGCAGAACGGTCTCAGTTAGAAGATCCAACACATACTTGCGTTGGGAGATAAAAATACCTTTGTCAGAAAGGGTCACTTCAATTCCTAGGAAGTAGCGTAGCCTTCCCAGGACTTTTACTTCGAACTCAGCTGAGAGTCGGGCCTTCAACTTAGAAATTTCATCTGTGTCATTTCTTGTGATCACAATGTCATCAACATAGACAATCAGAACAACAATTTTCTCTTCATTTCTCCCGACAAACAATGTATGATCAGAGTGTCCCTGCTTGTAGCTAAACTGGAATCATGGGCTTGTGGAATCTACCAAACCATGCCCTCGGGGATTGCTTCCGCCCATACAAGGACTTCCATAAGCGACAGACATGTAACATCCGAAAATCTGACGCGAAAAATTATTTAAAATTTGTAGGGGCAAGTCGCGACGGATTTTGATCGAGGTAGCGCGTCGTCAAGGTTATAATGTTACTTTTTCTTATGTTAACGACCGTTAGTTCGTTAAGTGCGTTAATAATAATGCGAGACACATTTTAATTTAATGACGTAGCGCGACAAATTGTTATGTTACATAGGAGTTAAGATGAATTGGCTCATTATGGGGTGCCAATAACAGGTCTTAATTCCCCCCCCCCCTCATGCGGTTATCAAAACCGCAAGGCTTGACATTAAAATCCCGCAAGCCATTATTCTCGTAACCCTCATTTCCATGGGAGAAAAGAAAAGTCCGTGCCTCCCGAGTTTTTCGCGTGCCGCGCGCGACGACGCCAAGCCGACGGCCTCCCGCTGCCCTAGCCGGCGGTCGATCCTCCTCCGGAAACCCTCTCCGACTCCTCCTCCCTCCTCTGCAGGCATCGGTGAGCCTTCCTCTTCCTTCCTTGGCCGTGGGAGAAACGGGTTTAACCCTAACCGGTGATGGTTGAGTTTCGTTTTGTTTCCGGTGAGTCGATCCCTTCGTTTTCTCGATTTCTTTTTGGATAGCCTTCGTTGTGGAAGTAAAATTTAACCTAGGTTTTCATTTCCGTTTCCTAAATAGGTTTTGGAGTTCGTGATCCTCCGCGGAATTTGAGTTGGGCGCTTTGAGAGCCTCAATCACTCCACATAAAGGTACTATCAGAAGTTTAGCGCTTGAAATTTTGTAACCCTAGTTGTATAGAAATTTTTCCACAGAAAATTTTAAAGGGAAAAATTATGAAATTAGGACTGCTCTAAATTGCAGGACTTTGGTGGGGTCGGGGCAGCTTGCTGAAGGTCCCCAGCAGTAGGATTGCCTTCGGAAGAGAAAATGTCGCCGCGCCGAGTGTACGAGCGTCACAGCACCACTGTAAGGAAACCTAATTCATGTTAGTTAGACATAGCAAGCAATATATTTTGTATACGCATGTGTAGGTTTGGTACAAGTATCATGACCATGCATAGAAAGGTATGGTGATAGGAAAACGATCGCGGAAAATGTGTAGCATGACACCCTTATCCAAGACCAAAGTAGTCAGATTCTGAACAGCAATGTTAGGTACGAAACCTTTACCCGCGAACATAAGCTTGAAGGTTGTCCAACCAAGGGCGTGAATATCTCTTCTAGTCGACCACGAGAAAGTTAAGGGTCGCTCAGTAGTACACCAAAAGAGATGTCCCGAGCAGAGTAGCATTTGACCAAAAAGGTCAGTAAGCACACTTCAGTCTTTTCGTGCTTGGTAGAGGCGCACTACCTTCCTCATAGGGCATATGGTATCATATGAGTAGCAGAGTCTTGTGAGTTGACTCCCCTTGAGACAGTTAGTAGATTCGAGACCGTGTACGCGCGACACTAGAACAATTGAGTTCGTCAGATGGTCTCGGGTCGTCAGTTTCAGATGCGCGTTATGAGCTACTCTGCCTAGAGCCTTCCTAGTAGAGGTGCAAGCTAGAGGTCGCCTAGAACTCAAGTATAGACCTGACATGAGACAGTACACTAGTTAGTAAACGCTGGGACTTGGGTTAGTGAACTGAAAGTCACAAACATAGAACAGGTAGATGTTTTGACCAGGTAGTGTTCTGAAGGCATGCATAACATATAACATAAATGTTTTTAATGCACGAAACTATTTTCTAAAGGCATGCATTCATCATATGAGAAAATGTTTTTAGTGTCACTAGGAGGAGTTATTTTTCTTTACTCTGACCTCTCGTGGGCAATGTTTTTACAGGTGACCCAGGTGGGAAACTACGCCTAGGATGAGCGTTTGGTGGCGTCAGTTTGTAGTGTTTTTCTCATTCAGTTTTCCTTTACTTTCAGTATATACTTGTAATTGTGGACAATGTAACTTATTAACATTTTATATGTCATGTATCATACATATGATATTATTACAGATTTTCAGTCATTTCAATTATATTCATGATTAATAGCTCTGTGAATCCAGATTTCAGGTATGTGATTACCCTTAGTTTATTTTCTTAGCTTCCGTTGTAAATTATAAAATTTTTAGTAGCTTTTACTTTATACCTGCTGCATACTAGTTTTAATACTGTTTTCTAGTTCTCTTTATATCACTGACCCGGCCGGATGGCTGATTATTGAAAAACTGGGAAGGGGTGTTACAAATTGGTATCAGAGGGAGGTTTAAGATCTCTGGACCCTAGAAGGTTTTCACAGAGCCATAGGATTGTGTAAAAGTAAAGTCTTGTTAGTAGAGAGATTTAAGTACGTTTAAGTCCTAGTTTTCGCAAGAGTACGAAATATTTTTGCTAAGTCGGTTTTCGCAGATGCTTGATAAATAATTAGATTTTTTTATATGTTCTATCAGGCACCACGAGAGCGAACCGGGTGAATCTTCACGTCAGGACCCTGTTCCTAACGCGACTATGGGAGATGTTGCTGTGCCACAAGTACCACCAGTTCCAGCAGCTCCAGAGGGCACTGACATAGCGTCTCAGATTGCCAAGGCAGTTACTGTTGCCTTGATGGAGTTTCAGAGAGGACTGGCTGCAGGGTTTCCAGTTCCAGTACAAGTACCAGCCCCTGCACCAGCTCCTGCCCCAGCACCCGTGGAGATGACCCTGGAGCGCTATTTGAGGAACTTTAGAAAGCTTCAACCTTCGAACTACAGTGGGGACGAGACCCCGATTGACACAGATGATTTGGTAGCAAACACCAGAGACCTGCTGGATGTTTTGGAGTGCCTAGAGAACAAGAAGGTTCCTCTGGCAGTTTTCCTCCTCCGAGGTGAGGCAAAAGTCTGGTGGGACAAGTACCGGGCAGATGACCCTGCAGGTATATGGTTATGAAATCTTCCTTTTATTTTTTGGAAGTGATACGTACTTTTTAAATACTATGACCATGTTTTTGGCCAGGTTGTACACCAGACATGTTTACGTGGGGCGAATTTTCTAGAGCCTTGCAAGTTGGTTCGTGCCTCCTTTCGCACGACGAGGTCTCCAGGAGAAGTATCTTAGGCTTTTTCAGGGGGACAGGACTGTTGCTGAGTACGAGCGAGAGCTTATCCATCTGGCTCGATATGCGGGCGTGATGCAGGGAGATCAGGCTGAGAAGTGCAGTCGTTTTGTGGATGGTTTGCGTGACTCGTTGAGGCAGCTGCTGATGACTATGGTCAACGCTGATTACAGGAGCTTAGTGGATACGGCTCGCAGACTGGAGGCTGATCAGCAGAAGGTTCAGAAGCGAAGTAATTTTCGTGCGAAGCGATCTCAGGATTCGCATCAGCCACAGCAGAGCAGGAATGACCAAGGGAAGAACTGGAACAAGAAGCAGAAGCCTGATGCGAGGAAGAATGGTCAATCTGGTAACAGGAGCAAGGACTACCCCCTTTGTCCCAAGTGTCAGCGCCGCCATCCAGGAGAGTGTTTGGCCATCGCGGGCGTGTGTTACAAGTGTTGTCAACCTGGACACATAGCTCGTTTCTGTCAGGAAGCTAGTTCAAATCAGGTAATCTAAACCTAGTTGTAATTTTGTACATTTATGAAATTACTGTAGATGACAGATGTAATTTGTTCCTGCAGTCGAGCTACGAGGTTGGTGGCCCAAGCTGAGTAGACAAGGGTAAAGCTTTGATGATTAATGATGGGAGACGACAGCAGGGTCGAGATTTGGTACAGCCCAGAGCGTATGAGCTTGGTCAGCAGGAGGCAAAGGATCAGGAGAATGTAGTGACAGGTAAGTGTTTACTTTGCTTAACAAGTTTATTTAATCCTCCGTAGTGACACTTTTTTCATCCTTTGAAAATCATTCATGTAGGCATCCTCATGATTCGTAATTTACCCTCCAAGATTCTGTTTGATACGGGCGTCTCGCACTCGTTTATCGCGGAATATCTAGTGCGTAAGCTGAATTTAGAAGTCTTCCCAGAAACAGTACCACTGGATGTCATGATGTCGAATGGATCTCTTCTCCAGACCAGAGATAAGTGCAGGGTACCTGTGCAGTTTGGTGACACCGAGATTATCGTGGAAGCTTTGCAGCTACCAATTGCAGGATTCGATCTGATCTTTGGAATGGACTGTCTTTCGGCAGTCAACGTCAGGATTGACTGTAGGGCGAAGCAGATACAGTTTGAGGTCCCTAATCAGACTGCGTTTTCTTTTCAGGGGGCTTGAAAGGAGTAGTGAAGATGATCATCTTCGCAGTCCAAGCTAGAAGGTGCATCAGTAAGGGTTGTGAAACCTTTGTAGTACTGATGAACGCGGAGGCTAATGCTGACTTATTAGAGGTACCAGTGGTGCAAGATTTCCCCGATGTTTTCCCGGAAGAGCTCCCTGGTGCCCCTCCAGATAGAGAGATTGAGTTCCCGATAGACTTGCAGACTGGGGCTACACCGGTAGCCAAATCCCCCTATCAGATGGCTCCTAGGGAACTAGCGGAGTTGAAGAGCTAGTTGCAGGAGTTGCTTGATTTGGGCTTTATACGTCCCAGTACTTCTCCTTGAAGTGCTCCAGTACTTTTCGTGAAGAAAAATGATGGTAGTCTGAGACTGTGCATAGACTATCGTGAGTTGAACAAGCTGACAGTAAAGAACAAATACCTGATTCCCAGGATTGATGATTTGTTCGACCAATTGGTGGGCTCGTGCACCTTTTCCAAGTTAGATTTGAGGTCGGGCTACCATCAGTTAAAGATTCGAGACGTGGATATTCAGAAGACGGCCTTTAGTACCAGGTATGGACACTTCGAGTTCGTGGTCATGCCGTTCGGGATGACCAATGCCCCTTCAGTATTTATGGACCCGATGAAGAGGATATTTCGGGAGTACTTGGATCGTTTTGTTATCGTTTTTATCGATAACATTTTGGTGTTCTCAAGAAGTGCAGAAGATCATGTCGCACACCTCGGGATTGTTTTGAGCACCCTCAGGAAGAACCAGTTGTATGCCAAGTTTTGAAAGTGTGAGTTCTGGCTTTCAGAGATTGCATTCTTAGGCCACGTCATCAGTCAGCAAGGAGTTAGTGTCGATCCGAAGAAGATAGAGGTCATTAAGAATTGGCCAAGGCCGACGACAGTTTCAGAGGTTCGCAGCTTTTTGGGACTTGTTGGTTACTACAGGAGATTCATCAGAGATTTCTCAAAGATAGCTTTACCAGTGACTTCCCTCACCAGGAAGGGTAAGGGCTTGGATTGGACAGTTGAATGTGAATTGGCTTTTGAGGACTTAAAGGGCAGGTTGATGACCGCTCCGATCTTGAGTTTACCATCAGGGCATGACGGGTTTCAGATTTATAGCGATGCATCAGGTCAGGGTTTGGGATGCGTTCTCATGCAGCATGGAAAGGTCGTAGCATATGCCTCGAGACAGTTAAAGGTTCATGAGAGAAAATATCCAGTGCATGACTTGAAGCTTGCAGCAGTCATTCATGCTCTGAAGATTTGGAGGGACTATCTCTATGGTGTTCGTTGTGAGATCTTCACTGATCATAAGAGCCTCAAGTATATCTTTGATCAGCGAGAGCTCAATTTGAGGCAGCGCAGATGGTTAGAGTTTCTATCAAACAACGACGTAGACATTCAGTACCATCCAGGAAAGGCGAACGTAGTTGTTGATGCTCTGAGCCGTAGAGGTTCGTGTTTCTTCCTTCTCACTCAGCAGGAAGAGTTAGTGCGGGAGCTGTAGAGACTGGATATCATCGTTGTGTCACGCTGTAGTTTTGGTTCTACAAGGTTGAGTTGGATGGAGATCACCTGCGACATTAAGGATAGAATCAGGACAGCCCTACCGTTGGATCCAAAGATGGCAGAGATTTGGATCTCAGTGCAGACGGGACAGAAGGAGAGACTCACTATTCATGATGATTTATTGTTGTTTGATGGCAGGGTGTGTATCCCCGATGTTAGTCACATTCGCGAGGACATTCTATTTGAGGCACACAATTCCAGATATTCTATACATCTGGATAGCACGAAGATGTATGCAGATCTCAAGAAGGTAGTCTGGTGGCCAGGTTTGAAGAGTGATGATGCAGATTACGTAGGGAAGTACGAGACGTGAAAGTTGGTTAAGGCCGAGTGTCAAAGGCCTGGAGGCAAGTTGCAGCCACTTCCCATTCCCGAGTGGACATTCGAGGATATATCCATGGATTTCATCCATGGTCTGCCGAGATCGCAGAGTGGGAATGATTCTTTATGGGTTATAGTCGATCGGCTTTCTAAGGTTGTCCATTTCATTCCTCTTAAGAAGACAGATCAGGGTCCCAGATTAGCACAGTTATATATAGACGAGATAGTTCGACTTCACGGTGTTCCCAAGACTATAGTTTCAGACCGAGATGACAGATTTACCTCCAGGGAGTGACGATACGTACAGGAGCGGTTGGGTACCAGATTACATTTCAGTACCGCATTCCATCCCCAGACAGATGGACAGACTGAGCGCACAAATAAGACTTTGGAGGATCTGCTACGGATGTGCATTTTGGACTTTGGAGGAAAGTGGGAGAAATATGTCACTCTTGTGGAGTTCTCCTACAACAACAGTTTTTAGACGAGTATTGGGATGACACCGTTCGAGGCCCTCTATGGTAGACGTTGTCGGACACCGTTATGTTTGGCTGAAAGTGAAGAGAGATCTACCATTAAGGAGTCATGGATTGATAAGACCTCTGACAGAGTCAAGCTCATTCAGGAGCGTATGAAGACAGCTCAGGATAACCAGGCCAAGTATCATGATCAGAAGCACAGGTCAGTAGAGTTCAGTGTTGGAGACTATATTTATCTGAAGGTCAGACCAGTCAGAAGAGTGTCTAGAATAAAGCGGATGAAAAAGCTGAGCCCCAGATTCGTTGGTCCTTTTGAGGTGCTGGAAAGAATTGGTGAGATTGCTTAAAGGTTGGCCTTACCTGAGGAAATGAGTGGTGTACATGATGTATTCCACGTCTCCTATTTGAGGAGAGCAGTCAGAGATTCCAGTCAGATTATCAGTACCGAGGAAGCACCAATTGAGACAGATCTTAGTGTTGGGGTTAGACCAGTCAGAATAGTGGATTCAAGGATACAGAAGCTCAGGAATAGAGAGATTCGCATGGTCAAAGTCCTTTGGATGAACTGTGGCAGGCCAGAGTATACTTGGGAGCGAGAGGATGAGCTTAAGAGCAATGCAGACTATTCTTTTCTCTTCGATTCAGGTATGGTTACAATTTTCGAGGCAGCGCGTCGTCAAGGTATAATGTTACTTTTCCTTATGTTAGCGACCGTTAGTTCGTTAAGTGCGTTAATAATAATGCGAGATGCATTTTATTTAATGACGTAGCGCGACAAATTGTTATGCTACATAGGAGTTAAGATGAATTGGCTCATTATGGGGTGCCAATAACAGGTCTCAATTCCCCCCCCCCCCCCCCCCCGCTCATGCGGTTATCAAAACTGCAAGGCTTGACATTAAAATCCCGCAAGCCATTATTCCCGTAACCCTCATTTCCACGGGAGAAAAGAAAAGTCGCGCCTCCCGAGTTTTTCCAGTGCCGCGCGCGACGACGCCAAGCCGACGGCCTCCCGCTGCCCTAGCCGTTGGCCGATCCTCATCCGGAAACCCTCTCCGACTCCTCCCTCCTCTGCAGGCATCGGTGAGCCTTCTTCTTCCTTCCTTGGTCGTGGGAGAAACGGGTTTAACCCTAACCGGTGGAGGTTGAGTTTCGTTTTGTTTCCGGTGAGTCGATCCCTTCCTTTTCACGATTTCTTTTTGGATAGCCTTCGTTGTGGAAGTAAAATTTAACCTAGGTTTTCATTTCCGTTTTCCTAAATAGGTTTTGGAGTTCGTGATCCTCCGCGGAATTTGGGTTGGGCGCTTTGAGAGCCTCAATCACTCCACATAAAGGTACTATCTGAAGTTTAGCGCTTGAAATTTTGTAACCCTAGTTGTATAGAAATTTTTCCACGGAAAATTTTAAAGGGAAAAATTATGAAATTAGGGCTGCTCTAAAATGCAGGACTTTGGTGGGGTCGCGGCAGCTTGCTGAAGGTCCCCAACAATAGGATTGCCTTCGGAAGAGAACATGTCGTCGCGCCGAGTGTACGAGCGCCGCAGCACCACTGTAAGGAAACATAATTCATGTTAGTTAGACATAGCAAGCAATATATTTTGTATACGCATGTGTAGGTTTGGTACAAGTATCATGACCATGCATAGAAAGGTGTGATGATAGGAAAACGGTCGCAGAAAATGTGTAGGATGACACCCTTCTCCAAGAACAAAGTAGTCAGATTCTGAACAGCAATGTTAGGTACGAAACCTTTACCCGCGTACATAAGCTTGAAGGTTATCCAACCAATGGCGTGAATGTCCCTTCTAGTCGACCACGAGAAAGTCAAGGGTCGCTCAGTAGTACATCAAAAGAGATGTCCCAAGCAGAGTAGCATTTGACCAAAAAGGTCAGTAAGCACACTTCAGTCTTTTTGTGTTTGGTAGAGGCGCACTATCTTCCTCATAGGGCATATGGTATCCTATGAGTAGCAGAGTCTTGGGAGTTGACTACCCTTGAGACAGTTAGTAGATTCGAGACCGTGTCCGCGCGACACTAGAACAATTGAGTTCGTCAGATGGTCTCGGGTCGTCAGTTTCAGATGCGCATTAGGAGCTACTCTGCCGAGAGCCTTCCTAGTAGAGGTGCAAGCTAGAGATCACCTAGAACTCAAGTATAGACCTGACGTGAGACAGTATACTAGTTAGTAAACGTCGGGACTTGGGTTAGTGAACTGAAAGTCACAAACATAGAACAGGTAGATGTTTTGACCAGGTAGTGTTCTGAAGGCATGCATAACATATAGCATAAATATTTTTAATGCACGAAACTATTTTCTAAAGGCATGCATTCATCATATGAGAAAATGTTTTTAGTGTCACTAGGAGGAGTTATTTTTCTTTACTCTGACCTCTCGTGGGCAATGTTTTTACAGGTGACCTGGGTGGGAAACTACGTCTAGGATGAGCGTTTGGTGACGTCAGTTTGTAGTGTTTTTCGCATTCAGTTTTCATTTACTTTCAGTATATACTTGTAGCTGTGGACAATGTAACTTGTTAACATTTTATATGTCATGTATCAGACATATGATATTATTACAGATTTTCAGTTATTTCAATTATATTCATGATTAGTAACTCTGTGAATCCAGATTTCAGTTATGTGGTTACCCTAAGTTTATTTTTTTACCTTCTGTTGTAAGTTATAAAATTTTTAGTAGCTTCTACTTTATACCTGTTGCATATTAGTTTTAATATTGTTTCCTAGTTTTCTTTATATCGCTGACCCAGCCGGATGGCAGATTATTGAAAAACTAGGGAAGGGGTGTTACAAGACAAGGCTCTCTTGTCCCTTCCTCACAAAGTCTGGAGGAAAGACAATGTACACCTCTTCCTCGAGGTCCCCGTGCAAGAACGCATATTTGATGTCCAGTTGATGAAGTTCTCAATCTAAAATCACAGCACAAGATATGATCACACTAATAGAGTCCATCTTTGCAACAGGTGCAAAGGTCTCTTGGTAATCAATCCCCTGAGTCTGGGTATAACCACGAGCAACCAACCGAGTTTTACATCGCTCGACTTTCCCATCCGGATTCTGCTTGACTGAGAAGACCCATCTTGAACCAATGGGTTTCTTGCCAGGAGGAAGAGGGGTGACATCCCATGTGTGATTCTTCTCCAAAGCGGACATTTCTTCCTTCATTGCTTGAGCCCATACTGGAATGCCAAGTATCTCCTGCCATGTCTTAGGAATAGAGATCTCGGATAAGGAGGATATAAAATACTGGTGAGGCCTAGAGAGATGATTATAAGCAACATGGTTAGAAATGGGGTGTTCGGTACACCGGGCCTTACCTCTTAACTGAGCAATGGGAACATGTAAATCAGCATCAGGATCTGAGTCCAAAGGCATCATTGGCAGCGGCGGAGCAATGACGGGCTTGTTCACCTGGTTTTTGACGATGATAAACATGAGGTAGCGGCGTGATGAGAGATGGATGATGAGAAAGGGGTATATGAGAGATATATGTATCTGTAGTGGATGGCATAGTGAGAGTAGGAGCGGTACCAATCACAGGGGGAATAACCGGAAGAGGAATGGTACCAATAACATCATTATCCTCTTCCCCGTGACGAGAATGAGTTGAAGCGAAGTAATAAGATTCGTCTTCGCGAAACGTCACGTCCATGGTACAGTAAGTACGTCTGGAGGGTGGATGATAACACTTGTACCCATTGGTGGTGGTAGAATAACCAAGGAAAACAAAACGGATAGCTCGAGGGTCGAGCTTGTCACGAAGTGGTTGATGAACATGAACAAAACAGACACACTCAAACACACGGGGTGGAAGAAAAGAGGTATGAACAACAATCGTAGAAGAAAGACGAGCTAGGGGCAGTATACGCTAGAACCCGTGAAAGAAGACGGTTGATAAGATGAGTGGCCGTCAGGATGGCATCACCTCAATAGGGTTTCGGAAGGTGCATAGAGATGAGGAGACAACGGGCAACATCTAGGAGATGCCTGTTTTTGCGTTCGACCACACCATTTTTGGTGGAAGTGTAAACACACGTGTTTTGGTGGATGATGCCAATTATCGAGAGATATGCCCCAAATTCACCACGAACATCATATTCCCCCCCCCCCCATTGTCGCTTCGAAGTACACGAATTGTTCCATTGAACTGTGTTTGTATCATCTTATGAAAGGTTTGAAAAACAGAAGCAACTTCTCCTTTCTTCTTCAAAAGATAAATCCGTGTAGTACGAGAAAAACAATCAATAAAGGTAATAAACCATCTATAGCAAGTTAAAGATACAATCGGGGATAGTCCCCAGACATCAGAATGTATAACAGCAAAAGGTGTACTACTATGAGAAGATAGATGGGATGTTGAATGACGAACATGTTTAGACATAACACAGACATCACATTTTAAACTATGAATAAACTGAGATAAAGCAGGAAAAAGTTTCTGAAGATAAACGGGAGACGAATGACCAAGACGCTGGTGCGAGCGGCGAGCGTCAGTAGCAGTAGCAGTAGCAGCTGAAGAAGAAAGATCAAGGGATGATGGTGTAGTATCTAGGTAGTACAGACCACCACGATTCCTATCATTGCCAAGTATCCGCTACGTACCCATGTTCCTGAAAAATACAAGAATCAGAGAAAAAGGTTACAGAACAGTTAAGAGATTTAGTAAGGTTGCTAATAGAGAGTAAACTGCGGGGAAACGAAGGAACATGCAAGACGGAAGAGAGAGGAAGAGAAGAGGAACATGAAAAAAGACCATTGCCAACAATAAGAGACAAGGTACCATTGGCAGAGACAACCTTGTCTTTACCAGACAAGGGAGTGTATGAGGAAAAACCTGTAGAGGACCCGGTCATGTGGTCAGTGACTCCGGAGTCAATGATCCACTCAGACGGATGAGATACGGCAGCATGGGCACTGGGCATCGCAGCAGTAGCAAACAAAGAGGAAGTACCACTCGGAGTAGGAGCAGACTGAGAGTGAAGTAGGCGTCACAAGAGCATCCAATTCTGATGTGGTGAAGTGATTCGGGAGCTGACCATGATTGCCCTCCTACATCTCTGTGGAATAAGCAGCGTCATGAGAACGGGTACCAGTCTGGCGGGATCCACCACGTCCAGGGTCACGACCACGTCCATGGCCACGGACATATCCAGGTGGAGCAAGCTGTGGATGAATCTTGAAGCACATTTCGCGAGAATGGCCCCGACGACCACAATGAGCGCGCGTGGGAATCGTGCTGGAATGACTGGGACCACCACGTCCAGTATTCGTAAAGGCAGAGCGGTCAGGGAGAGGAACCGCCGTGTTGAGAGAACGTCGACGATCTTCATCGGCAAGAACCATACTGAAGGCCTCTCGGAGAGATGGAAGAGGAGACCGATGAAGAATATTGGTGCGAACCATGTCTAGCTTCATGCCCAAACCCATCAAGAACACATGTAGGCGGAATCGTTCATCTCTCTTCTGCAACAGGACTGCATCGGCAGTGCTGGCAGGTGTAAACTGGTCGAAGTAGTCCAACTCCTGAGAGATACGCTCGAACTCGGAGTAGTAGGTGGAAACTGTCATAGACCCCGTCGTAGCTCCAACATACGGCAGGTGAGCTCATAAACCTGATTGGAGTTCCCAATCTGAGAATAGGTCTCCCGTGCCCGAGTCCAAATCTCGTAGGCCGAGTCCAAATCTCGTAGGCTGAGTCCATTAACATATAACTGTGATACACCTTGGGTGACATAGAATGGAGAGGCCAGGATACCACCAGTGAATTTTCAGAGTACCATCGCGGCCAGGAAGGATCAGCCCTAGATGGTTCAACTTTAGTCTCATCAATGTATCCAAACAACTGATGACTGCGGATAACATGTTGTGCTGCACGAGACCATTCGAGGTAGTTCGTTCCATCCATGGGGAACAGTGGTAATCTTCAAGGAGCCAGCATGGCTCAGAGGGCCGCTGAGGTTCACCCATCGGGGTAGCCATAACCATCGGGGATGTAGAACCAACCGCAGCTGAGGAATCGTCCATGATGAAGGGACAGAAAGGCAACGAGCTAACCACACAAAGAAAAAAGGGAAGCGGGCAAGATCAGAAAGTTGGTTGCAACAAAGGATCAAGATCTGTTTGCATCAGGAGTAGCAGAGAGCGGGAGCGCGACGTAGAAAGCTTGGTGCATCAGGAGTAGCAGAGAGCGGGAGTGCAGTAGTAGCGCCGATGTCGCGAAAGGAAACGCGGCCATGTCGATGTGGCAGAAAGCAGGAGACGTGAAAGGACACGTGCCAGGAAGCAGTAGCGTCGATGTCGACTGTCGATGTCGCGGCAAGAAGAGGAGGCGTCGATGTCGCGTTCAAGCAGGAGTAACGTTGATGTCGACTGCAACAGGCAAAAGAGGAACGCGAAAGGAAACGCGACAGACAGCAGGCAACGATGGCGGCGATGCTTCATGAGGAGACGGTCGGCTCCTTCAGCATGTCCCACTGCCAGCGAGAGAGTCGTGGGGCTCCATGCTCGACGGAGGCGACAAAACAGCAGAGGGACGACGAAGGGGAGGCGGGCAGCGAGCGATGAAGGGAGACGATAGACAAATGAGGAAGAGGCGAGCGGCGAGAAGCGGTATTAGGGTTCGGGTATCCTCTGATACCAAGTTGAAAGGGAAAATCGTGATTAAAAATGATTAAAGAGTACTCCCCGCATATATATATATATATGTAGGGGAGAAAGATACAAAGACAACAATACCCTTATGGGTAAATACAATAGTAAAGAAATAAAAATACTTGATTTCAACTTCTTTCTCTCTCTTCTCTTCTATATATTTGTACTCGTACTTGTATTTTGCAATTCAGCAAGGACATACAAGGTTTGAACCATTCTTCTACATGGTATCAGAGCCACCGATCTTCCTCTTAGCGGATACCTTTTTTGTGACCGTTGTTATTCGCTTTCCTCTGCGTGGGTACTCGTTTGTGTGACCGTTGTTATTCGCTCGGCCTCCTTCTCCCCGCCAGTGTTAGTGGCCTTCTTTATCCGCAATTTTTTGCAGTTTCCTCCATTCTACCCGCTTCTGCTAGTCTCTCTGGTGGCTTCCACTTCTCCTTACTCTCCTTCGCTCTTTTATAGTCTTTTTCCCTCTGACAAGTGGACTTCACCCCCCACTCCTTGTGCTTCTGTCCGCTCGGCTATCCGCTCGGCCTCCTTCTCCCCGTGCTTCTAACCGCATGTTGTTCTAATCGTTGCGGGTTGTCTAGCTGCTGCGGTTTCCCCGTGTTAATCGTTGCGCTCTTGCGGTTTCTCTTCTCGCGGATTGTGGTCTGTCCGCCTAACCGTTGTGCTTTTGTCCGCCTCGCCGCTTGTTCTTCTAACCACTGTCAGGGCCGGTTCATCGAGCGGTGGTCAGGGCCTCTCCGGGCGGTTAGACTCTTATCAGACTCTATTACACAGGTCGTGAGGCATTAGGATTCGAACCTACGCCCCTTCTGATATAAGAGCCGACGTCTGGCGTTGCAACTCACAAGTGAGGCATTTCAGCTCTAATTACAATTTATACTTGTAATAAATATTCGATTAAAATATTGATTTCTCATAGAATGTACAAATCACCTCCGCATACAACGTATTATATAATCTATGTCTTCAAAAAATATTTATACAAAATTTTAAATAATAAAAAGTATTTGTCACATGTACAGTAATATATATAACTATTCGATTATTTAAAAATTGTTTTTTCTCTAAATTTGGCTGATCATTACGGTTCGTCCGACCGGTTCGGACCTTGAACCTTTGGTCGGTTCGTTCTCCGGTCCGGTTCTAAAAACCTTGCTTCGAACCACTGTGGGCGTTGTTGGCCTCTCCGCGCTCTTGCTTATCGTTGCTTCTGTCCGCTCGGCGTTGCTCATCGCTCCCCGCTCTTGTTTGCTAATGCTGCTGTTCGCTCGGCTTCTCGCGTATTATCGCGGTCTTCTCGCGGTTTGCGGTCTCTCTGCCTAGCCGCTGAGTCTCTGCTCGTTGTGCTTCTAACCGCGGCGCTGTTAAGTCGATGGTGTGCTCTCCTCTTGTCGTTGCGGGTTGCCTTCTTAACCGTTGCGGGTTCCCCTACTGTTTTACCCGTTGTTTCTATCTGTTGCGGGCCCTCCTTCCTACCGCTGGTGGTCTCGCCTTGCCGATGAGGTCTCTCTTCTAGCCGCTTCTCCTTTATCCGGAGCAACTCTCTCAAGCATACTTTCCTACCCGCTCTAGCCTCACCAATCTGTGTCATCCGTTCATGGGTTCTGAGGATTCCAATGCTACTTCTGCTCTTCCTGCTCGTGTTGCGGCTCTGGTTCCCGAACTTAGTGATGAACTCTAAATTACTACTATCTCCGTCAGCGGGAAGCAAAATTTCATGGAATGGGTGCACCCTGTTCGTTGTGTATTGCAGACAAAAGGCCTTCTTCATCACTTGACCCGTGTTACTTCTACTGCCCCCACCGATGAGTGGCTTCGTGATGATGGTCGGGTCCAGTCATGGCTACTCAACTCCATGGACACCGAGCCCTGGAGAATGGCTATGTATCATGAAACGGCAAAGGTAATGTGGGAGGAGCTTCACTCCTACTCTGGGCAGAATAGTCTTCAGCACTTGTTCGACATCATCTCGGATCTTCAAAACCTTGATTCTGGGGCTCCCTGTGATATGATCTCCTTTGTTGTCAAGGCCAAGACCCTGGTTGAGGCCTGGATCCAGCATCAGCCTCCTACTACAGATTTGGTTATTCAACGGGCGCAGAAAGAAGCAGTCGGGATTGCAATGATGATGCCTCGAGTTCCTTCTTATCTGCATAGTGTTCGGGCTCAGATCCTATCTTCCTCTACAAGTCCCTCTCTGTCAGATGTTTGTTCTATGCTTCTGAAGGTTACACCGCCCCAGGATGCTCTTGGGACTCTCTCTCCGGCTCTTCTACATCAACCAACACATGTTCCGCCAGCTCGAGGTTCCTCGGCTCGTGGGGGTCGCAACACGTCTCGGGGACGTGGTCGTACTTGGAAGGTCTTCTTTTAAATGCATGTATTGCAGACGGGATGGTCGCTTTGAGGCCATCTGCTATCGCAAACATGGTCTGCCCCACATCTTGATGCTTCTGCTATAGCTGACCCTCCCACTTCTCCAGCAGCAGACTCTGTCACTTCTGCCCGTGAAGATATCAATGCTCTACACACCCAGCTCCACCAACTCCAAGGGGTGATTTCTCGCTCCTCTGAATCTGTTGCATCCATTTCCAATGAAGGTATATTTGTCTCTCCCAGAGCTCTCCCTGGATTGTGGATTCAGGAGCCACACATCATATTACTTCACAGCGACCTCCGCAATATTTGTTGATTGTCATCCCAAGTTCATCACTGTGGCTAATGGTGATACTACCTCAGTGTCCGGCGCTGCTGATATACCTCTCACATCCACTCTCTCTGTCTTCTACTCTTCATGTTCCGGGATCAACATTCAATTTGCTCTCTGTTAGCCGTCTTACTCGATATCTTAATTGTTGTATTACATTCTCACTCTCGACCTTTGTTGTGCAGGATAGGCAAACACAGACTATCATTGGTAGGGGTCGGCTGTCGAATGGGCTCTACCTCCTAGATGTTCCTCCCTCTGCTCTCTCTGTCGTCTCCACTATCGACTGGCATCGTCGTCTTGGGCATGCTCCCCTCCAGATTCTCAAGAAATCACTTTTAGATGTCTCCCTGCAAGAGTTTACTTGTGAATCCTATATCTTTGGAAAACAAACATCATATTTTTTTCATCATACTTGTACTCGGAGTGATATTCCTCTATCTTTAGTGCACTCTGATATTTGGGGATCCATATAAAACCCCTAGTATGTTTGGCTAGCATTACTTCGTCACTTTTTTTGATGATTACTCTCGCTTGACCTGGTTATACATTACTTCAGGAATCGTGCTGAACTGACCTCTACATTTTGTGTCATTTATTGCAGAAACTCGTACTCAGTTCTCCTCACCCTTAAAAGTCATTCGCACTGATAATGCTCGGGAATACACTAGTAGAACGTTCTCAAATCTATGCACTGAGTTTAGCATTATACATCAAACATCATATGTGTATACGCCTCAACAGAATGGTGTGGCCGAGCAAAATAATCGGCATCTTCTTGATGTCGTTAGGTCACTCATGATTCAAATGCAAGTACTCACACTATATTGAAACTTTGTTTTGTCTGCTGCATGCTACCTCATCAATCGCATGCCCTCCTCTATGCTCGACTTGTCACTCCGTTCAGTCACTTGTTTCCTTCAAGTCCTCGTTTACCCTCACACCTCGTGTGCTCGGATGTACTTGTTATGTCCACAATCTTGCTCCACCCACGGATAAGTTTGCTCCCCGTGCCAGCAAATGTATGTTTTGGGATATTCTCAGACTCAAAAAGGCTATGTGTGTTATTCTCCCACTACAGACAAAGTGATCGTCTCCGTCGATGTCACCTTTCTTGAAGATCAACCATTTCACGGTACACTTTATGCTCCTCCTTTCTTTTCTCCTATACCTCGTCCGACCGTTCTTGTCACGTCTTCTCTACCACCTCTTCTTCCCACTCCACTTCCGGCATCCGTTCCATCTATACCCCCCAAACCGCCTCTTCTTCGTGGCTATGCTCGTCGTACCCCGCCCTCTGGAGCCCTACAACAGTCGTCTACCACCAGTGTTATCTCGCGGACTGACGATCCAGCATCAACATCTACCGTTCACCCCCTAACGAATTATGTATCTCTGCATCGCCTGTCTCCACCTCTACGCAAGTTTGCACTCTCTCTTTCCTATCCATATCTACTTATAACTCTGTGCAGGAGGTCCTTCTTCACCCAGAGTGGCATGCGGCTATGGATGTGGAAATGTGCTCTTTGTGCAACCAGACTTGGGATCTGCTCTCTCTTCCTCCTGAGCAATCTTGTGTCAGCTATAAGTGGATTTTTGCTATCAAACATGCTCCGGACGGGACAGTTGAACGCCTCAAAGCCCGGCTTGTGGCTCGGGGGTTCACTCAACAACAGGGTCTTGATTATGATGAAACTTTCTTCCCCGTCGCCAAGTTAAACTTTGTTCGGGTTCTGATCTCCTTAGTTGTTCATCGCAACTGTCTCTCCATCAACTTGATATCAAAAATGCGTTTCTGAACAGGCGACCTTCTCGAGACGGTCTTCATGCACTAACCTCTCAGGTTTGAGACCACGGGGCGTCCCGTGTGTGTCATCTCCGAAAATCTATTTATGCTCTCAAACAATCTCCCAGAGTTTGGTTTGACAAATTTAATAAGGTTGTTCGCGAAGTTGGATTCAAGAGAAGCTCGACTGATTTCTCTTTTTCACTCGTCATCAATCAGTCGGGACTGTCATTCTCCTCGTTTATGTGGATGATATTTTAATTACTGGTGATGACGACACAGGGATACAACAACTCAAGCAACACTTAAACTATGTCTTCCAAACAAAATATCTTGGGGGCTCTTCGGTACTTTCTGGGACTTGAGGTTGCAAGACGACCTGATGGTCTTGTTCTCTCACAACGGAAGTACTGTCTTGATCTCCTTCAAGATGCTGGCTACTCCGGGTGCAAACCCGTAGAAACCCCGATGGATGTCAATCACAAGTTATGTGATCATGGGTGACTCTGATTCTCTGCTTACGAGTATTATTATCGTCTTGTAGAAAACTAATATATCTAACAGTTACAAGACCTGATATCTCTTTTGTTGTTATAGTGATCAGCCGATTTATGCATGCTCCACGGATCTCTCATCTCCAGGCAATAGAACGCATCATCAGATATTTGAAGACATCTCCTGAACAAGGGTTGGTGTATAAGTCATCCTGCTCTTTATCTCTTATTGCATATTCAGATGCGGACTATGCGGGCTCCCTGGATGATCGACGTTCCGCTACGGGTTTTTGTACCTACTTTGGAGGGAATCTTATCACTTAGCGTAGCAAGAAGCAGTCTGCGGTTGTTCGTTCTTTTGCTGAAGCCGAGTATCGTGCAATAACGGACGTTGTATCTGAACTTACCTGCCTTGAGGGTCTTCTTGGTGATTTGGGGGTCATTCTATCCTCACCAGCAACTTTGTTTTGCGACAGTCAAGCTGCGATGCATATTGCAAAGAATTCTGTGTTCCATGAGCAGACCAAACACATTGAAGTTGACTGTCACTTCGTTCGTGAAAAGGTCCAATTGAAGAAGTTAGAGCTGGAATATGTTCCTGCTTCTGGGCAAGTCGCTGACATTCTCACTGTTAGAGGAATCAAAAGTTGTAATTCTATTGAGTTTGTCCCCTCTATATGTGGAGACGGACACAAGGTGTAACAAAAATAATACATATGACATATTGTAAAATACATATTGTAACACTCCCCCTCAAGTTGGGCGTAAGATGTTGACCATGCTTAACTTGACAACAATTCTTCCAAAGGTAATTCCAATCAGGCCTTTCGTGAGAATATCAGCAAGTTGTCTGTCTGAGAGAACAAAGGGAGTACACACAAGTCCCTTTTCAATATTCTCCTTGATGAAATGATGATCCACTTCAATATGTTTTGTACAATCATGTTGGACCGGATTGTGAGCGATGCTGATGGCAGCCTTGTTATCACAGTATAACCGGATAGGCTCATCTTCAGAGAGACTCAGGTCACTTAGCAATGATCGCAACCAAAGACCTTCACAAACATCCTGAGTCACAGCCCGAAACTCTGCTTCAGCACTTGATCTCGCCACGACCTGTTGTTTTTCACTTATAACAAGATTTCCACCAACAAAAGAACAATACCCTGAGGTAGATCGTTGATCGTCGACAGAACCGGCCGAATCAACATCGGTGTAGATAGGGGTGCGAGCGGTTTGGTTTGGGTCGGTTTTGACCCAAACCGAAACCGAACAGACATGCCTCGGTTTTTGGTTTGTCCAAACCGAACAGAACCGAACCAAATTCGGTTGGTTCGGGTCAAAGTCGGTTCGGTTTTTTATAGGATTTTAGCGGTTCGGTGTCATTTTTTTTACGAGCTTAACTCCAACACAAAAATGAAACATACCCTAATTTTGTAGTAAGGTGGAGATGCACTTTATGAGCATGGCTTGTTTATAGTGTTTAAATGAAACATTCAGCAACCAATCATCACTAAATTAAATTTCAATCACGAGTGATCTTGATTTTTTCGAAGGTTGTCATTAATCTAAGCAAAAAAAAAGAATGAAAACTTGATATAACATTGAGAACAATTAAGAATTAATTTTAATTCAAGCACCAGTGATAAATGTGATTGTGATTAGCATGAAAAAATCTGTCTAAACACAACCCCTAGTTAATAATATAATATATGTTTATCAAAAAATAAAACAAACTAATGTGGAGGATTAGAGACGAGGAAGCACCAGAATTTGCAAAACAACAAGTCTGGCAATTATAAACTGATTCAAAACCACATCATGATGATACAAGTTGGTTTTATAAAAAATAAGACCCGTAAAAAAATGTTATATCATAATCCTTTATGATGTACTGTACATGAGGAATTTGCTTACACATGCACAAAAAATTCAAGTAGATCGGACTATAATCACAATTTGACCAACAAAAAAACTCACAAGCCAAATAATTCTTCTCTTTGTATTTTTTTCAATTTCAAGCCGTATTAATTTCCTAAATCTTAGAACCAATACATAATTTATAAAACAAAAGCTAACATATACGTAATTTATAATAATTACAATATCAGTCGGTAACGTCGGTTAGGTTCGGTTTGGTCGGTTTTTAAAATTTGAAAACCACCCAAACCGATATGACTTTGGTTTTCACAAGCTCCGAATCGAACCGACACCGAACCGGGCGGCTCGGTTTCACAATCGGTGTGGTTTGGTCAATTCGGTTGGTTTTGTCGGTTTTCGGTTTTCGCACCTCACCCCTTGGTGTAGACCTCAATTTTTAGAGCCGAATTGGGGGGAAAAACAATATTCCACTCTCAGGTGAGGACTTGAGATATCTGAGGATTATGTTGGCAGCATCAGCATGACGAGTCTTTGGAGCGTGCATAAATTGGCTAATAACGCTCACAGCATAAGCTATATTTGGATGGGTATGAGCCAAGTAGATCAGTCTCCCTACAAGCCTCTGGAATTCAGGAATATTTTCAATCTCCTTCCCATCATAATGACATGAGGTTTGCTTCAATTGGAGTGTCCGCTGGTCGGCAGCCACTCATGTCAGTCTTCTCAAGAAGATCCAGAGTATACTTCCTCTGAGAGATAAAAATCTCATGCCTGGACCTTGCCACTTCAATACCCAAGAAATATTTGAGAGCACCCAAGTCCTTGACCTCAAACTCAGAAGCCAACTTTTGTTTTAGAAGTTTGATTTCTTCCACATCATCGTCTGTGATAACGATGTCATCAACATAAACAATGAGAGTTGTAAGTTTACCGGTCCTATGCTTGATGAACAGAGTATGATCGGCATTGCCCTGGTGATATCCAAAAGACAACATGGCTTTATGAAATCTCTCAAACCAAGCTCTTAGAGACTGTTTCAGTCCATATAGGGCTTTCTCTAACTTACAGACATGTCCCACTGAGCTTTTGGGAGTAAGGCCTGGTGGGAGAGACATAAACTTCCTCATCCAGGTTTCCATAAAGGAAGACATTTTTTACATCAGGTTGTCAAAGTTCTCACCCTTTACAAGCAACACAGGATAGAAGGACTCTGATTGTGTTCATTTTTGCTACAAGAGCAAACTTTTCCTGATAGTCAATTCCAAGAGTTTGAGTGTACCCTCTTCCCACCAACCTTGTTTTGCACCTTTCAACCACACCCTGAGAATTTTGTTTGACTGTAAACACCCATTTGCACCCAACCGGTTTATTCCCAGTGGGAAGAAGCAATAAATCACGTGTTGTTCTCTTCAAGCGCAGTCATTTCTTCAAACATCGCTTCTCTCCACACGGGAATCTCCAGGGCACTGTGCCAAGATGGTGATATGGATATGGATGCAAGGGAAGACACAAACGTCTTATGGAATGTAGAGAAAGAGTTATAAGAAACATAATTAGAAAGAGAATGTCGAGTGCAGGACCAGATATCTTTGCGGAGAGCAATTGGAAGCTCGGAAGGCCCTGAGTCCTGGTCCAACGATTGTTCTGGTAGCAGGTCCAGTGTGTCGGTAGGCCTCTTTCTCCGTCGAGTGTACACCTGCAAAGTAGGAGCAGTAGGAGGAACAGTAGTATGGACAGGAATATCACTCACTTCCGACAATAGAAGCTCACCCTGAAGTGAGGGATATGAATGAGGAACAGGCAGTGGTACAGACGGTGAGGGCAAAGGAGGTGAGTCACCTGGAGCAAGGATAATAGGCCTCAGATTCACAAAACGTGATATCCATGGTAACGAAGACCCTCTTAGTAGGAAGATGAAAACATTTGCACCCCTTTTAAGTAGGAGAGTAGCCAATACACACACATCGTAGGGCGCGAAGATCAAGTTTGGTGGGAGGAGGGTGATGGATGCGAACAAAGAAACAACCAAAAACCATAGGAGGGAGTTGAGAGGAAGGAACATGTAAAGTCCCGAGTGGAGTGGCATTCCCAAGAACATGAGAGGGCATGCGATTAATAAGATACGCAGCCATAAGGACAGCATCGCCCCAGTAATACTTGGGAAGAAGCATTGTTGCTAAGAGACAACGAGTCACTTCCAAAAGGTGACGATTCTTACGCTCCGCAACCCCATTTTGAGCAGGAGAATAAGCACAAGTGGTTTGGTGTATAATGTCATGCTCAGTCAGAAACTCAACAAAGTGGGAATCCAGATATTGGCGAGCAATATCACTGCGGAGGATCTGAATTTTAACATTGAACTGGGTGGATACCATGTTATAAAACGTTTTGTAGGTGGAGAAAACATCACTTTTCTTTCGCAGTAAATACAACCAGGTAGTGCAAAAGAAACAGTCAATAAAAGTAACAAACCTAGCACAACGAGTAATAGAAGGGACGGGATAAGATCCCCAAACATCAGAGCGAATCACATTAAAAGGAGCTGAATTTGGTGATGAAACATGATTAAAGGTAGTACACAATGTTTATTAATAGCACAGACATCACAAACAAAAGAAGTAAAAACAACAGCAAGTAACAAAAGTCTCATAACAGGGATAGATGGGTGTCCTAAACGACAATGCTAGGAATAGAGGTTGGGCGTGCTGGAGTGAAGGGCCAGAGAAGCTGCCACCGGGCTGGAGTCGAGCATGTACAGACCATTGACCAAGCTACCAGAGTCAATCACCGTCCCCGTCTTCAGGTCCTAAAATATACAAGAGGAAGGGTGAAAGATTACTGAGCAGTTCATGGAATTAGTCAAATGGCTAATAGATAGCAAATTACGTGTGAAATTTGGAACATGCAAAACCAACGATAAGGTGAGAGAGGAACAGGAGATGGAGCCCTTCCGGCAATAGAGGAAAGAGAACCATCAGTAATGCTCATCTTATCACGACCAGAGAGAGGAGTATAGGAGATAAAACCTGAGGCTGAGCCAGTCATATGATTGGTGGCTCCAGAGTCAATGATCGAATGAGCGGAAGGGTGAGAAGCAGTAGAGTGAGCACATGGGGTCCCTGTGTGGGTATATGAAGACAACGCAGAAGACTTCATAGAAAGACCCTACATCATGCGGCAAAGAGCAAGGACTTCATCAGCCGAGAAAGCACCAGAGAGGACAGAAGAATCAGCACCTGACAGAGCAGGAGAACTATCTGAGCAGCATCGGTGAGATGGGCCGAACGGGGAGGTGTGCAAACCAGTGGGGCAGCCAAAGCCACGAACACCACGAGGAGGAAGCACCACCTCTTGGTGGAGGAAAACCATGGAGTCGAAAGCATGTGTCTCTAGTATGACGGGTCTTCCCACAATAATCACAGAGGAGATGGTCTTTATCTGTACCCTTCAGCTTAGAATCACGGGCAGGACGAGCCCCCAACAAGGAAGGTGTACCAGTAGCTAGATCAGAATTCTCAGGAGCAGGGTCGGGAAGAAGGGACTGACGACGATCAAACTCCCGTTGAACAATGTTATAAACCTCTGGAAAGGACAGTAACGGCACACGCCCCAAAATCTGCACACTAATCTGATCCAAGACCCGATGAAGACCATGAAGAAATTCAAAAGTCCGGTTGCGATCCTCCCAAGCAAGGACCATAGCCTCATCAACAGGGCTAACAAAGGTGAGGGGATCGAAATGATCGTATTCCTACTACAACTGAGTGAACTCCAGATAGTAAGGATATCTTCCGTCTCAACTGAAAGATCTGGGCAGCATTTCTTTGCGAGAATACGTAGTCTCTGCACGCCGCCAAATATCAACAGCAGTGTCCAGAAATAAGTAGTGGCGAGCGATGGACTTCTGCATGGAATTCGTTAGCCAAGACATGACTAAGGAATTTTCAGAATCCAATTGAGGCCAATCAGGGAGCAGTCTTTTTCGATTTCGTAGTTTGCCCAGTGATATATCCAAAGAGGCGACGGCTCTTAAGAGCAAGAGAGCGTGACCAGGACAGATAGTTTGAATCATTGAATCAGATAGTGGTAATCTGCGGAGTATTGCGATCATGACTCCCACGCAGATGACTTGCAGGAGAAGGAACCGGAGAGAGAAGCGGTGTTGAGGTAGTAGAATCGCTAAGCGTCGACATAGTGGCTCCAGAATAGAAATCCAGAGATCTGGCGTTGGAAGGAGACGGTGTCGGAAGGAAGGCTGACCTCACAACATATCTGGCGCTGGAAAAGGAAGGGCGACAAACCCTAGGAATCCCGACTAGGGCTGAGAAGGAAGCGTTGGAACCAGCTGTGGAAGAGGCGCTGGAAGAGCGGGAGGTCAGTCGCGGGTTGACGTGGCCTGCGCGGCTGCCGCGGGCTAGACGCGGGTTGCGGGCGAGTCGCGGGTTGCGGGCGAGATGAGGGCGCGGCTGTCGCGGGCGAGACGCAAGCGAGACGGATGCGGGAGAGCAGCGAGCGGCGCGGCTGTCGGGGGTGAGACACGGGTGAGACGGGTGTGGGCGAGCAGCGGGTGGGAGAACAGGAGCGGCTAGGTCATGTGTGGCTCTGATACCATGTTAGAGAAATCAAAAGTTGTAATTCTATTGAGTCTGTCCCCTCTATATATGGAGACGGACACAAGGTGTAACAAAAATAATACATATGACATATTGTAACACTCACCAAGGCATTACCACGACAAATGTACCATCAGTTCTTATCCAAGCTTGGTGCCTACGACTTGTATGCTCCAGCATGCGGGAGAGTGTTAGAGAATATTAAGAAAACTGATGTAAAAGCCCATTAATATGGCCCAATTTAAGTTTTTGGTTTAGACCCACATCTTGTGTATGATTCTTTCTCTCTCTTCTCTCTTATGTATTTGTACTCATACTTGTATTTTGTAATTCAACAAGGATATAAAAGGTTTGAATCATTCTTCTACAAAAGTACATTACTATGCAAGGACCAAACGTTATTCAGTCACTAAACAATAAATTAAAGGCCTTAAATAAAAAATTGTCATTGATACGAATGGGGTGAATCCAATCAAAGGAAAGCGCTTCATGCACGTTTATTCTAGGCGCGCGCGGGGAACAAAGACGGCATAAGCCTCGAGCAGCTGCCGGCGGCCGACGCTCTCCGCCGCATTGAACTGTCGGTTTCGACGGGACCAATCCCCTGGGTTGGCTCGCACGGGCCGAGAACTACTTTGAAATCCAGGGAACGCCCGCGACTCAAATGGTTCCTCTCGCCACCATCTTCATGGAGGGCTCGACCCCCCCCCCCATCGGATCTCTCATAAGGAGTACCTTGACCTTCGGAGCAAGGATCTCTGTTTCCACTGCAAGAGCCCACTGACCCATGAATGTCCCAACAAAGACTTTCAGATGCTCTTGGGGGGCCGAAGAAGAGGAAATTGTGATGGCCGACTTTGAGGCCCTAGAGCTCGACGAGGAGGGGCCCAATACGACCGAGTCGGTCGCCACCTTCGATCGATTGGAGGTCTCTTGCTACTCCGTGCGCGGCATCCCCGACCCGTGCATCATGAAGCTCATGGCCACCCTGCAGTAGTTGACAGTGGTCCTTATGATCAATAGCGGCGTCACCCACAATTTCATCTCTCAGGATCTCAAGGCGGCACTAGTCACAATTTCATCTCTCAATAAGAAGCGCCTTCCTTCGAACACGGTCGCAGACGCCTTCTCCCACCGCGAGCATGGTAGCACCTTGGCGGCGATCTCCCTTTGCCAATGATGGGATGCGGCGATCCTCCAGGAAGAGGTGCGGGCGGACTCCCACTATGGCCGCATGATCGAAGAGCTACGGGGCATGCTAGCTGCGCACCCCCCCCCCCTTCCGACTAGAAGGACGACAGACTATACTTTCGTGACCGTCCTGATCCACGCAGCATCATCGCCATGGATATCGCGCCTACTGAAGGAGTTTCATTCCACACTAACAGCGGGGCACTCGGGAGTCTACCTGACCTACCGTCGGCTGGCGGCCACCCTCTACTGGTGTGGCATGATGAGGACAGTGCAGCAGTTCATGGCTGACTGCCTGGTCTGTCAAAAAGACAAATACTAGACCCTCGCCCCCTCCATCCTGCCAGCCTCTTCTGGTACCTTATCGGGTTTGGGACGACATTGGCATGCATTTCATTATCCGCCTTCCACGCTCTTAGGAGTACGACTGTCTATTGGTGGTGGTCGACCGTCTCTCCAAGTACGGGACCTTCATACCCGCCAAACACCCCTACACGGCAAGCTTGGTGGATCGAGTCTTTGTTGGTGAGATCGTCCGTCTACACGGGTTCCCCCGCTCCATCGTCAGCGACCGCAACCCAATCTTCATGAGCAACTTCTGGCAGGAACTGTTCCGTTTGCAGGGGACCAAGGTACGGTTCAACATGACATATCACTCGTAGTCAGATGGACAGACGGAGGTCCTCAACCGTTGCGTGGGAACCTACCTTCGTTGTTTTGCAGTTGAGCAGCCCCGCCAGTGGACCCAGTGGGTGGCATGGGTAGAATTATGGTACAAGTAGGTACAAAACCACCTATCAGTAGGTGGCTGGTGTCACCCCCTTCCAGACACTTTATGAACATCCGCCCCCACTGATACCAGTCGGGCTCACCGGGGAATGCCAGGTCCAAGCATTGGCGAAGGAGCTACAGGATCAGGATGAAGCTCTGCAGTAGTTGAAGCATCACCTACGCCGCACCCAGGAGAGAATGACCCAACAGGCGTCGTTGAGAGGTTCTTCTCTCATCCGGGCGAACATGTGTTTGTCAAACTGCGACCGTACCGCCAAAGTTCCTTGGCTGGTCCCCTCCACCCCAAGCTCTCTGTGCAGTATTTTTGCCCCTTCTTGGTCATTGAAAAGATAGGCGAGATAGCATATGGCTTGCAGATTCCACCCTACAGTCGAATCCACCTGATATTTCATGTGTCACCGTAGAAGTGGGGGTTGGGAAACCACCCCCTCCAAGCCACCCTGCCCGAAGGTCTGAGTAGTGAAGTCGTCCCACGTTACGAGCCCGAGGCGGTGTTGGGCACCCGCATCGAGCATGTCCAAGGTCAACCCGCAAGGCAGGTTCTCATTCAGTAGACGGGACAAGCGAACTACGAGGCAACATGGATCTTAAAAGGGGAAGTGAAGACTCAGTTTCCGGATTTTGACCTTGAGGACAGGGTCGTTGAGAACCCTGAGATAGTTTATATGCACGGGGCGAATCCGGTCAAAGGAAGACGCATCGCGCGCACTTATACTAGGTGTGTGTGGGAACGGAGACAACATGGGCCTCGAGAAGCACTTGGCAGGCCTTGCATCTGATAATCTTTCGCATTTTATTTTCTAGCAATTTATTTTATGTTTTGTACGACTGATCGGCCTATTTAGTCTCCCCCTATATAAGGGAGATGTGTGGACTTGTTTTGGTGTGCTCGAAATTATTGAAATTAAAAATTAAAGAGGGGAGAATAACGACCCAGCGGTTTCCCCCTTGTTTTCCCTAGTCGTGTACCATCTTCCCCTTCCCGATCTCCCTCTCGCTCTTGTGTAATGCCGCCACCCTCTCCCTCTCGCCCACCGCAACTCCTCCTTATTCCTCTCGCCCACCACAACTCCTCTACATCAATGGGTACCACTACCGTGCAAATCAAAGTATTTTATGTCATCTTTGTGGAAGATCCGAACACACATCAATAGAATGTCATGTTGGAACCCATTTTATATTTCAACTAATCCTAAATCAGTGAGCTATGTTGGTTACGCAATCCAAACTTTTCTTGGATATAAGGGAATGTTCAACAACAACTGAACAAAAAGACCCCAATTTCCTCCACAACTTCAACGACAACAACAAAACCTCCACGGAAAGAAAAGAAATCGAGTTGGGAGAGCTGCTTTTGAAGTTCATCACTAATACTGAAGCCCGATTCACAAACAACGAAACCGCTCTGAAATGCTTGGAGACTTGAGTATGACAATGTTACCAACCGCGTCGCCATCGACTCGCACTGGGGCAGGACGTATCAGCGCCGCAACAACACTCACGAAGATGGGGGGTCACGACGACATGACGAGAATCACATCATTCAAGGAGTAGATTTTATGACTTAGATTATCACATGTGTCTTAAGCCCAAATGGGGGGCATGCTTTAATGATGACAAGCTTACTTTATTGCTTTAGTGATGACTAGCGTACTTTATTCCGACTTGTCTAAGGCCTAGGTGGGAGGTCCTTTATTTAAAATGTTGTGATCTCTTTAGTGGAAAGAAGAAAAAGGTTAAAGATTTCTCTCTCTCCCTCTCTCCATCTCCCTCTTCCGCCAGCACTAACACCGGCCACCCTTCCCCTATCTCTACTGTAGCCACCTCGACGGGATCCAAGAAGGGTCATCGCAATCCCTTGCGGGACGTAGTCCTCCATCGGCGTGGTATCAGAGGCACCTCCTCCCTCCCCTGGCGCCAGACCTCTTCCTCTACCTGCGGCCTTAGCCGACCACAACCAGCTACTACCACTCCAACCCATCTTGGATGCGATCGCACGCATAAAAGCGTCTTTGTATTTCCAAGGTGCCGAACTCGCTGGCCTAAGGGCGCACGTGCATGACACCAAACCATCTAGGTCGCATGTTCCATCAGACGGACTACCACCACCACTTGATATTCCTGCAAGTCCAACTCTGGAAGGAAGTTCGACTCCACCCTCTGACGGCCCTCCCCCGCGTTACCCGAAGATGGACTTTCCCATTTACGACGGCCACAAGGAACCACTTCCATGGCTCACCCGACAGAGCTCTACTTCTCCACCCAACGCACCCCACCGGAAGATCATCTTGGCCTCGCTTCGTTTCATCTCATGGGCGCAGCCCAAATATGGTCCACGCAACTACGTCGGGAACGCCCTGACCTACTCTGGGATGATTTTTCTACGAGGAAACTCCCTAGGGGACCTCATCACATTACGACAAACCTGATCGCTCGACGACTATCTTGAGTGATTCCAAATTCTCTTGGCAAGTGCGTCCACCGTCCGCCTTGAGCAGCAGGTTCCTTTTTTTTACGGCCAGCCTCCATGAGCGCTTCCGCCTGAACGTCAAATTCCAAGCTCCACCTGACCTCGCTACGGCGATGAATCTAGCCCGGGCTTGTGAGCGTCGACTTCTTCTAGAACGTCCAATGCTGGGTCATCGAGATTTCAACACTACCGCCCGGGGAACCAAATCTACCATTTCTCCCCCCAAAGGAAGCTAGTCGAGCCCTCCCCCGCCCAAGCCTTATATCGTCAGCATCCACTGCATCGGCGCCGGCTCACGGTGTTGGAAATGGCAAACCGCCGAGCTAAAGGGATTTGTTTTAACTATGACGAACTCTTCGGCCCGGGCCATCGTTGCAAGCGCCTCTTTTGAGTCGAGGAGGATGACCCCTCCGATGATGATGAGGACCCCTATGAAACGGAACCCCCGGAGATCTTGTTCCATGCCATCTCTGTTGCCCATAAACTTCATGTCCATACAATACAAATGCAAGTTTTTGTGGCGGGCGACACCTTCGTCGCTCTAATGGATTACAGGAGCACCTAAAACTTCATCAACCACTGCATGGTCGAGCAAATACATCTCCTCATCACCCTACGCTCTCGTCTTCAAGTCGCGGTAGCAAATGGCCAAACCATGTCATGCTCGGGCATATGTCACGGGGTGACCCTCACGGTGGGCCCCCATAAATTTCAAATTGATCACTTGGTCATCGATCTTCAAGGCTTTGATGTGGTTTTGGGAGTGCAATGGCTCCACACCTTGGGACCCATAACTTGGGATTCTGATGCTCTCTCTATGTGTTGGCATCACGACAACCACTTGATCGAATGGTCGGGACAAGTCCTGCAAAATCTCTACTCGACCTTCGCCCTCCAAGGACCCACTCTTCCTACATACTCCTCCAACGAGCCCGGCCTCGAGCTCCTTCTATAAGAGTTCTAGGATCATCATATCCACCTCCTTCCAGACAACCCCCACCCCACCCCACCCCACCCCGGTCGTAGTTCGCCCCTACCGTTATTCATTTCTACAAAAAGATGAGATCCAGCGCCAATGCTCCCTCATGCTACAACAGGGTCTTATCCAGCGCGGCCTCTCCTCATTCTCCTCTCTAGCAATCCTCGTCCACAACAAAGACGGCGTGTGGCGCTTATGCGTTGGCTACCGCGCCTTAAATCAACAAATCGTGAAGGAAAAATTCCCAATTTTGGTGGTTAAAGAATTACTCGATGAACTGCATGGAGTCGCATACTTTTAAAAATTGGACCTCTACTTCGGTCATCATCAAGTACGGATGCACCCGCAAAATGTGGAAAAGATGGCTTTTCACACACATCACGACCACTTCGAGTTTTTGGTGCTCCCATTCGAACTCACCAACCCCCCCTCCACTTTTCAAGCTTTGATGAATGAAGTTTTAAAACCACTACTCTGTAAGTACGTGCCAGTTTTTTTCAGAATATTTTGATTTAAAGTAGCTCTTGGGACGCCCACTTGTGCCATCTTTGTGCGGTCTTCGATCTGTTACGCCAACTTCGCCACCACCTCAAGCACACAAATGTGTATTTGACAAACAAAGTGTGGTCTACCTTGGTCATGTGGTACATTCCCACTGGGTTTCCGTGAATCCCGACAAGCTTGATGGCGTTGCTGCATGGCCAATACATAACAGGGTCTGGGACTTGCGCGCCATCTTGGGCCTCGCAGGATACTACCGGCGCTTCATTCGCGGCTATACCAACATCGCCCAGCCCCTCACCAATTTGCTCCGCAAAAATAGCTTCTTATAGACCAAAATGGCAACTACCGCCTTCCACGACCTCCAACAGACGCTCCAAAACGCCCCAGTGCTTCAGTTACTGGACTTCACCAAAGAATTCCTCATTGAATGTGATGCTGTCACGCTCAGATCCGGAGAGGTTTTGCAGCAAAAAGGACACCACATTGCATATTTCAGTCGGCCCACACCTCGACGCCGCCAAAACTTGTCGACGCGCTAACAAGAGCTTATCGGCCTTGCCAAGGTCATTTAACATTGGTGACCCTATCTATGGGGTCGCTCATTTGTCATTCGGACAGATTATTTTTACCTCAAAAACCTGCTCAAACAACACCACTACTGTCCCTCAACAGCGATGGGTCTCCAAGCTTCTAGGCTTAGAATTCCGGGTGGAACGCAAGGCCGGCACTCTGAATCGCGCGGC
Source organism: Platanthera guangdongensis (assembly GCA_039583875.1). Lineage (NCBI taxonomy): Eukaryota > Viridiplantae > Streptophyta > Magnoliopsida > Asparagales > Orchidaceae > Platanthera > Platanthera guangdongensis. The sequence goes on along the minus strand of CM077157.1, from coordinate 20,860,931 downwards.
TGACGCCTTATCTCTCTGTCTTGCACTGGACGAGCCTGAACATTCTGTGGCATCCCTCTTCGTTGTTTCTCAACCTCACTCCGCCTTCCTCGATGATGTCCACTGTGAAATTCAATCCCCACCGTGCCTCGCGGAATTAATGCAGCGCATCTCAGACGGGGTCATACCGCCCGCTTGGTCCACCTCCTCCGGCCTTATCCTCTACAAAAATCGCTTCTACCTCGATGCCACATCGTCACTGAATTTGCAACTCTTGGAAGAAACTCATGGCCGGTCTCACGAAGGTGACCAGAAAACCTTGCAACGCCTCCGTCGCGAGTTCTTTTGGCGTGGTCTCCGGCGCACGGTCAGCAACTTCATTGCAGACTGCACCATATGCCAGCAACATAAGTCTGATCATCTCCTTTTGGTAGGCCTACTCCAACCCCTACCAATCCCCCAATCAGATTTGGGAGGATATTAAGATGGATTTCGTGGAGGGCCTCCCGACTTCACACGGCAAATCAGTCCGCATGGTCGTCGTCGATCGCTTCTCCAAAGCCACGCTTTCTCGCCCTTAGTGACCCCTTGGTCGCCGAACGTGTTACTCAGACATTCTTTTTAGAGATTTTCCGCCTACATGACCTCCCGGAATCAATCATCTCTGACTGCGACAAAGTCTTTACAAGTCATTTTTGGACAGAACTCTTCCGCCTATGTGGTACTAAATTAACTTTCTCATCGGCCTACCATCCCCAATCAGACGGGAAAACCGAGATGGTAAACGGCACGGTCGAAATGTACCTTTGTTGCCTCGTTAACGATTGCCCAAAGAGTTGGGCTACGTGGCTTCCACGGATCAAATACTGCTACAACACCTCGTACCATAGGACATTACAAATAACATTGTTTCGTCTCATCTACGGCTGCGATCCCCCGCGCATTTTCACTTATGACCCAGGGTCGACCTCCCTCTCCGCCCTCGACCAAGAGCTTATGGACAGAGATCAACTCCTTGCGCTCACATGTACCTGCCCCCTTCAGGCCCAACATCGCATGGAGACTCGCTACCACCGCGGGCACCGAGACATCACCTTTGGCATTGGGGATTGGGTTTGGCTTAAAAATCAGTCATATCGTCAAGTGTCTATCCACCCCTCGACACCCTCCGCCAAATTGGGTCCCCGTTTTCCTGGCCCCTTCTAGATTCTTCAACGTATCGACGAAGTTGCCTACCAACACCAACTTCCGCCCGGCAGTCGCATCCACAACGTCTTCCACGTCTCGCGCCTAAAACCCATTATTGGCGATCCCCCAACAGGCCATATCGTTCCCCTCCCTTCCCAGCTTGAGAACAAGCTTCCACTCGAAGGAGCGAATGATGTTATCAACCGCACTGCCATCGGCTCGCACTGGTGCAGGACATATCAGCGCTGCAACAACAGCACTCACGAAGATGGGGGTCACGACAACATGACGGGAGTCACGTCGTTCAAGTAGTAGACTTTATGACTTAAATTACCCCATGTGTCTTAAGCCCAAATGGGGGCATACTTTAATGATGACTAGCTTACTTTATTGCTTTAATGATGACTAGTTTACTTTATAGTTTATACCCACTTGTTTAAGGCCAAGGTGGGAAACCCTTTATTTAAAGTTGTTGTGATCTCTTTTGGGGGAGAAGAAAAAGGTTAAAGATCTCTCTCCCTCTCTCTTTTCTCTTTCTATCTCTCCCGCTTGTTTTCCCTCTTCTGCCAGCACTAACGTCGGCCACCCTCCCCCCCCCCACCCTCTTTACCAAAGCCACCTCGACGGGATCCAAGAAAGGTCATCACAATCCTTTGGGGGTCGTAGTCCTCCATTGGCCTATTATACGATCAAACTCACGAGCTCGTATCAGACAACTTGAGGAGATCACTTCTAGCAGAGTGAAAAGAACCCACCCTAGTACAACAGAGAAGAACCCAAAAAGATAAATGTTATATATTTAAGGAGAGAAAGGGAGATAGCAAGACGAGAAGAAAATTTGTTGAGTGAAATCTCATATAAGTATAAAGCAGAGAAGGAAAATATAATTGAAAAAAGATAATGACGTAGTAGAGAAGAGAGAGAAATAAGAACCGACTACTAAAGAAAACTTTGTGCCGAAGGTAATATTCCCTCAAAGATTAATGGAGAATGTAACGGATAGGAAGTTTATGAATTGTTTGGAAGGGATCAAAAATTTGGAAGTCATTATCCCATTAGTGGAAGCATTGACTGAGATTCCAAGCTATGCAAAATATATGAAGTAGATCCTAATAAAGAAAATGAAGCTAGTAGAAAATGAAAGTAAGATAATTTAGGAGTGGTTCGAAAATTAATGAAATGGGGATAATGGGATAGCGGGGAAATGGTATGGTAGTTATGTTGGTGGTGGGAGGGTGGTGGTTGACTGGAGGTGGTCGTAGAGGTTCGTCGGAGGAGGTGGTAATGACCGGAGGTGATTTTGGGCGATCGCCGGAAAACAAAAAAAAAGAAAGGATTTAAAATAATAATGGGGAGGAGTTGTAAGGAGGTAGAGGTGGGTTGAGGGGGCTGTCAGAGGTGGTTTTAGGTGATCGTCGGAAAACTGATGGAAATAAGTGGTGGTGGTGGCAGAGTTTTCTGGAAGTGGTGGGGAGAGATTTTGGAGAGATGTTGGGTTTGTGGTGGTGGCCGACTAGGAGATGGGGAGGTGGCTGGCTAGTGGAAGGGGGGTGGCCGGCCAAGAAGTTAGGGGCTAGGATGGTGGTTGGCTAGATGGAAGGGCGAGGGGGTGGATAACTACAAAGTTTCGCACCTGGATTCCCGCTTTGCACAGGGTGATTGAAAGGAAGATTTTCTTCTACACTCAAACTTTCAATATCTCTAAATAAACACTCTATCCCTACTCATAAACTAAGGGCCATCATGGACAATCATGATTCTCTGATCATGACACCCCTCAAATACAACAAAATAAAAAACAAAAAATACATAAAAATAACTTAAATTCACGGTTCGTTGATCCGCATAAACAGTTGACACGGATCATCGTGTAAGCCTATGTGTGTCGCGATCCTCATCACGATTAACATCCAAGACCGGTACGAGAAGGAAGGTGTGTTCGAAGTCAAGCGATAGGAACCAAAACCTGGCCGACAACATGAGATGTTCCTACAATAGAAGTTCATTGTTCGACTAGCATCCGGGTGATAAAGGTTGTTCAATGAGTGCTTCGATAAACACCGTGAGATGTTTCTTCGCTATTTGGAAGTCATATTCAATGATGCGTCTTCCACCAAGGGTATCTTTTAGAGCATTAGAACTTTGGGGCGTATCCATCGTAATCTTTTTGGTATTCAAACTAGCTTCATGCTCACCAAATTGAACATATTTTGTTCATAGGCACCTTAAGAGAACTACTAAAGAGCTATTGCTACCAAAAAAGACATTGATGTTAAAGACGAAAAGAAAATTTCTATATAGTTTGGAGATAAGAAGAAATATGTATATAGATATATATCAGTTGCAATTAAGGCTCCATTTGGTTTGGCGGTGGCGGGTCGATCCGGCGGGTGGAAACAGAGAGCTCGAACCAGAGGGGGGAGGTGGCTGCTCCAAACGGAGCTTTTTGGGACGTTTCTCAAGGTGGGCGGGTGAAAACGGAGCAAACGTCGTCGGAGGTTCATTTGTTTACCCTCCTTCCGGCGGCGTTTGCCCAAAACGGAGCTGCGAAACGCCCAAACAAATAGAGTCTGAGTGTATATATCCTTCAATAACCATATATAACCCGACAATATCAGTACACGTAAATTTTAGGGAAAAAATTATTTAGAAATTGAAAAATAGTACATTATAGAAAAATAATGAGTCAATTACTGCATGTAATACTATGTCTCAAACCCACTCACACTAGTGTTGCACATAGACAAAATTGGGAACTCAATATTGGGGGAAAGGTCAATTTTTAAGGGTAGAATATTGTTACACATATGCGCAAGTGGACCTGCATCCACAAGAGAACAAGTAGAGCCCCTGTGCAGGCGGCCAACAATACTTTTGGAGAGCTACCAGGGCAAAATTGGGAACAACCATGGGTGCATATAATTAATAGTTTATCAATTAACTAATTGAATGTTGATAAATAAGTTGAATATCTTGGATCCTTGGTTTTGTACCTCTTTTTGAGGGTAGTTCTTTGGAGTACCTAACCTCCGAGAGCTTGGTGGGAGCTTACCTCCTCCCGAATTATATTGTAGTTTTGTCTTAATGCAATTACGTATTGAGTAGTCACGTCCACTCCATTCCGAACGCAAGCATTTTCTTTTCAGTATCAATGATCCAACATGATGCACTCCCCCTGATGCCCTTCTATCCGCCGAGTACCCTCAACGAACGGATTTTCACCGACAAAACAACATCCCGCACGATGAAATCATGGCTCTCCTTTGTAGCATCAAGAAACATTTGAGCATGATCGACGACCCCCCCCCCCCCCCCCCCCCGCCTACAACAAACCCTCTAATAGCAAATTAAACAACATTAGGCGACATCGATGCAAGATTACCCCAGGTTCCAGTGTTGCAAGAGCAACGAAAACTAGAGATGAACAAGCAAACAACAAGGACATTATCTCTCTCACTTCCGAACTCCACAGACGACGACGAAGTAAAAGAGACGGTCTACAGTTTTGCAGCAATCCACAACAAGCCTAAGCCCACAAACCATCTGATTGACCAGATATCCATTCTCCAGGCTCCGCACACCTTTGAATTGCAACAATAATCCCGCTCATTGTCACCTTCCCTTGCTACACACAGAAATCTCCTCTCAGCGCTCTCCAGGACCGCTAATCGAGCTACACACGAGTATCACCTTGCTACAAGTGACCATCAGCTGTCTTCCCTCACAGTCGTCACAGCTCCAGTGTCAGTTATTGTCAGCCCCGCCCACTGCTCCCTCTTATACCAAGTGTGCGACAACTCTTACGGAGATACAGTGACATCAGCACCATCTATTAGCCAAATTGTGGTTTCCGGCTTCATCGCCGGCCACTCAACCATCAGCCGTCACATATGCCCCCTCCCAAACCTTCTCACCTCATTTATTCTCTTTGTAATCCTAGTTGGCACCCCACCTGCCCCCATCGCGCCTATTTCAATCCTTGTTTTTGAGTGTTGTGTCTCTCATTTCTCATCCAATGAGCCCGGCATGTTACCTCTGCTATGCGGCTCAAAAGTTTGCAGCACCACTATAGAACACCTTCAGCAACAGACCTTTCAGAATTCCAACAGCATGTCCCTGTCAACAAAGCTAAAAGATATGCAAATACTTTTTTCAACCTCCCTACAGTCCTATCCCATCCACTATCACATGATGTTTTTCCTCTCTTAGGCACTACACTGGCTATCCATCCAAATTTTATTCTGACTTATCCCCCAACCACATTCACCTCCATATCACTATACCTAACACTCCACTCAACCCCAAAACCATGATCATAAAACAGTACTCTACCTTTCTACATTCGCGTCCATATCACCATCCCTCACTCCAGTTAACTTTTAGTCTCAAATTGCTCGCACTAGTGAGATGACAAAATTTAGGACTCCACCTTGGGGGCAAGGTTGATTTTCAAGAAAAGACTATTATTACACATACAGTTGAGCGGACATCCTCGCATCTACAAGAGAAGAACACGCATAGCACTATAAGTCAGTTCCTAAGCCCAGTGACACTTTTGGAGAGTTGCGGAAGCAAATTTGGAACCTCCTTGTGTGCTCATATAATTAGAAATTTATTAATTAATTAATTGAGCATTAACCAATTAGTAATATAGTTAATTGATCGACATTAACTAAATAATTAGCATTAATTAATTAGATTATTTTGTCCCATAGTTCTTTAGTCTTATAGTGGGCTTTCAACCTTTATAAAGAGGTCTTAGGATTAGTCTAAGATATATTGGATCCTTGGTTCTGTAACCACTTTTCAAGGTGAGTACTTTCGAGGACCCAGTCTCTGAGAGCTTGGCGAGACCTTACCTCACAATTTGCATCTCTAATGTTTGTTATCTTTTAATGCAATTATGCTTTGAGTTGCTGCATTCTTGCCATTCCGAAGCATTTTCTTGTAGGTATCCTAAGGTCTTTTGTTATGATCCCGCATAACGACCAATTCACGGGTCAGTAATATGCGCGGCGACGGAAGGAGGCAACACAAAATAGGGTTGAACCTACCGGTTCAGCCCTCCCCAATTAAACCACGGCGGCTCGGTGGCTGAACTTGCGGGTTCAGCCCACATGGGGGGGCCGACCGGCCCCCTCTTGGCCCAGAGGTATAAATACCTCTAGGGCTGGTCTAGCGGAGACAAGCAAAGAACTATTCAGGTATTCCCCTTTTTCTCTCAATTCCTAACTCTAATTCTTCTCTCCCTCCTCAAGTCTCTACTATTCCTCTTGTCATTTCTATCATTTAGTATCAGAGGACTAGTTCCCCCAACCCAGCCACCTTTTGGTGTCTTTCGCGTTTGCAGCAGCCCGATCGACGACAAATCCTGACGTCCCGGCCCAGATTACACACCCCAGCCCGATCGATCGTCGCTTGTTCCGCCCGATCGTCGGCGAACCCCAACGCATCGATCTCCAACCCACGTTTCTTCCCAGATTGCGTGTGTTCTTCCGCTGATCGCGTGTGTTCTTTCGTCGATCGTGTGTTCCGTTCCGCCGATCGCGCCTGGTCCGCTGAACGAGAGTTTCCGCGTGATCTGCCAGAGCCTCCAGAACGCCACTTCGGAGTTTCTTGCAATTTCCTGCGGTAGTTTCCAGCGGGCCTTCTCCCTAGAGTCTACAATGGTGACTTGGTCACAGGAAGAGTCCTCGAGGCTAGCAACCCTAGAGGAGAACTACACCGGGCTCTCAGATACGGTGACGGTCATCGAAGAAAAATTAAGAGCGTCAGAGAAATATCTGGAAGAGCGACTAGACGCTCGCATGGAGGAAATCAAGAATCTGCTACACAAAAGTGTCAAGGGCAAAGCAACGGTGAGCGAGGAAGCAAGCACTCATCAAGGACCGATTCAATTTCCAGGAGGCCCCGACAGGGGTTGAGAGAACCAAATCAATCAGCGACCTAAAGAGATGGTCTTCCCTCCTCAACATGGGCTTTTGACTAACCCTATGGGATTGGGACAAGCCGACAGCAGTAGGACAGAAGGCGGTTGGGAGTACAAGCTGCCACTGGCGGGTACGAGGTCGGGATATCAACACAGAGAGGAAGGAGGATACCTTAATTGGCCAGCAGAGCGTCGACGGCCTCTTGGCTTCGACCGGGAGTATGGAGCACACAGCCAGCAGAACCCGAGAGCTTATATGTTGTTAAAAATGACCCGCATGAATTATCCTACCATCAAAGGAGGCGATGCAGTGGAATGAGTACAAAAGGCGGAGTTATTTTACAACTACCTGGAAATTCCAGAAGAGCAGTGGGTGCGATTGACATCCTTCCACCTAGAAGATGATGCCTTCTAGTGGACTCAGTGGTTCTTCCGATAACGTGACTATGTCTCGTGTGCCGATTTTGTTGACGGTTTCACAGCCAGATTCGGGCCTATCGAGTATGAAGATTTCGAGGCACTCCTCCAGAAATTAACGCAGAAGGGTTCAGTAAAGGAGTACCGAACACAGTTCAAAAGGCTGGCGAACAGGGTGCGGTGGGAGGAGAGGACACTCCTGAGTTGTTTTGTTTCCGGACTGAAGGAACACGTTCAGGATGAGGTACACGCATACATGCCGGCAGCTTGAACCACGCCATCAATTTGGCCTGAATTCAGGAGGAGTACCTCAATTGACAGAGAGCGAGGATGGCTAATGGGAAGAACTCGACGAACCCGCCAACGCTAAGACGGGAACAAACTGCGACAGGAAGGAGAAAATTTTAGGTGCGTTACTCCCACGTAGTTTTAGGTGAGGGTTAAATACAGCTGTATGATCTGATATCCTACGGTTCAGGTTGTTTCCGCGGAATACTGCAGTATTGAAAAAATACTGTCAGTATCGTCTGTATTTCGATCAAAACCGTTATTTTTACAAGAATCAACGGTTTGATGCGCGCCCCCACCTTGATTTTAGGTGGGAGTAACGCACCTAAAATTTTTCGACAGGAAGAGCGACGGTGAAGAAGCTAACATGACTCGAGCTACAAGCAAGACGGGAGAAAGGGATATGTTTCAACTGCAATGAGAAATATGACTCGAACATAAATGTCAGATGATCCAAGTATACATGCTGAGGGAAGAAGGAGAAGACAGGGGAGTTGAAGGACAGAGAGATGAACCGGAAGAAGACCTCGACATGGCTGAGTTCGGCGTATCTGTCCAAACTATAGCAGGTGGCACCACACCCTTGACTATGCAGATCACTGAAAGGATCTTCCAACAGAAAGTGACCATTTTGATTGACAGTGGGAGCACCCACAACTTCATCAACCCCGCTGTTGCACAAAGGTTGGGCCTTGAGATCAACCGTAATGTTGTCTTTCAGGTTATGGTATCCGACGGTAACAAACTGCAGTGTGAAGGAGTCAGCAAATGGGTGGAATTTCGGGTGCAAGGGTACGTGTGTCGATTGGAGGTTTACTTGTTGGCCATCAAGGGGTCCGACATGACCTTGGGAGTCCAATGGTTATAACAGTTAGGGAAGGTCACCCTGAACTGGGACCACATGACGATGGAATTTATCCAGGATGGAAAGGGCTACTGCCTGAACGGACTCAAGACCTCACCCATGAAGGAGGTCACCCTTCGTCGCTTGGAGAGGTTGTGGGACCAAGAAGTCCCCATGGCGGTGATCATAGAGTCGGCGCCCCTACCCACTTCTCCACATGAAGTGTCAGGGCAGATGCAATCCTTGCTAGTGCAGTTCTCCAACATCTTCCAAGAACCACACTCGCTTCCACCACAGAGATTTAGAGACCACCAGATCAACCTCAAGGAAGGAGCTGAGCCAACAAATATTCAACCTTACCGATACCCGCGCATTTAGAAGGCAGAAATAGAACGGGGTGTAAAGGAAATGCTGACAGCGGGAATTATCAGACCCAGCGCCAGTACTTTTTCTTCACCCATCATTCTGGTGAAGAAGAAGGATGGCTCATGGAGGTTTTGTGTTGACTACCGCGGCCTGAACAGCTCTACCATCAAGGACAAGTTCTCCATCCCTCTGATAGAGGAGCTGCTAAATGAGATACACGGAGCACGCCTGTTCACAAAGTTGGATCTGCGCTCGGGTTACCATCAAATCAGAATGAGGGACGAAGATATCTACAAGACAGCCTTCTGAATCCACGACGACCATTACGAATTCCTCGTGATGCCCTTCGGGCTCTCCAACGCACTATCTACCTCCGAGACGGTGATGAACGAGATCTTCCGACCCCTCCTCCGCAGCTCCGTATTGATATTTTATGATGATATTTTGATCTACAGCGCCAGTTGGCAGGAACACCTCAAAGATGTGAAGCAAGTGTTGGTGATTCTCCGACAGCACCAGCTCTACGCCAGCTATCCAAATGCTCCTTTGGACAAGCAGTGGTCGAATACTTGGGTCATATAGTCTCGGAACAAGGGGTACAGGCCGATCCAAAGAAGATTGAGAGCATGCAAACGTGGCCCCGGCCACGCACGGCCCGTGCCCTTCGAGGTTTTCTCGGGCTGACGGGCTACTACCGGCGGTTCGTGAAAGACTATGGAAAGATAGCACGGCCGCTCACCCAGTAGTTATATAAGGATACGTTTTGCTGGAAAGAGGTGGCGGAAACGGCGTTCAAAGCTCTCAAGACAGCGATGACTACCACGCCGATGCTAGCCTACCCGATTTCACTAAGGAGTTTATCCTAGAGACCAATGCATCAGGCGTCGGGATAGGGGCTTTCCTCATTCAGGAGGATCGACCGATAGCCTTCTTCAGCAAAGCTTTAGCACCACGGACACTGGGCTTATCTACCTGCAAGAAGGAAATGCTAGCTATTATACATGTCGTAACCCTATGGCGATCGTATCTTCTGGGGAGACAGTTCAAAGTACGAACTGATCACCTGAGTCTAAAACATTTCTTGGAACGAGTGGCTTCTCCTCTGCAGCAGAAATGGGTGACGAGATTGATGGGCTATGACTACGAGATCATGTACAAACAAGGGAAAGAGAATGTGATGGCAGACGCACTGCCCCGCATACCATAGGGGACGCTTCACCACATCTCTGGGTCACTGATCGGGACTTTAGATGACATACGAGCAGAGATTATGCAGGATCCAGATTTACGTCCAATTGTGGAGTCACTTCAACAAGAGCTGGTTATTACTCCGGGGTTTTACTTACAGAATGGGCACCTATACTACCACGGCAGGGTGGTCAAACCTGCTTCATCGCCATGCAAGACAACCATGTTGCACGAATTTCATTCATCGCCGATAGGGGGTCATGCGGGCGTTCTCTGCACTCTTCAGCGGGTACAGGCCAATGTGTTCTTGAAGGGCCAACGGAAGGATGTTCAACAATTTGTTCAACAGTGCGAGATATGTCAGCAACAGAAATATGAGACCGCGTCGCCCGCGGGCCTGCTTACTCCTCTGGAGATTCCACAACAAATTTGGGACACGGTTTCTATGGACATCATCGATGGCCTACCAAGATCTCAGGGGCAGACAGCTATCCTGGTTGTAGTGGATAAGCTGTCCAAATACGATCACTTCTTGGCAGGGGAGGTGTAGAACGGAACGGGAGTTCGCAGTCACTTCTTGCCAGGGGAGGTGTAGGACGGATAATCACTTCTTGCCGCTCAAAACAGAATGAAAGTTCAAGCAGATAAACAAAGGACGGAACGGGAGTTCGCAGTCGGAGATGAGGTCTTCCTCAGGCTTCAACCATACAGACTAACCTCAGTGTATCGGAGAGCGAATCAGAAGTAAGCACTGTGCTATTACGGGCCCTTCAGAATCATCCAAAGAGTGGAACTGGTTGCCTATACATTGGCTCTGCCAGAAGGATCGCATATTCACCCGACATTCCATGTATCCTTGCTGAAAAAGAAGATCGAGGACACGATACAGGTGTGCCCTACCCTGCCTGAAACAACCCACAGTAGGGAACTTCGACCGCTTCCAGAGGAGGTACTGCTGACCAAATGGAAAAATGCGGAACCGAGTACCGTCAGGAGATTCTCGCCAAATGGAAGAACTTATTGGATGCGCACAACACATTGGTTGATTTGCTCGAGTTCCGAGAACTTTATCCAGACTTTCATCTTGAGCACAAGCTGGCTGCTGATGAGGGAGGGAATGTTATGACCCCGCGTAACGACGGATTCACAAGTTAGCAATACGTGCGGCGGCGGAAGGAGGCAGCACAAAACAGGGTTGAACCTACCGGTTCAGCCCTCCCCAATTAAACCACGGCGGCTCGAGGGCTAAACCTGCGGGTTCAGCCAACATGGGGGGGCCGACCGGCCCCCTCTTGGCCAAGAGGTATAAATACCTCTAGGGCTAGTCTGGCGGAGGAAAGCAAAAGAACTATTCAGGTATTCCCCTCTCTTTCTCTTAATTCCTAACCTTAATTCTTCTCTCCCTCCTCAAGTCTCTATTATCCCTCTCGTCTTGTCGTTTCTATCATCTTCACAACAAGATAAACAAATTATTGGGTCTCAACTCCGGAGTTGAATATAAGGTCAGACCTCTCAACAAAGTTGTGGATGTTTTCTTTCCGCAATAAGATAGAATGTTTTGTGCAATATCAAGGTCGCACATAGAATTGTTCGAACTACATGTGATTAATTCTCTCATTCTAAAATTTTGAAATCCATTAAGGATCAAATGAAGGAAGGGCAAAGTACGGCTCATTGGTCTATTTTGGATGACATGGTCGCTACAACAAAATGGTATGTCTTCTATCCACTTCTCCATTAATTTTTATAATCCTCTAGAATCCATAGCCATACACACGAAGGAATCCATAGCCATATGCACGAGCCGCGAATGAATTCATAGGCATACACATGCATGGATTTTCAATGGAAGGGGTAAAAGAATTTGTTAGGGCTTGTGTAATTTGTCTTTTTTAAAAATTGTAAGAGCATGTGTAATTTGTCAAATGTCAACAAAGTAAGATAGAACATTTGCATGCAACAGAACTTCTGCAACCTTGACTATACCGACTCAGGTGTGTGCTAAAGTGTCATGAATTTCATGGAAGATTTCCGTTATTTAAGAACAAAACTATTTTGATTGTCGTCAAAAATCTTTTTCCTAAAATTTGCATATCGTATTCCACTTTCTTATCTCTATATGGTTACGATAGTTGAGGTCATGTTCTTTCTTAGAAAAAGTATATTTCATATGAATAATGACTCATCTTGGGGTTATATATACAAGACCCGAACATATACAGGTAAATACAGATAAGTCTCTATACATACACACAATATCTAACACCATCCATCAAACTCACGGGGGATCATACATCGAGAGTTTGGACATTAGGTAGTCATGTTGAACCCTCGTCTGGGGCTTGGTGAACAAGTCCGCAATCTGATGCTCGATGGGAACATACTGGGGAACCAATGTACGTCGGTTGTACTGCTCACGGAGGAAGAAGACGTCGACTCCAATGTGCTTGGAGAGGGAAAACTTCACTGGATTCAGAGTGAGTTGCATGGCACCAGTGTTGTCACAAAAGAGAGTGGTCGGTCCTGAGGAGACAATGCCAAAATCTGCAAGAAGCCAACAAAGCCAGATAATCTCCTCGGCCGTAGACGCCATGGCGCGTAGCTCAGCCTCGGTACTAGAGCGGGAAACACCAGACTGTTTCTTGTACTTCCAGGAAAGCAAGGAGTAGCTCAAAAACAGACAGAAACCCGTGACAGAGCGACGATCAGAATGATCACTAGCCCAAATAGCATCAGAGAAAGCAGAAAGTTGGAGGGAATTGTTGCTGGGGAAGAACAGACCACGGCCAGGAGTCGCATGAAGGTAACGCAATACACACAGCAAGTGAGCATAATGGACTGATGTAGGAGTGCTGACAAACTGGCTCAACACATGGACTGCATGAGCAATATCTGGCCGAGTGATGGTGAGATAGACCAGGCTGCCGACCAAATGACGATAGCGAGTGGGGTCAGCAAGAGGGATCCCCTCATCAGCCTGAAGCTGCAGGTGAAGCTCCATCGGTGTAGCAACAGTGCGGGTGTCGGAAAGAGCAGCCCGAGCTAGAAGATTAGTAGTATACCGCTGCTGAGAGAGCTGGAACCCTGCAGAGGTAGAAGAGAACTCAATGCCCAGAAAATAGCTCAAAGGTCCCAAATCTGTCATCTGAAATTGTTGTTGCAGGTGATGCTTGACAAAGTCAATGAAAGCCGGGTCATCACCAGTGATGATCATATCATCCACATAGAGCAGAAGAAGAGTCGGACCTCGGGAAGAGGTGTGAACAAACAGGGTCGGGTCGTGCTGGCTGGCCTGAAAACCAGCGGCTGTAACGACAGAGCTGAAGCGCTCGAACCAGGCTCGAGGAGCCTGTTTGAGACCAGAGAGAGCACGACGCAACCGACAAACCATGCCAGGAGGAGCAGCAAAACCGGGAGGAGGAACCATGTAAACCTCTTGCTGTAGGTCACCGTGAAGAAATGCATTCATCACATCCAGCTGAAATAGGGACCAACGATGGACAGCAACAAGTGTCCTAATCATGGTCATGTGTGCCACAGGAGCAAAAGTCTCATCATAGTCTCGACCATGCTCCTGCTGAAAACCCCGAGCAACCAGGCGAGCCTTGTACCGCTCAATAGAACCATCGGAGCGAGTCTTGATCTTATAGTCCCACTTGCAAGTGATGGGAACAGCACCAGGAGGAAGAGGCACAAGATCTCAAGTAGAGGTACGCTCAAGAGCAGCCAACTCATCAAACATAGCGGCCTACCACTCAGGAACCTGAGCAGCCTCGCGGTAGGAACTAGGCTTTGGAGTACTAGTGGAGATAGCGGGAAGAGCAGTGAGGTCGAGTGGCTGGGTGGTAAAACCGAGGCGATCTGGTGGATGTCGATCTCAAAGGGGGTAACGTCTGGCGGGCGGATCATCCACGGGACTCTCACTGAAGACTGGGGGCACCTGTGGGGTAGTCGGAGCACGACAAGTGTAGTGGTGGAGAATAGGAGGTGGAGGGCCGGGAGATGGCAGAACATGAGGAGGTGGAGAGGACTCGGAAGAGGGAGATGACGATGATGGCGGTAGCTCTGCTGGTGACTGGTCTGACGGTGGTGGCAAAACAGGTGGTGGTACGGTAGGAAAAATAAGGAACTGAATATCAGCCGGGGTAGTGGATGAGGGTGAAGCAGAGGTGGATGAAGAAAGGAAGAAAGGAAGAAAGGTTGGTCCTCAACGAAGGTGACATCACGAGACTGGATGTTCTGCTGGGAGCGTTGAAGCTTGCGGCACTCAGACACTCGGTGGCCCGGTGCATGACAATAATGACAGCGAACAGACCGTCGTTGCACGGCATTGGGACCCTGGGAAGAGGGTCCCTGGGTAGGAAACGGAGCAGACGGTCACACAAGAGTACTGAGCCCTGGAGAAGGTGACAGCGGAGGCTGCGAAGCAAACTGAGGAGCAGCCAAGACAACATGGGTGGAGGTAGAGTGTTGCGTCCCCTCCATGTTATGAAGACAAGTCTCCTCCGCCGGAATCGTGGACAGTGTCACGAAGTGTGGGTGGAGTACCACGATGAAGAAACTATGAGCGGGCGGACTCAAACTCCGGGCGTAGGCGCATCAAGAAATCGTAGACACGGCAGGCATCTCTGTACTGAGCGGTGGCAATGCAATGGAAGCAGGACAAGTAATGGGGCGGCGCCATCTCGTCACACTGACGCCAGAGGGAAGTGATCTCAGCAAAAAACTCCTGAACTGAGCGGTCGCGCTGGTAGGTAGTTGCAAGAGTCTGTAACAATGAATACTGAAGTGCCTGGCTGGAAGGCTGATAGAGATCAGAAAGATGATCCCAGATCGCCTTAGGAGTAGGGAACTCACAGATGGCCAGGCGGATGGGTACCTCACAAGACTGGCCAAGGATAGCAATAGCCCTGGAGTCATCGTCCTGCCACTTTGTCAACGCCTGAGCGGAGGAAACACCGGTGCTGGCTGTGTAAACAGAAGACTCAGTTGAAGAGGCGGCGGGGAGCAACGATGCTGGGCAGGATCCATCTAAATGGCCCCAAAGGCGTAGGCCTCGGAGATGCATGCGCATGGTGGAAGACCAAGCCTTGTAGTTCTGCCCGTTGAGCAGCACATCAGGCTTAGGAAGATAACCACTGGGAGTCGAGGCGGGATCCATTGAAGGCCGACACCGAGATCTGGAGCAGGATCGATCGGCGCTGAAACCGGAGGAAGTAGCCGGAGGAAGCATCTGGAGGAAGCAGACAACCAGAGGAAGCAGCCGGAGGAAGGATCGAGCGGATCGACGCAGTCGATCGGAGGAAGCAAGAGTCGATTGACGGATCGACGCGGTCGATCGGAGGAAGCAGGAGCGGGATCGATCGATCGGATCGACGAGTGGGAGAGGGATCGATCGATCGACGAGCGGGAGAGGGACCGGGATCGATCGGCGCAGACGAGCGGGATCGATCGGCGACGCAGCAGGCGCAGACGAGTGGGAGAGGGATCGGGAGAGTTAAACCCTAGCCTCTGATACCATCTTACAAAAAGTATATTACATATGAATAATGACCCATCTTGGGGTTATATATACAAGACCAGAACATATACAGGTAAATACAGATAAGCCCCTATACATACACACAATATCTAACATTCTTCACCCATATTTTGTCTCAATGGGCTACCCAAGTGAATTGTATCTA
The DNA here is from genome assembly GCA_039583875.1 of Platanthera guangdongensis. NCBI lineage: Eukaryota > Viridiplantae > Streptophyta > Magnoliopsida > Asparagales > Orchidaceae > Platanthera > Platanthera guangdongensis. The sequence continues at coordinate 20,845,045 of CM077157.1, read as the reverse complement.
ATCGTATCAGGTTTTTCTATTAAATTTTGTAGGAGTTGTTCAAACTCAATGGGATAAAACTACATAAATCTTCGATCCACCACCCTTAATCAGATGGGGTGAGGTGGTTAATGGTATAACTGAAATGTATTAACATTTTATGTGAGAGATAATCCCAAGAATTGATTATCTTGGGTTCCATGGGAAGAATTATATTAATACTTCATATCATTTAACACTGCAAACCAGACCCTTCAACGTAGTATAGGACAAGCCACATCTAATCTTCTATCTTATGTTACAAGCTCCTCTTGAGGGCATAGATCGAGCTCTCTAGTGAGGGCATAAGATTGAATGCGCAAAAATTATGACACTCATCATCATGGTATTTACTTCTTACTGGGAGAATGAGCGTGGTTCAAATTACATCCACAAAGCCATAACAGTGGCATGATGATTGAATTTCAAATTATCACTTAAATATTATGAACCTTTAAAATCCTTCCAATAATTGGGGATGTTTCCATTAATAAAATCCTTATAGATGCAAAAAATTTCAATATTTTTCACGTTACATTTCTTAAAAGATTCATTGGAGGTGCACTTTCTAGCCCACCACTATTTACTACAATTGTTTAAGGATGAGTTGCTCCAAGATAACTGAAAACTATTTGATTAAATCATCGCAAAGGGACATCAAAGCCTCTTGTATTTAAATTTTTGGTTCATTTCAATTAGGGCAAGCAATGAAATAATTTTTTTTAAATGATGGTACTCTCCTTCCTCTTTATTTGATGCCCCAAGGAGAAACCTTGTAATTCTGACGTACTACTACTGTTTTCCATCTCCCCAACTAAAATCTTATGGAGAAGCCTTGGTATCCGTCATCGGCCAACTCCCTAGCCAATGCCCCTCAATTCCTACATCATTCCCAACAGCCGACCCCTCCAATTCTCTCATTGACCCCCACATCCATTACCAGCCTTTTCCTTCTCCACAAAGCCCAAATTCCCACCATCCAAAGCACCCCTCTAGGAAGCTTAAGCCAAGTCTCAAGTTTTCACCATAGTACCTCATTGAAGTAACATAAATAACAAGAGTAATTCATGTTCTTCCCTTTCTTCCTATGTTAATCAATGCCCCACAGCGAGACTTTATCCAGTGTTTCTAACAATTTTCTACACTTAGTTCCAAATGAGCAAACCTGATTGTATTTTCCACAACCTTATTTTGAATATATACTACTATCCCTCTAATATTATTATTCTTTAATATACTTCACAATTTACCACACATTCACCTTAAAATCATCATTTCTACCATGCATGGCATAGCTATGATTAAATACTTTTACCTAAATACACTGGATCCATACAACAATTCTTTTTTATTATACTTCAATATTTTTAACTTTGAGACTACAATATTTTGTTACTACATAGTAATCATTGTAAAGAGAGACCTCAAACCTTGTATATACTTCTTGAATCAATAGTTACAAATATGAATACATTTATATAGGAAAAGAGGAAGGAAAGAAATCTCAATCCAAGATGTGGGACTAATACAAAGAGAGAGAAAAGAGAAAAAAAAATTGGGCCCTAGATGGGCCCTTAATTAGGTTTTTCTAACACTCCCCCACAAGCTGGAGCGTACAAGTCGTAGGCACCAAGCTTGGATAAAAATTGGTAGTATAGCGGTAGGGAGAGAGCTTTAGTCAGGATGTCAGCAACTTGGTTTGTAGCAGGAACATGATCCAAATCTATCTTCTTTGACTGTACCTTTTCCCGGATAAAGTGACAGTCAACTTCAATATGCTTTCTGCGTTCGTGAAAGACCGGATTCTTAGCAATATGTATTGTTGTTTGACTGTCACAAAATAGGGTCACCGGTGATGAGAGACGAACACTCAAGTCTCCCAGAAGGCTCTCAAGCAAGGTTAACTCGGAAACAACAGTAGCCATAGCCTGGTACTCGGCTTCAGCAGAAGAGCGAGCAACCACAGTCTGTTTCTTGCTACGCCGGGTTATGAGATGTCCAACGAAGGAGGTACAGAAACCAGTTGTGGAACGCTTATCATCAATGGATCCTGCATAGTCAGCGTCAGAGTACGCGACAAGAGATAGAGATGTCAATGGCTGGTACACAAATCCTTGTCCTGGAGCGATCTTGAGATATCGAAGAATACGCTCGACAGCTTGAAGATGAGATGTCCGAGAAGGATGCATAAAACGACCCACGACTCCCACGGCAAAAGAGATGTCTGGTCGATTAACCGTAAGATAGATCAGCTTCCCAACCAAACGTCTATAGTATTCCGAATTTGTAAGCAGCTTGTCGAAGTCAGAGTCGTGGACCGAGAGCTTGTGATTGGCGTCCATAGGAGTATCCGCAGGTTTGCATTCAGAATAGTCGGCATCATGAAGGAGGTCCATACAATACTTCCCTTGGGATAACACAAGACCATCAGGGTGTCGTGCAACCTCAAGCCCAAGAAAATACCGAAGGTTGCCAAGATCTTTGGTATGAAAGGCAGAGTTTAACTGTGGTTTGATATGTTGTATCCCTGTAGTATCGTCGCCATTAATGAGGATATCGTCAACATAGACAAGTAGGATCACAGTTCCGGTTGACCGGTGTCGAGTGAAGAGAGAAAAGTCGGTCGAGCTCCAAATGAAACCAATATCACAGACAACCTTGCTGAATTTTTCAAACCAAGTGCGTGGGGACTGTTTGAGACCATAAATAGATTTCCGAAGATGACAGACCCGAGACTCCCCCGTGGTCTCAAACTCAGGAGGTTGGTGCATAAAAACAGTCTCCTGCAGATTGCCGTTGAGGAAGACATTCTTAATATCCAGCTGATAAAGAGGCCAATGACGATGAGCAGTCAAGGAGAGAAAAACGCTGACCGTGTTCAATTTGTCCACCGGAGAGAAGGCTTTCTCATAATCAAGGTCATGTTGCTGAGTAAAACCCCAGGCCACGAGGTGGGCCTTTAGACGCTCAACGGTGCGGTTAGCCAAGAGAGCTCGTATTTCATCGCCCATGGCCGCCCGCCACCCCGGGTGTTGAAGTGTCTCTTGCACAGTGTTAGGATTAGAAATAGAGGAAAGAGAGGTGGCAAATGCGTAGAGAGGTGGAGTCAGCCGATGGAGAGAAACGTAGTTGGCCAAGTGATAAGCTATAGAGGCGGGAGCTGGATCTGCCGTTGTCGGGGTGTCGCTGGGAGCAGGGAGCTAGTGCAGGGAACCATCCTTGGAGCGATGACGAGTGTAGACACGGAGAAGGGACGGAGGAACCAGAGTGGGGCAGGGAGAGAGGAGGAAGGAGATGGCGGAGAAGAGGGCGTGACAGGTACGGCAGGCCGGGGAAGAGGAGGAGAGGAAGACAGGGTGTGGGAAGGTAAGTGGAAGGGCTGGTCTTTGCAGAAGGTGACATCCACCGAGACGACCAGCTTGTCATCAGAAGGAGAGTAGGAAATATACCCCTTTTGAGTACGGGAGTAGCCAACAAACATATATTTGGTCGTCCGAGGAGCAAGTTTGTCGGAAGGGGGGCCAACAAGATGAACATAACAAACTCAACCGAACACTCGCGGGGTGAGAGAGGTGAGGCAAAGTCAAGAACAGATGAGGGTAGGCTTTTGATGAGATGAAAGGCTGTGGAGACGGCAAAATTCCAATATTCGATCGGAACCTGCATTTGAAACATGAGGGACCGAGCAACATCGAGAAGATGACGATTCTTCCGTTCGTCCACCCCGTTTTGCTGAGGGGTATACGCACACGAAGTTTGATGGATGATGCCAAATTCGGTGCAGAGATTGGAGAAGGTGCTACCAGTATACTCGCGAGCATTATCAGTGCGGATGACTTTAACGGGGGTGGCGAACTGCGTACGCATCTCAGTTAAAAAAGCACGAAACATAGAGGTAAGTTCAATACGATCATGCAATAAATATAGCCACGTAATGCGCGAGTAATCATCAATAAAGGTGACAAAATAGCGAAATCCAAAAATACTGGGTATTTTATAAGAACCACATACATCAAAATGAACTAAAGATAAATGAGTACTACTCCTGGTACAGGCAGGGGGGAAGGAAGAATGATGTTGTTTGTCGTAGATACAAGATTCACAAGAGAACTCCAGTAAATGAATATCAGGAAGAGCCCGCTTGAGAATCGAAAGGGGAGCATGCCAAAGGTGGCGATGCCAATCGACAGTGGAGACGGCGGAGAGAAGAGTGGGTGGGATATCCAAGATATACAGCTCATTCAACAGTTGCCCCTTACCAATGAGACTCCGGGTGCGGCAATCCTGCATAAAAAAGAAGAAGGAGAAAAGGTTATGCAACAATCAAGGTTGTGCGTCAGACGACTAACAGAAAGTAAATTGAAAGAAGACCCCGGAACATGAAAAACCGAGGAAAGAGAAAGGGTCGGGGGTAAGCTGGAGAGCAGCGGCGTCAGAGACCGGTGGGTGTCACCATTGACCACAGTGATACACGGAAGATGAGCCGTCTGGAGATACCGGGGGGGGCTTCTGGGAGATAATATGGTGAGTAGCGCCGGAATCGACGATCCAGCGGGGGCTATAAGAGAGACAGGTTATACCTTCCGCAGAGAAAGACGCAACCGAGCCGGAGGAGCGGCCGAGGGCACCTTGTAGCTGGTGGAGTTGGGTGCAGAGCTCGTCTATATCTTGGCGGGTATTGGACGTCGGATCCTGGGCAGAAGCCCCAGTGGGAGCAGGAGCAACAGAGGAAGTAGCCGCAAGGTGGGGAGGTAAACCATGCTTGCGGTAACAGGTAGCCTCAAGATGACCATCCCGGCAACAATATGTGCATTTCATAGAAGAACGACCACCACGTTCTCGTCCCCGAGAAGGAGAGGCTGTTGAAAAAGAGTCGGTGTAAATCCGAGAGGAGCCTCAGTAGGAGGCGTAACTTTAAGCAGCATTAAGCAGACATCAGACAGCAAAGGAGTCGTCGTGGAAGAGAGGATCTGGGCCCGAACACTATGCAGGTGGGGAGGAACACGGGACATCATCATCGCGATGGTGACAGCCACTCTCTAGGCATGTTGAGTAGTTAGATCAGTAGTTGGAGGCTGATGTTGAATCCAAGTCTCGACCAAGGTCTTGGCCTGGGCAATGAAAGAGATCATATCGTCGGGAACACCAGGAGCAAGGTTCTGAAGGTAGGAGAGAATATCATATAAGTGTTGAAGACTGTTGTGCCCAGAGTAAAAGGAGTGGAGCTCCTCCCACGTGGCTTTGGCCGTGTCATGACACATGGTCATCTTGTACGGCTCAGTGTCCATAGATTTGAGGATTCAGGACTGGACCCATCCATTATCGCGAAGCCAGTCATCTGAGGGCGCCTCGGGAGGAACTCGGGTCAAGTGGTGAAGAAGACCCTTAGTATTCAGAACACGGCGAACAGAGTGTACCCATTCGACGAAATTCTGTTTCCCAGTCAGAGAAATGGTAGTAATCCATAGCTCATCACGGAGTTCGGAAGTCGTAGCAGCCGCACGGGCAGGCGGAGAAGAAGTAGCAGCAGATGCATCAGAAGGTATGCGGCTAGCAGAAGAGGTCGGGCGGCTAGCAAGAGAAGCTGGGCGGCTAGCAAGAGAAGCCGGACGGCTTTGCAGAGAAGGTCGGGCGGCTAGAAAAGGAAGTCGGGCGGCTATAAGGAAGAGACCGAGCGGCACGGAAGGAAGAGGCCGAAGTGAGAGAGAGAGGTCGGCAGAGGAAGTAGTCGCACGGTCTCGGCGGACATACCAGCGACAAGGAAAGTCGCGATCAGGATGCGGCTAAGGGGAGAGGAGGAAAGAAGTCGGCAGCGGAGAGAAGGAAGGAAACCGCACGGTCACGGTGAAGCACACCAGTGACCAGAGAGGTCGCGACCAAAGAGGCGGAGCCCGAAGAGAGAGAAACGAGGTCGCGATGACCACCAAGGGCAGACAGCGCAAACCACGGTGAGGGACAAGCCGGGCGGAGAAGTACACCGCGAGAAGGAAGGTCACGGTTAGGAGAACAGGCAGCGCAAACCACGACGAGCTGTCCAAAAAACGGGGCCCACGGGGGGCGCCTATAAAAAGAGAGGAGAAGGGAGGGAGGAGGGAAACAGTGGAGCCACGTACGGGAAGGCGGGTAGGAAAAAGAGACCGCGGAGAGGCCGCGAATAGGACCGGAGACCGCCAGAGAAGAGCTCGGGCGGTTAGGAAGAGGGAGACCGCGAGAAGCCGCGAACAGAAAACCGTAAACCCAAGGAGGAGACCGGTGCCTCTGATACCATGTAAAGAGAGGCCTCAAACCTTGTATATACTTCTTGAATCAATAGTTACAAGTATGAATACATTTATATAGGAAAAGAGGAATGAGAGAAATCCCAATCCAAGATGTGAGACTAATACAAAGAGAGAGAAAAGAGAGAAAAATGGGCCCCTAGATGGGTCCTTAATTAGGCTTTTCTAACAATCATAAAGTACTTCTCCATTTCAATAATCCAGCTCATGGAAAAGTTCTTTAAGGGTATGATTATTGCGGTATTGTTCTAGAATATATACTATTTACGACTCCCTACCATTTTAAAATTATAAGATCAAACTAAGAAGTCAAAATGTATCAGTTGCTAATGTCTATAGGTTGATTTAAGCACTTTATCTAATAAGCGAAAGCAACAAAGGGAAACCTAGGCTTCGTTTGGCACGGATTATTTGATCCGGTGAGTTTGATCAAAAACACCATTATCATAGAATGTATGTTTGGCAAGACGAAGGTTATGACCAATACCAAAAAAATAAACTAATTTTGAGCATAAAATGCATGAATTTTTTTAGGTGAGATCGGGGGTTCACGAATGATAATTCATAACCACCGCATTCACTATCGCCACCACGCCACGCCAAACGAAGCCCTACTCTCGCAATACCTCACATAATTCAAAATAAGGAGCTCTCCTCGATTTTCACAGACCTTTAAAAACAATTATGTGTAATCATAGCATGAGGAACAGATACCAGCAGAACAAAATGATGACATCCTTGCAATTGTAAAAAAATATATATGAAAGGATTACTTTTAGGTCAAAGAATGTAGTCCAAGTTTGGAGCATACCAACAGTGGCCATGGTCACAATTGCGAAATACAGAGACGTCAAATAACGCCTCCAGAAGTCAATTTCCCGAAAGTTTTGGAAGCTGTACTCGCCCAGATTCAAGCTTCCAATCCAGGTATAGTGTTCCTCAGACTGAGGTATAGTGGTGGCAAGGTAGTAGAATGTGCAGGCAGCTGTGTGGGTGCAGTAGAGCTCCACTACTATGAGCTTCACAATTCTAATAAACAAGTAATTGATGCGAATGTCCTTCTCCATCTTATGAAAGAATCCAGTCACCTTCCTCACCCGGCACAGCCGAATCCATAGGAGGTACCTCACCTCTTCTTTTCTCCCGCAGGCCTAAATTTGAGGGCATTATGAAAGTGATTTGATGGGAATGAAGGGGAAGTGCGATGGAATAAGGGCATGTTGACAAACCTTGTAGATGAGATCCCATGGGAGGCAGCTTAAGGAATCGAAGATGAAACCCGATCTGAAATAGCGGAGGGCGATAGAGGTAGGGCTGTAGACGATGCGGTAGGTGCGGGGGTCGCGGTAGGCGAGGAGGAGCAAGCAGACGATGTCGGCGAGGAAGGCAGTCTGACTGATGATGTCCAAGAAGAGAAGCTCGCGGGGAAGTCCGCGGAAGAAGCCAAACTCCAGTGGCGTGAAGAAGGTGGAATACACAGCCCATAACAATATGAAGTGCGTCCAAAACTCGTATATTCTGCAACAACACGAGGCTTTAAAACCTCCATTCATACAAGTGAAAAAACATTAATCTTTGCAGTTTTAAGTTTTAACTAATCGTGGGCAAAAAACCACAGCCTGGAAAGTCCACCCGGGCCCGGCCCGGAAAAAGCCGGGCTAGGCCCGGCGAGAGAGAAGCCTGGCCCGGGCCAAAATCTGGCTTGGGGCCTTAGCGGGCCCCCATTCTGACTTGGTGCCAGGCCCGGGCAAGCCCGGGCACCGGGCCTAGCCTGGGCCTGGCTCCTAGCCCAGGAGAATATCCCGCCTCTTGGTGGGATTTCAATTGAAATCCACCCAGCTCGCGGGATTTCCGATTTCCCAATTTAGGCGGGATTAATCCCGCCTATGTTAAATCGGGATTAATCCCGCCTATTGTTAAATCAGGCCGGGCCGGCCCGGCCCGGCCCGGCTCGACTCTGCCTGAAGGGCCTTATCAGGCCCCTCTTAGAGGGTGCCCGAGCCTGGTTGGCCAAAAGCCCGAGCCCGACCGATGGGGTTTTATGTACACGACTAGTTTTAACTTCTTTTTTACCATTTTTTATAATTTAATTTATTTATTAATTTAAGAAATACGTTATTACTATTTCAATATTTAAAATGTACAACTCATATTCGTCGAGAGTAGATTCATTCAAGCTATATAAGCAGAACTCAAAATCAACAAGTCAAAACACAAGCTAATGGACAAATATCTAGACAATGGAAGGACTTGACAAGTATGTGCGAGCATCCCTCATACTTGCCTGGGCGACCATGGGAGATACTCGCCCAAGCTGGCCGAGATCCTCCCCTAGTCACATAGTCGTCAAGTAAGGGGCGGGCTATAAATAAGACCCACATCTCACCCCTTGGATTTCCATATAAATAGGATCTCAGAGGTAAAAGGATTAACACGTTTGGCTGAGCTTTTGGATCCTGTTTTCAAAGACTTGGGTCGTGAGATCTTGATCCTCCATGGTGACCAAACTATTGTGGGTCACCCGATTTTGCTCGGGTCCTGAGAATCAGACTGTCTTAGATCGGGTCGGACCGGCCGTGCAAACAGTCAATAAAAATCCAATAGTAATGATCGGGGGCTTTTTATCGTGGAAAATCCGGAAATGCTGAAAAATCACGTTGTTGGATATGTGTCGGGCCAAAATCCACTATTTAGGTTTGGGTTTACAACTATTGGAAGTCTTTTTGGAGGGTGACCGGACATCTTTTTGTTTCGAGCTTTGAATACAGAAAGAGCGAAAGATAAACTAAGTTCACAAAACTTGGATGAGAGAGTCCACGAAGCTTGCACCCGTGCGTCCTTGCGGAGTAAAATGTTAAGTCTTTGAACTTTGGAGTGTCTTCACACCTGCATCCACATGAGCGATTTCCAGTGCCTTCTCCCGAGCTCACAAAAGTGTTCAAATGAGTGACGGGTATTGTTCACATTAGAGAGGGAGCGTAGGGGGTTCCAAGCGGAAAAATGATTTAAGTCTCACATTCTCACAAAAAAATCTCAGAGTTTTATCTAGTCTCTGGAGTTACTTGTCTTCAAATGAAGGCATGTGGGCCTTTTTATAATTTTTTGGAGGGACATGCTGGTAATTGTGTCGGACTGAAACTTGAGTTGGTGAATGGCGTCGCTCTGTTCCGGTCACAAGCATCACCAATTTTCATGAAATGATGAACATGCCACCCGGGCGGCCCGGGCAAGCTGTCTGACGGCGGTGGTGGCCAGAGACGGTCGAAGATGGTGGAGGCGGTCGTCGACGCGCGCGCTTGCATGCTGCGCTCTCTCCCGCGTGCGGCGCTCTTGCTCGTTTGGTGTGGGGGTACACGCGTTCGTCGTGTGCACGTGCTCGTGCTTAGTGTATGCGCTCTCAGGGGGGCGCACATGTGTCGGCTATGCGTATGTGTCTGGACCGGTTGCGCTTACGAGGTTGTTTGGAACCCTTGGCTTGGTTCGGGAAAACCCAGGAGAACCCCATCATGACTGTTTTTAGTTACTTGCCAAGTCAGTGTCTTCTTCGTACTTTGCTCGGCCACCTTTGGTCGTGGAGGTCAAGTATCTTTTAAGCTTCCGGGTACGTTGCGGGACCTCCCTGTCGTAACGCCTGGGTCCTTTTAGTGCTCCCTTAGTCATTTCGTCCTTACCCTTCAATCTATCAAGTTTGATCGTCGGACCGGTAACCTTAGGCTGCATTAATCCAAAATTTTGAGGTAGGGATTTTCCTATCTTCAACACTTTGATGTGGTGAGCGTGAATCGTAGTCAAATGAGAAAAATCTAGCGAGTAGGCGAGATGGTGGTAGTTGGTGAGAATAGAGAGATAGTCGACAACTCGGCGGGTGGAGCAGATTATATGATAGTGCCATTTTTGAGGACTTCACGCAGAGAAAAGAGGGGACTTTGAGAGCAGCATTGATTTCTCCCGTGGAGGTCACGACAACCTCGCCACGTCGTGCGACTCCGTCGGAAGATGGTTGTCCCTCTATGCGACTTGGAAAGCAGCATGTCGTGGAAGAGTCAGAGCGACTAGTGCAGTCGCAGTTCTACCCGGCGAGTTCTCAGGGCATCAGATTCCGGGATATGGAGAATCTGGCGAGGTTCCAGGATTCTCGCCCAGGTGACAAGTATGAAGGAGTTTCTTGCCAAGTCGAAGATCGTCGCCAGCAAGGAGGGAGGAGTTCATTCCGCGATGAGATCTTTTCTACACCAGTTCTGGAGGGGTTCAGGGAACCCATTATGAGTTATTACTCTGAGAGGCATGACCCAATATATAATCTCTAGTGGTTTGAAGATGTTCTTTGCATCTAGAACATGACGGATTCTTTCAAATGCAGGCTCTTTGTCATCACCTTCCGAGGAAAGGCCAGAGATTGGTTCCATCAGCTAATAGGAAGCTCCATTTATTGCTTTGAGGGCATGCGTCGAGGAGTGACGATGTGATTCGTCGCAGCAAAGAAGAGGAAGGAGGAAATTGCCCTCTTCTATCTAACACAAGGAGTGCGCGAGACGTTGGGGAACTACATCGACCATTTCCAGGAGGATGTTGTGGACATCTAGGAGGTGGATGGCTTCACCTTGCAGCTAGCCCTGACATTCGGCCTAAAATAAGGCCTCTTCAAGCTGGAGATCAGCAGAGATCCTCCCATGTCCTACGAAGAGCTGATCGAGAAGGCTAATAAGTATGTTCAAGGAGAATCTTCAAACAGTGGCTTCTAGCCAGGCTCACAAGGGTGACTAGGAAAGAAGAGGATGAAGAGGAGAAGGTTCTGGTACGTGAGAAGGAGGAGCCTCAGAGGTATAAGGGGAAGGGAGAAGTAGAGAGAAGTCAGGAGGAGCCGAGAAGGAGAGAAGAGCCCAGGAGGGAGGAGCCGAGAAGGAGAGAAGCGGGGAGGCTCTTTGTGGCTCCGGAGCGTCGGGAAGAAGAGAGGAGGTACCATGTTCCTGCCAACAGGCCGTCGTGGAGTCCGACAGGAAGGCCCCAGTACCAAGGCCAAGGAAGAAGGTTCTCCCCGGAGAGGAGAAATATTGGCAAGCAAGAAAGACGACGGGAGAGAGGGCGTTAGGAAGCGACGGTCGTTGCCCGATAAGGGAATAATCATCATCGAAGGAACAATTCAAGAAGACAGGAGGAAGGGGAGGTGTAGGACCTCCCCCCCCCCCCCCCCCAATCAAGTAAGAAAGTTGGGTCGGGTCGAAAAGTCTTCCTACCCAATGCGGCCATCCTACACTTACAGGTAGCAACAAGTCCACTTCTCAAGCGCAAAATGATCGTCTTGTCAGGCAAAGAGATCCATCACATCACATCAGATCACATTTTTGCGGAAGCAACACAAAAACCAACTATATATATATGGTTGGGGAACTACATCGAGTGCGCGAGACGTTGGGGAACTACATCGACCATTTCCAGGAGGATGTTGCTGACATCTAGGAGGTGGATGGTTTCACCTTGCAGCTAGCCCTGACATTCGGCCTAAAAGAAGGCTTCTTCAAGCTGGAGATTAGCAGAGATCCTCCCATGTCCTACGAAGAGCTGATCGAGAAGGCTAATAAGTATGTTCAAGGAGAGTCTTCAAACAGTGGCTTTCTGGCCATGCTCACAAGGGTGACTAAGAAAGAAGAGGATGAAGAGGAGAAGGTTCTGGTACGTGAGAAGGAGGAGCCGCAGAGATAGAAGGGGAAGGGATAAGTAGAGAGAAGTCAGGAGGAGCCGAGAAGGAGAGAAGAGCCCAGGAGGGAGGAGCCGAGAAGGAGAGAAGCGGGGAGGCTCTTTGTGGCTCCGGAGCGTCGGGAAGAAGAGAGGAGGTACCATGTTCCTGCCAACAGGCCGTCGTGGAGTCCGACAGGAAGGCCCCAGTACCAAGGCCAAGGAAGAAGGTTCTCCCCAGAGAGGAGAAATATCGGCCAGCAAGAAAGACGACGGGAGAGAGGGCGTTACGAAGCGACGGTCGTTGCCCGATAAGGGAATAATCGTCATCGAAGGAAAATTCAAGTAAGAAAGTTGGGTCGGGTCAAAAAGTATTACTACCCAATGCGGCCATCCTACACTTACAGGTAGCAACAAGTCCACTTCCCAAGCGCAAAATGATCGTCTTGTCAGGCAAAGAGATCCATCACATCACATCAGATCACATTTTTGCGGAAGCAACACAAAAAACCAACCATATATATATATATATATATATATATATATATATATATATATATATATATATATATATATATATATATATATATATATATATATATATATATATATTATATCCTAAGCCCTAAACCCTAAACCCTAAGTCTCGAGCCATATGACCTGGCTTATCGCAAGTATAACATCTAATTGGGTCTCGCCCAACTGTTGCTCCAGAACTACCCTCTTTGCCACCGGAGTATCACTCCAACAATCTCTAGTAATATGACCTATCTTGCCACATGTATAGCAAGTAGGTGGAAGTCGCCCTGCAACGGCTACCGACTTAGCTTTCTTTGTCTTTGGGGCATCACCACAACAATCTCAGGCTAAGTGTCCTAACTTGCCTCAAGTATAGCAAGTATGTGGAGCTCGACTAGTAGATGTTTTAGATCTCTTATTCCTCTTCCTGCGGTGTACAGACTTTGTTGAACCTGCAGAGGGGGTAGTCTCGAGCCATATGACCCGGCTTATCGCAAGTATAACATCTAATTGGGTCTCGCTCAACTGTTGCTCCAGAACTACCCCCTTTGCCACCGGAGTATCACTCCAACAATCTCTAGTAATATTACCTATCTTGCCACATGTATAGCAAGTAAGTGGAAGTCGCCCTGCAACGGCTACCGACTTAGCTTTCTTTGTCTTTGGGGCATCACCACGACAATCTCAGGCTAAGTGTCCTAACATGCCTCAAGTATAGCAAGTATGTGGAGCTCGACTAGTAGATGTTTTAGATCTCTTATTCCTCTTCCTGCGGTGTACAGACTTTGCTGAACCTACAGATCTCTTATTCCTCTTCCAGCGGTATACTTTGGCTTTTCGCGTATATATGGGTTTGCGCCTGTGTATTTCTGTTTGCGGGTCCGAAACTGGCGGGTTGGTATGTTTGTTAGGCTGGCGGGTGGGTCTGTGCTTTACGGGCACCAAATATTTACGGCGGGCGGGCGGGCTTGCATTCTGGGCTTAATTTTGGATTGTGCTGATGGGTTGTAGGATGCCCTACAAAATATGTAGATTTGAGAGGTCATATATAGGTTTAGGAGACCTAAGAAAAAATATGAACGGATCAGATTCGTTGTTGTGATCAACGGCTGCGATCAAATGTTTGGTATATATTGAACGTCCGTGATATGATTCTGATACTTCTTTATAATATATATGTATATATATAACGAGGCCGAAGCCAACAGTTTATACAAACGGCCCGGTAGGCTCCAAGACAAACTACAACTACTACTATTGCACTCTCTAGATCGAGCGTTATGCTCTAAGGACTCATGTCTTGGAAGTCTGGAGACAAAACTGGAGTGTCTGTTCGCGCTGGCTCTACGGAAGGTACATTCTCACGCAGTGGTTGGGCCTCGTGTTGTCCATCTCCTAAAAAGGGTGGACAACAACACGTTGGTCAACGACTAAGGCTTCATTTGATTTAGCGGTGGCGGGTCGATCCGGCGGGTGGAAACGGAGTGTTCGAATCGGAGGGGGGAGGTGGCTGCTCCAAACGGAGCTTTTGGTGACATTTCTCAAGGCGACCGGGTGGAAACGGAGCAAACGCCGCCGGAGATTCATTTGTTTACCCTCCTTCCGGCGGCGTTTGCCCAAAACGGAGCAGCGAAACGCCTAAAAAAATAGAGCTTAAGTGGATACACACCTCCCCCCCCCCCCCCCCCTCCAGGACCCTAGCCTGGGGACGAGAGTGAGTATTACATACTCAAAAGGAAAATAGTCGAAGGAATGAAAACGATTAGCAACAACATATATATAGATGCACGTAACATATAATAAGCTAGGAGCCTACTGAGTAGATGTAATAGTAATAATTGAACGTAATATTTATATAAGTAGTTTATTAAAATAAGCTTTAAAAGCTAGCGCGCAACTAGGCAGGTGTTCACAACCTGCAACAACTCTCTATGTTGACATAGTTTGAATCGTTTCTCTTCCAGCAAGGTAGCGAGTCCAACGAGCCTCACCGATGTGGCCATCAGAGATAGTAGCAAGTCCCGCCACTTCTGGGTATGGTCGTACTGCAATACCCAACCCCCGACGTACAATTTAGTGTACTATTGGATGTGAGCGACATCCGACGATATCTGAAATTGACCAACTAGTAGAGGGACCTAGCGAGGCATAAAACGGGCAAACTCCTGGGGTACACACCTCCAAATTGTCGAAAGTCGTCAACCTTCTCACATTGGTACGAACGGTCTACGGGCATGACGGACCCGCCACATTTTTACCGCAAACAATTTACAAGAAATTAATAAAATAGACAGGTGGCTCCTTCGAGTCCAAGGCGGCATGTCCTACTTGAAATAAAATAATTTTGGCAAGCAATCATATTCGTATAATTTGAACATGTCGCTCAACTTTAGACAAGGAGTGCGGCGATCATAGGAGTCCATTATTTATGACTGAATTTGGAGGAATATCTCAACTCCGGGTTATCCCTAGCAATTGCTCGACCAGGTAATAGCAAGGCAAGACCTAAGATAAAAGTACAAAAATTAAATAGTAATAAATTGCAATGAAGCAGTTGTTGCGGACTAACTCGATGCCCCGGTCAAGCCGGATTTCTTCAAACCGTCTAAGCTCACGAGGCGGTCGAGCGCGCACACAGACAATGAAAGTAGAAAGTTGACACAAGATGTGATGACGTGGAAAACCCCTTAAACGGGTAAAAAACCACGTGACCGGGTCTGTGCCGATCAAATTCCACTAGATTTCGGTGTTTACAGTGCGTTGGAGAATCGGGGCGACAGGCCGCTCCCGTTACAGCTTGGGGAGAGAGAAACTACGACTCCCGGCAGGCAACAGGCTGCGCCGCGGGAGTAGCTTGAACGTTGGAGTGCGTGGGGATGATCCTGGTGCTCTGGCGCTTCAGTTTGCGTTCGCTGGCTGGTTCCGGTCGCCCTCCTCCTTTGGCTTTAGCTGGGGCTTGGGCGTTTTCCTGGCTGGTGGCGCTCTGGCGGCTCGTGGTGGCTCGCGGTGGCTCGAGGTGGCTGGAGGTGGCTGGAGATGGCTGGAGATGGCTGGAGAGCTCTCACCTGAAGAGATAGAAGGAAGCTCTGGGCCGGGAGAAGGTGAAGAATGAAGAGCCCCTGGGGTCCTTTTATAGCCTCCAGGGGAAGATCATGGCGGGCCCCACCACTAAAGTGGTGGGTTAGTGGGTGGTTGCCCTCTTGATCGAATGATGAGGAGAGCCTCCCCCCGATCGGACGGCGGGGAGGTCGTCCACGGAGGGGGCCACCATGGCGGCGGCGGTGGCCGGCCGGGCGGCCAGCGGCGGCGGCCCACTGGGGGTCGGCCGCGGCTTGGCCGGGGGCCTGCCGTGGCAGGGCCGCCGCCGGCTAGGCGGCCGGCAGCGGGAGCGGCCGGCCGCGGCGATCGCCGACGGCGGTTAGGCCGCCCGGTTGGCGATTTTCCTTCATGGGGTAAGTGGCGGGCCCCACCCCCCCACCCCCCATGATTTCCTCCTCATGAGAGTTCATGGAGGGGGTGGGCCACCCATGACCCATCTTTTGGAGGAGATCATCGGGGGCTTCTTTCCTATAAATGAAGGTGGAACTCATCAATTGCCCCCCAAATCTCTGCTATCCGAGAGCGAAGTGAGCGAGAGAGGAGAGATTTCTTTCGGTTCCTGTTGTCATGACGGCTTCCGGTGAGATGGTTGAGGCGGCGGTGCCCAGCACTTCCAAGGTACTCTGAGGGGAATTTGATGGGTGATAATGACGTACTGGCGCGAAGGCGGGGGCATCCACAACGCTTACGCGCGCCGGCGGTGCGGGAAGGCTGTGCGCGTCAGTGGAGGCCGGCCGCGCGAACTGGTCGTGCGCGCGTTCTGCGCGCGGCCCTGGCCGTGTGTGGCTCAGGCCGCGCGGGCGCGCACGAGCAGGTTGCGCGCGCGAGCAGGCCGCGCGCGCGTGAGCATGTCGCGTGCGCGCGAGCAGGCCGCACGCACAGGCCGCTCGCGGGAGCAGGATGTGCGCGCGCGGGCCGCGGGCAGGTCGGGCGCGCGCGCAGTGCTCGCAGACCGCGCACGCGGCCAGCCTGCGCGCGCCGGCCGCGCGCGCGCGCGGGCAGGCTGCCGGCGTAGGCCACTCGAGCGGGGTTTTTAGCGCGTGCGGGCAACCTGCGCGCGGTTTGCGGGCTCGGGTCGCGTGGCGTGCAACCCCCCTGCTATGTGCGTGCTTGCGCGGGCACCATCTTTCGCGTGCTACTTGGGCTGCTTGGTCGCGCTTTTCTTGAACTTTTGATTTTTGTCCTGTGCAGGTCTCGAAGCGCTCCTCCGGCCCAATGCGTTTACGTTCCTCATTGACTGAAGATGGCGTGGATATTTGGAGGAAGAAGTACGGGCTTCCTGCTGATTTGGAAGTGAGGATCCCGCGCCCTGAGGAGCGGGTTCAAAATCCTCCTCGTGGCTGGCTGACGATTTGCGAAGTTTCTCTGAGGTCCGGCTTCCGTTTTCCGCCGTGCGAGGAGGTGGTTGAGATCTTGAGGTTTTGCGGGGTGCCTATTTCCCAATTCATTCCGGCTGGGATTGCTCGGATCATGCGCTTAGTTGCTTTCTTCCGCGAGCATGGAGGCCGGTTTTCCCTGGACCAATTTCGGGATTGGTGCGATGTTCGTTCTGATGGCGGCGAGCGGATGGAGGTACGCAGCAACAAGGCCTGGTTGGAGTTTGAGACCCGCAAAGACCGTCGTCACGGCAACACTTTGTTTGGATACGTCAAGAATTCATGGAGTCTTCCTGAGGTGTGGGATATGCTTCCCGATCGTTGCCGTCGTGTGAGGGGGAAGGAGCGGGACTTTTCCCCGGTGCTTGGATTTTTTGAGCCTCGTGAGTTAGCCAATCGTCTGTTCAGTATTTATGTTTATGTGGAGGAGAAGCGGTTGGTGCAATGTGGTATTTCGGCGGACCCAGGCCGGCCAGCGGAGGCTTCTCGAGGAGGAGACCGCAAGAGGAAAGCGGTGACGGCGCCTCCTGGCGACCTTGATGTGGTGGTAGCGGTGACCTCTGATGTTTGTCATGATTTGACTCCTGAGGTGCAGATACTTACTTCCCCAGTCCCCCTTGCGTCTGTTGGTGTAGCTACTTCGCGGATGTCCTCTTTCTTAAGGGCGATGAGCGATGCAGTATGGATTTGGTTTGTTTCTAAGGCTTTCCCTATCATCTTTTGCTAATAGAGGCTAATTTTCCTCTTTTCTTTTGTGTGCAGATAGAGACTCAGGCGCAGATTGTATTGACCTGGAATGATCATTACGTGAGCCTGAAGGATGGGTACCTTACTCTTCAGGAGAAGCTTCGGTCGACGACGAGTTCGCTTGCCTCTTTAAGGGAGGAACATGACAGGGACATTGCGTGGTTCCGCCGGGTTGGTTTGGAGCTGAAGTCCGAGCTAGAGGATGCTTGTGCGGCTTTGGAAGTGGAGAAGACTTTGGTGGAGCGGACCACTCAGATGTTGAAGCATTCGAAGGAGGAGACTTCAAGCTTGGGAGTCCAGTTACAGGCGGCGCGGGAGGAGGTTTCAGGCCTCGAGTCTCAGCTTCGAGCGGCGAAAGCGCGGGTGGAGAGGCTGTCCTCTGATGATCATGCGTCAGAGCTGAAGGCCGCAGGGCTCGCGGAGTACTTGGAGTCGCTGGACTACATGCGAAACTGTAGCCTGATCACGGAGGAGGTTCGTGACGATATTTGGTCCAAGGAGGTGGAGCCTCAGATGGATGATATACGTGAGTTGGCACTCGAACGCGGTGTCTCGAAGGCTTTTCGCTTTGTTAGCAAGAGCCTGGGGTGTGACAACTCCAGTTTCAGTTTTGGGGATGTCTCTGAGGATGAGCATTCTGATACTGAAGACGAGTAGTGGTACTTTTGTCATTATACGCTTACATTTGATTATTCTTTGTTTTGTCCCTTATTTGGGCTTGGTTGTTGTTGCTGATGGTTGTATCTTTCCAGCTTTGCTTTGTTATGACATTGTCATCGTTGCTATGTCAGTTGGTAGTTTGTTTGCATTGGCTCGCTATTTACCTTGCATAGCTTAGGTTTGTGTCTCATAGTGAGTGAGGGATGTTTGCCGCTTAGTTTGCGCGAGTGTTGCTCGCGGCTTAGCTTGCGCGAGGGATGCTCGCGACCTCTTTGTGAGGGGGCAGACCCCTACGGTGTTGCGCGAGGGTTGGTCACGGCTTAATTTACGAGAGGGATGCTCGCGGCTTCTTCGTGAGGGGGCAAGCCCCTACGGTGTTGCGCGAGGGTTGCTCGCGGCTTAGTTGCATGAGGGATGCTCGTGGGTTCTTCGTGAGGGGGGCAGGTCCCCACGGTGTCGCGCGAGTGTTGCTCGCAGCTTAGTTGTGCGAGGGATGCTTGCGGCTTCTTCGTGAGGGGGGGGGCAGGCCCCCACGGTGTCGCGCGAGGGTCGCTCGCGGCTTAGTTGCGTGAGGGATGCTCCCAACTTCTTTGTGAGGGGGGCAGGCCCCCACGGTATCGCGCGAGGGTTGCGCGCGACTTAGTTTGCACGAGGGTTGCTCGGGGCTCAGTTTGCACGAGGGTTGCTCGCGGCTTAGTTTGCACGAGGGTTGCTCGTGACTTAGTTGGCTATGAGCCGAAGAGGCCAGAATCTCTTTTGCGAAGATCTGAACATTCTGTAAGAAGAGAGGTCAGGGTCCCTTGTTAGGAGAACTGAACACTTTGTAAGAGGAGAGGCCAGAGTCCCTTATTGGGAGCACTGAATACTCTGTAAGAGAGGTCAGGGTCCCTTGTTGGGAGAACTGAACACTCTGTAAGAGGAGAGGCCAGAGTCCCTTGTTGGGAGCACTGAACACTCTGTAAGAGGAGAGGCCAGAGTCCCTTGTCGGGAGCACTGAACACTCTGTAAGAGGAGAGGCCAGAGTCCCTTGTTGGGAGCACTGAACACTCTGTAAGAAGAGAGGCCAGAGTCCCTTGTTGGGAGCACTGAACACTCTGTAAGAGGAGAGGGCAGAGTCTCTTGTTGGGAGCACTAAACACTCTGTAAGAGAAGAGGCCAGAGTCCCTTGTTGGGAGCACTGAACACTCTGTAAGAGTAGAGACCAGAGTCCCTTGTTGGGAGCACTGAACACTCTGGAAGAGGAGATGCCAGAGTCCCTTGTTGGGAATACTGAACACTATGTAATGCAGTCATCAATAAGATTGGAAATAACACATGTTGTTCGTCTCACGAATGTTAAGAATACAAAATACAAGCAGTGATGATGGAGCTCTGGATGCTCATTTGGAAGCAAGCAAACTCTTCTTTAAGATGTTCATCCCGGGGATCGTCCCAGTGTCGGATCATTCTTGACATGTAGATTCAGAGCCTTTATTTTAGAGAGAACTCTCAAGGTACCCAAGTCGAACGAATCGTTCGATTTTTGTCTTCAGTCTTGAACAATCTTCTGTCTTATGCCCGTGACCTTGGTGGAAGTTGCAATACTTAGATTGGTCCCCTGAATTTGGAGTAAGAGCCATTGGCCTTTGGAGAGACGGATGGTTGCGTACGGCGAGCAACACTCCCGCTCGCGAAGAGTTGTGCGGAGTGAAGGCTTGATGTTGGTGATGCCCCCCAGCCCGTCGAGAGTTGACATGGCGTGAGTTGCTCTTTTTGTGAACCGACAGTGGTGTCAACCCCTGCTCTCGCTGCCTCTTTGAATTGCTTTTGAATTGTTGGCGGTGTGCTTTGATTGCACCGTCAGCGGCGATCTGGGCATCGATTCGTTGAACAAGATCAGAATAGCTCGGTATAGTTTCTTGTACTAGTGCTGAGTGGAAGCCACCAGGGCGGAGCCCTCCAAGAAGAAATCCGCGTATGAGTTTCGCTTTTATTCCAGGGATTCGTCGTGCTTCAGAAGTGAAACGACGGAAGAAATCTTTAAGGGTTTCCCCTTCACTTTGACGGATACCGGATGGGTGGGAAGGATCGTTGAATATCTGGTGGCTGGCGATAAACTGGTCCGTGAATTGTTGTGTTAGTTCGGCGAAATCTTTGATTTCTCCTTCCTTCAGGGACATGAACCATGTGCGAGCTTGCCCTTTCAAAGTTGCTGGGAAAGCTTGGCACAATAGTTGATCTGGGGCGTTGCAAATTTCCATCATGATTTCGAAGTGTCTGACATGCTCTGACGGGTCACTTGTGCCATCATATGCCTCAATCTTTAGGAGCTTGAAACCGTGAGGGATTGGGTGTGCTCGAACCTCGGGTGCAAATGGCGAGTAATGATGGAGAGGGCGGATGGCGAAAGCGGCATATTGCTTGGCCCGCCCGCATTCTTCTGTGATTAAGTTGAGAACCTCTTTGCGTGTGAGCCCCTCAACTTCTGTTGGCCTGATGCATGTTGCTTCTGGGTGATTGTAGTGATGCTGAACTTCAGATCCTTTGTCTAAACGGGCTCTACGACCGTGCACATCCGCACTGGGGAGTTCTCCTTCTGGTATGACGACACGCCAGTGAGGGGGACTTGGACCAACCTGCCCCCCTAGTGTTGTCCCTTCTGTCGTGCGGGCAACTTCTCCCGCCATGGTCTTTAGTTATGAGTACCATTGTGTTGAGGGTACTATCTTTTGAGGATGTTGGGAACTCGCTTCCCACAGACGGCGCCAAACTGTTGCGGACTAACTCGATGCCCCGGTCGAGCCGGATTTATTCAAACTGTCTTAGCTCACGAGCCGGTCGAGCGCGCACATAGACAATGAAAGTAGAAAGTTGACACAAGATGTGATGACGTGGAAAAACCCCTTAAGCGGGTAAAAAACCACGTGACCAGGTCTGAGCCGATCAAATTCCACTAGATTTCGGTGTTTACAGTGCGTTGGAGAATCGAGACGACAAGCCGCTCCTGTTACAGCTTGGGGAGAGAGAGAGAAACTACGACTCCCGGCGGGCAACAGGCTGCGCCGCGGGAGTAGCTTGAACGTTGGAGTGCGTGGGGACGATCCTGGTGCTCTGGCGCTTCAGGTTGCGTTCGCTGGCTGGTTCCGGTCACCCTCCTCCTTTGGCTTTAGCTGGGGCTTAGGCGTTTTCCTGGATGGTGGTGCTCTCGCGGCTCGTGGTGGCTCGGGGTGGCTCGGGGTGGCTGGAGGTGGCTGGAGGTGGCTGGAGATGGCTGGAGATGGCTGGAGATGGCTGGAGATGGCTGGAGAGCTCTCACCTGAAGAGATAGAAGGAAGCTCTGGGCCGGGAGAAGGTGAAGAATGAAGAGCCTCTGGGTCCTTTTATACCCTCCAGGGGAAGATCATGGCGGGTCCCACCACTAAAGTGGTGGGTTAGTGGTGTTGGGTTTCTCTATGAGGATGACACAACGCTTGTGCACGCAGCGGAAAGTAAAATATCAAGAAAACCCAAAAGAAATGGGATCGGGCCATGACTGTTGAATCAAGAAGTAAACATACGACTATGCAAAATTACCTCGGTGGCGTTGAGTCACAACTCAACGGAGATGCTCCAAACTTTCTCTTGTTGCTAGTGGCGAGTTCTACGTGGAATAATGTCCACGTTTCTGCAGAAATCCACACGAGCGGGAGAACACCGAGCTATCCGTCGCACGGAAGATCGGGAAGAACGATGACCGCACCTTGCTATTACACGGACTGCTAGGTCCGCGCTAGGAAGAACAACACCAGCGACGATCGCCGGAGAGGAGGAGGTCAACGGAGCGAACACGGCGGCGGCGGAACCCTTCCGTCGGCGGCGGTATTCGGGATCGGCGGAACGATCGCGGAACGGAACTCTTCCGTCGCGGGTTTCGATCAGCTACCAGAGAAAATCGAGTGTTTTTCCCGAAAACCCTAAGTGTCCCTTTTATACCGAAGGTATAAAAGACTTAGGAAAATCGCTATCCGCAGACCACCCAAGAATAAGGGTTCCAGAATCGGCGAGTATAAGTCGGTGGAATCGGCGAGAATCGGCGAGAATCGATCGGCGAGCATCACCATGGATCGGCGAGAATCAGAGTACAATACTCGACGATTCTCGCCGATCGTCGAGCCGCACTTGATAATGCACGACGAATCTCGTCGACCGTCGAACCGCGGTCGACGATACATGTCGAACTCGTCGATCGTCGAGAATCAGCATATTGATTCTCGACGATTCTCGTCGATCGGCGAGAATCAGAGAGACGATTCTCGTCGATCGGCGGGAATCAAAAAGACGACTCTCGACGAATGTTATCGACCCTCGGACGACAATCCTTACCAGCCCTCCAAGGCAACATTTGCCCAAACCCGACGATCCTTTAAGGCAACACTTTGCTCACAACCCCATTCAGGTCGGTGATTGGTAACTTTTACCAACACAGTCAATCATCCAACTTCTCCACATCTCTTATGTGCGACCATGCAGGCTCATATCGCGTTGGCAGTGAGATTACATGTTTGATCACTTCAAGATCACCATGGTAACTCCAACAGACTCCCACTTGATCTCGAAAGTATGAAAGCAAAAACCTCACAAACAATGAGCGGCATCTAGCAATGCATCATTGCTCCCCAAGCAATAAGAGTTTATAACTCATAAGCCTTTATGACCAATGTATCAGCGTTGTCTTTGTCCCTTTGTCCCTTACATCCGGAAAGAACTAGAGACATGGACCGTGTCACCCTCGTAATAGCTCAATCCAAGTTTTCTTGATCCAGGACGGACTTCCAGAGAATGGTGAGTCCAATATCACATATTGACTCAACCAAGCATAGCCATGCATTTCTCAGTCCAGTTCCATCAAGGGGACCATGGATGCAACTCCTGTCATACAGGAGGACAAATTCCATATCTGCTCACACACAAACACTCAAATGATTCGTAACATGCCCAACAACTACCCTTATCATCAACCTTTCTCAAGGAGGACTTTAGATAGCATCAAAGCACGTTCTTCCTCACTTGATGAATGCTGTGACTTCAGGTCAAAGGACCACAACACCATTGTCAATTGAGACCTACTCGTGACACGATTGGATGACAATCCACAGAGTAGCCTCAGGTTGGGTCTGTCCAGTACAACTTGTTCACTAACAAGTACCCATGTGATGACTTGATATCACAATATCATGACCTGTGAGAACCGGTCATCAGTCAACGCACGTGCTAGCCTTTATGTATCATCATCACCCTTAGCTTCTATGATGATACTCGATCAGGGACCTTTTAAGAATGACGCTTCAAATAAATCACAGGCTCTCACATTCAAGTCACGTACTTGATGTCCTATGGAAGCGAACATTATAAGGGTATTTATTATGTTAACATTTAACTATCACATAGAAAAATTCATAATAAAAGAACTTGTCATTAATTGTAAGAGAAAAACAAGGTACAATGTTCATCATATGAACAAATAGCCAACAAAATACATGTTTACATGCAATCCACAAGATTCTCGCTAGAGTTGATCACTTAGGTATCGTATACCCATG
The DNA here is from genome assembly GCA_039583875.1 of Platanthera guangdongensis. NCBI lineage: Eukaryota > Viridiplantae > Streptophyta > Magnoliopsida > Asparagales > Orchidaceae > Platanthera > Platanthera guangdongensis. The sequence continues at coordinate 20,821,117 of CM077157.1, read as the reverse complement.
GATCTAGTATGATCATCATGCTTTCTCTGCGCGAGAGGCTTTGTCAGCGGATCCGCAATATTTTCCTCAGTCGGCACTCTGCAAATGTTCACATCTACTCGTTCGACAATCTCACGAATAAGATGAAACCGCCGAAGTATGTGCTTGGAGCGCTGATGGGATCTAGGTTCCTTAGATTGTGCAATTGCACCATTGTTATCACAGTAGAGAACTATGGGACCAACAATGCTAGGAACTACATCAAGTTCGCCGATGAATTTCCTAATCCATACAGCCTCCTTCGTTGCATTAGTTGCGGCGATATACTCTGCCTCTGTTGTAGAATCAGCAACTGTCTCTTGCTTGGAACTCTTCCAGCTCACAGCTCCTCCATTCAGGCAAAACACAAACCCTGACTGAGACTTGGAGTCGTCTCTATCAGTTTGGAAGCTAGCATCCGTGTAACCACTTACAACGAGCTCTTCCTCTCCACCATACACCAAGAACACATCCTTAGTCCTTCTTAAGTACTTCAGGACATTCTTGACTGCAATCCAGTGACACTCATCGGGGTCTGACTGATACCTGCTAGTCATGCTCAAAGCAAAGGAGACATCGGGTCGAGTACATAACATCGCGTACATGATTGATCCAATTGCCGAAGCATATGGAATCAACTTCATGCGGTCCTTATCTTCATAAGACTTTGGATACTGGTCCTTAGAGAGATTCACACCATGAGACATGGGCAAAAATCCTTTCTTGGACTCAAGCATGTTGAACCGCTTCAACACCTTTTCGATGTACGTACTCTGGGTCAAACCCAGCAACTTCTTCGATCTATCTCTATAGATCTTAATACCGAGTATATAAGTAGCTTCACCCAAATCCTTCATTGAAAAGCAGTTCCCTAGGTTGTTCTTAACAACTTTCAGGGTAGGAATGTCATTCCCAATCAACAGTATGTCATCTACATACAATATCAGGAAGACAACAATGCTCCCACTGATTCGCTTGTAAACACAAGGCTCATCTTCATTTTTGATGAAACCAAACTCTTTGATTTTCTCATCAAAACGAAGATTCCAACTTCGAGAGGCCTGTTTCAGTCCATAAATGGACTTATTCAGCTTGCATATTTTAGTGGCTTCATCTGGGGATACAAAACTCTCGGGTTGTGTCATATACACTTCCTCAAGGAGGTTTCCATTAAGGAAAGCCGTTTTGACATCCATCTGCCAGATCTCGTAGTCATAATACGCAGCAATAGTAAACAATATCCTTATGGACTTTACCATGGCAACAGGGGAAAAGGTCTCATCATAGTCAATACCATGAATTTGCTTGAAACCCTTAGCCACCAGTCGCCCTTTGAATGTCTGTACATTCCCATCCATGTCGGTCTTCTTCTTGAAAACCCACTTGCACCCTATGGGTCGTACCCCTTCAGGTGGTTCCACCAAGTTCCAAACTTGGTTTGTATACATGGAGTCCATTTCGAATTTCATAGCCTCAAGCCATTTGTCGGAGTCCGGTCCATTCATAGCATCTTGGTAGGTTGCTGGTTCATCATCATGATCCATAAGCAACACATTACCTATTTGAGACACGAGAAATTCATATCTCTCAGGCTCAAACCTCGGTCTACCAGATCTACGTAGGACTTGTGTTCCTTGAGCAGGTTCTCTAGCTACAACATCTTGTAGTCCTGACTCAGAATCCAATTCCGGTTCATTCACTACATGTGGTTCTTGAACTTCTTCAAGCTCTACCTTTTCAGTCTTTCTTGATAAAAACTCTTTCTCCAAGAAGACACCAGTCCTTGCGACAAACACTTTGCCCTCAGACGGCAGGTAAAAGTAATACCCTCTCGTTTCCTTAGGATATTCCACCAGATAACATTTATCCGATTTGGGTTCCAGCTTGTCAGACATTTGACGTCTCACGTATGCCTCACAGCCCCAAATTTTAATGAACGACATACTAGGACGCTTCCCAGTCCATATCTCATATGGTGTCTTCAGAACCGTTTTCGTTGGAGCGCGATTCAGTGTCATTGCAGCAGTCTTTAAAGCAAAACCCCAAAAGGAAACAGGCAAGTCTGCATGACTCATCATCGAACGTACCATGTCTAACAGAGTACGACTTCTCCTCTCAGACACACCATTATGTTGTGGTGTTCTAAGTGGAGTGAGCTGTGATACAATACCACACTCTTTCAGATGATCACGGAACTCATGACTCAGGTATTCGCCACCTCGATCAGATCGGAGTGCTTTAACCCTTTTACCCAACTGGTTTTCTACTTCATTCTTGAACTCTTTGAACTTTTCAAAGGTCTCGGATTTGCACTTCATAAGATACACATATCCATATCTACTGAAATCATCAGTAAATGTAACAAAGTAGAAATACTCACCTCTAGCCATGGAACTCATGGGTCTGCATACATCACTATGTACAACACCCAAGAGATCCTCAGCCCTCTCAGTATAACCAGTGAAAGGAGCTTTAGTCATCTTGCCTAACAAACAAGATTCGCATCGCTCAAATGATTCATAATCAAATGAGTCCAAAAGTCCATCTCTATGGAGCTTGGATATGCGCTTCTCGTTGATATGCCCCAAAGGACAATGCTAGAGAAACGTAGGGTTCGAGTCATTTATTCTTAGTCTTTTATTATTTTCTACATTACAGATCAGATGGTCCAAGTTCAAAACATAAAGACCATTAAACAATTGGGCTACAGCATAACAAACATCATTCTTAAATATAGAACAATAATTGTTCTTAATTATAAAAGAAAATCCAATCATGTCCAAACATGAAATAGATATAATGTTTCTAGTTATGGCCGGAACAAAATAACAGTTATCTAGTTCTATTACAAGCCCACTGGGCAAAGAAAGACGGTAAACTCCTACGGCTACAGCAGCAACTCTTGCTCCATTGCCGACGCGGAGGTCCACCTCCCCTTTACTCAGCAATCTTCTCCTTCCCAGTTCCTGCACATTTGTACAAATGTGAGAACCACATCCGGTATCCAATACCCAAGATGAAGGAGCAGAAAGATTTATCTCTATAACGTAAATATTAGAAGCGGAAGTCATACCTCCCTTCAATTTCTGCAGACCCTCAATGTACGAAGGACAGTTCCTCCTCCAATGACCAGCCTTGCCACAGTGGTGGCATTTCCCTTCCTTCACCGTGCTTTTCTTTTTCATTAGTGCAGAAGACTTAGGCTCAAGATATGACTTAGGTCCCACCTTCGTCTTCTTAGAGCCCTTGGCCTTGCCCTTGTCCTTATGCACCATCAGTATGGGGCTGGCAGGCTTGGCCTTCTTCATATTGATCTCGGCAGTTCTCAACATGCCTAGGAGTTCGGGCAGTGTCTTGTCTATTTCATTCATGTTGTAGTTCAAGACAAACTGCTCATAACTGTCTGGCAACGATTGCAGGATCAGATCTGTGGCCAACTCTTGACCAAGAGGAAAACCCAGTCTTTCAAGGTTCTCTATATACCCAATCATCTTGAGTACGTGAGTCCATACTGAGTCTCGAACTCCCATCTTGCACTGAAACAACGTTTTTGTGATGTCGAACCTCTCTTGACGAGCCTGCCCTTGAAACATTTTCTTGAGATGCTCGTCAATCTCCTTGCACCCCATGTTCTCATGTTGCTTCTGAAGCTCAGAGTTCATGGTGGCAAGCATAAGGCATTCGACATCTAAAGCATCGTCAGTATACTTCTTATAAGTATCCTTCTCAGCACGGGAAGAATTCCCGGTCGGCACCTCGGGGGCTTCTTCTTCCAAGACATAGAGCTTTCGCTCTTGCCTGAGAACAATTCTCAGGTTCCTGTACCAGTCCATGTAATTAGTCTCACTGAGCTTATCCTTCTCAAGGATGGCTCTCAGAGACAAAGTGGAGTGTGAAACACTTGCCATGGAATTCTACAAGAATTTATGCAGAATAAAATCAGTACCAAAATTTCAAATACAATTTATTTTAATTTGGACTTCAATTAAAAAGCTCTCACTATTTTATTCGAAATGATAGCCCTCACTAACAATTCGGAGAGTTCATGCGAGCTACTCTCTTAGTGGACAAGATCCGTATTTCACCAACACTATGAGTCCGCTTTGGCGTTCCTCTCACGATGCGGTTATTTAGGTAGGCAACGCTTGCAAATTGCATCCTCATGCAATTCTTGTATGGTTGGTGAATAACTCCTTACTCGCATCCATCATATGGTGCATGTCAACCCTATGCCTCTAGGCACTCAACCTTTGAGGTCACCTAGTTAAGCTGGACCCGATGTCGACAGTGGGATATCACAATTATCCGCTCGCACCCTTACCAAGATAGATTAATGCACCTTGCTTTGGCAAGCCCACACTTCATCGATCGAGGCAGGAAGAGTGTCATCCATCGGAAGGCATCCGAACACTTAATATTTGATGAAGGGATTTCAATTTTAGGTTAAAAATTAACCATGATCAACATTTGATCAATGTGCACATCCAAAGAAAAACAATTCTTCTAAAACCACATGCATCCCTTATGTGCACATCCTGACACCATCAACATTTGATAGAAGAAATGGCTAAATCTGAACATCCGGAAACTTCCAAATCCTCAGATTTACATGCATTGGACAAAGGCAAAGACAACTCAACTTAAAGCAGTAGACAAGCTCATCTCTCTATGTTGGATTCAAAATCCAAGACATACTCGAGGGATGGTTACTGCTAAGGAGACAATAATTTCTAACACTTAGAAATTCCCACGAAATTCCAGACGTTCTTGGAGGGATACCAAGACTAAATCTAGACATTTAGAACACTTCTAAATCCCTAGGTTTACACGCACTGGAATAACAAAACTTCCAAAACAACAATCATGGCCGGAACCTGGCTCTGATACCACTGTTGGGTTTCTCTATGAGGATGGCACAACGCTTGTGCACGCAGCGGAAAGTAAAATATCAAGAAAACCCAAAAGAAATGGGATCGGGCCATGACAGTTGAATCAAGAAGTAAACATACGACTATGCAAAATTACCTCGGTGGCGTTGCGTCACAACTCAACGGAGATGCTCCAAACTTTCTCTTGTTGCTAGTGGCGAGTTCTACGTGGAATAATGTCCACGTTTCTGCAGAAATCCACACGAGCGGGAGAACACCGAGCTATCCGTCGCACGGAAGATCGAGAAGAACGATGACCGCACCTTGCTATTCCACGGACTGCTAGGTCCGCGCCAGGAAGAACAACACCAGCGACGATCGCCGGAGAGGAGGAGGTCAACGGAGCGAACACGGCGGCGGCGGAACCCTTCCGTCGGCGGCGGTATTCGGGATCGGCGGAACGATCGCGGAACAGAACTCTTCCGTCGCGGGTTTCAATCAGCTACCAGAGAAAATCGAGTGTTTTTCCCGAAAACCCTAAGTGTCCCTTTTATACCGAAGGCATAAAAGACTTAGGAAAATCGCTATCCGCAGACCACCCAAGAATAAGGGTTCCAGAATCGGCGAGTATAAGTCGGTGGAATCGGCGAGAATCGGCGAGAATCGATCGGCGAGCATCACCATGGATCGGCGAGAATCAGAGTACAATACTCGACGATTCTCGCCGATCGTCGAGCCGCACTTGATAATGCACGACGAATCTCGTCGACCGTCGAACCACGGTCGACGATACATGTCGAACTCGTCGATCGTCGAGAATCAGCATATCGATTCTCGACGATTCTCGTCGATCGGCGAGAATCAGAGAGACAATTCTCGTCGATCGGCGGGAATCAAAAAGACGATTCGCGACGAATGTTATCGACCCTCGGACGACAATCCTTACCAGCCCTCCAAGGCAACATTTGCCCAAACCCGACGATCATTTAAGGCAACACTTTGCCCACAACCCCATTCAGGTCGGTGATTGGTAACTTTTACCAACACAGTCAATCATCCAACTTCTCCACATCTCTTATGTGCGACCCTGCAGGCTCATATCGCGTTGGCAGTGAGATTACATGTTTGATCACTTCCAGATCACCATGGTAACTCCAACAAGTGGGTGGTTGCCCTCTTGATCGAATGGTGAGGAGAGCCTCCCCCCGATCGGATGGCGGGGACGTCGTCCACGGCAGGGGGCCGCCATGGCGGCGGCGGTGGCTGGCCGGGCGGGCGGCGGAGGCGGCCCACTAAGCGCCGGTCGCGGTTTGGCCGGCGGCCAGCCGCGGCTTGGTCGGTGGCCTGCCGTGGCCGGGCCGCCGACGGCTAGGCGGCCGGCAGCGGGAGCGGCCGGCCTAGAGGCCGGCCGCGGCGGCCTGCCGAGGGCCGGCCGGCTGGCCACCCGTCGTGGCTAGGCTAGCGGCTTGACCGCCGGCCTGCCGCGGTCGGGCCGTCGGCGGCCCGGGGGCTGGCCGGGCGGCTGGCCGCGGGGGCCGGCCGGCAGTGGCTTGCCGAGGGCTGGCTGCGGCCGGCCGGCGGACCGCCATGGCCAGGCCGGCGGACCGCCATGGCCAGGCCGGCGGACCGCCATGGCCAGGCCGGCGGACCGCCATGGCCAGGCCGGCGGACCGCCATGGCCAGGCCGGCGGACCGCCATGGCCAGGCCGGCGGACCGCCATGGCCAGGCCAGCGGACCGCCATGGCCAGGGCGGCGGCCTGCTGTGGCCGGGCCACCAGCTGCCAGGCGGCCGGCCGCGGCCGCCCTCCCGGCGAGGCCGGCGGGAGGCCTGTCGCCGACGGCGGTTAGGCCGTCCGATTTGGCGATTTTCCTTCATGTGGTGAGTGGCGGGCTCCACCCCCCATGATTTCCTCCTCATGAGAGTTCATGGAGGGGGTGGGCCACCCAAGACCCATTTTTTGAGGCAGATCATGAGGGGCTTCTTTCCTATAAATGAAGGTGGAACCCATCAACAGTATTGATACTATTGTTGTAATAAAATGCAGAATTGAAATACTAAACTAGTAAATAAGAAACTGAACTGTAAAGAAACTAATTCAGAAATAAAGTGCAGTGACTGAAATAAAAGACAGAAACATAAAGGAAATATGGAAAATGAAATACTAAAATAAACAAAAACAGCAATATGAATTATTTAGTTTTGTAGTTTCATCCACACTTAAGAAGGCAAATTCAGTTCTTCTTTCCATTCGTAGGAGGCTTCTTTGTTCATAGTAGACAATTTTTTCACTCCATTCATAGGAGGCCTATTTGTTCATAGGAGGCAAGTTCTTCACTACGTTCATATGAGACAAGTTCTGCACTCCGTTCATCGGAGGATTCTTCGTTCATAGGACACAAGTTTTTCACTTCGTTCATAAGAGATTTCTCCGTTCATAGCATACAAGCTATTCACTCTGTTCATAGGAGATTTTTCCGTTCATAGGAGATTTTTTTGTTCATATGAGACAAGTTTTTCACATTATTCATAAGAGGCTTCTCTGTTCATAGAAGACAAGTTTGTCACTCCGTTCATATGAGGTTTCTTCATTCATAGGAGGCAAATTCTTCACCTCGTTCATGGAGGCTTCTTCGTTCATAGGAGACAAGTTCTCCACTCCGTACATTAGAGTCTTCTCTGTTTATAGGAGGCAGTTCTTCACTCTGTTCATATGAGGCTTCTTCGTTCATAGGAAGCAAGTTCTTCACTTTGTTCATAGGAGGCAAGTTCTTCACTCTGTTCATAGGAGGCTTCTCTATTCCTAGGAGGTGAGTTCTTCACTCTGTTCATATGAGGCTTCTCCGTTTATAGGAGGCAAGTTATTCACTCTGTTCATAAAAGCCTTCTCCGTTCATAAGAGACAAGTTCTTCACTCTATTCATAGGAGGCGTCTTCATTCATAGGAGACAAGTTTATATTATGTTCATAGGAGTCTTTTTCGTTCATATGAGGCAAGTTCTTCACTTCGTTAATATAAGATAAGTTCTTCACTTCGCTCATAGGAGATTTCTTTGTTCATAGGAGACAAGTTCTTCAGTCCGTTCAGAGAAGGCTTCTCCGTTCATAGGAGTCAAGTTATTCATTCTGTTCATAGGAGGCAAGTTCTTCAACTTCGCAACAGTTTCTTAGTATTTTATCATTTTAGGATCCATTAACTTATTCGAGTCTGATAATCGTTTTAATTGCATCTCTTAGGTTGGCTTAATCGGACTTGCATTTAAGGGATGAGACCTTATTAAAATTTCTCGCTTCTCGTTATAATGCTTCATTTACCGAGATTATAAACTCTCGCAGGAGGTCTATCATGATATCTATTAACCTTGACTGCTCGTGTCCGGGAGACTTCAGCTATTTATTTATGTGGGGCCCGATTATCCGCGATTTTCAACCACTTGAATTTATAAATATTTAAAGCAACGGAGGGATCCAAAACTTCGACCCGAAGTTGGAATTTACCTGAATATTAACTCCAAGATGTGATCTTGGCGTAAACCAATTTAATTTCATCTGATTTAGACCACTATCTATATTTTAAATATAAATCTTCGATAGGTTATTTGCCTTGATTAACCTCTATTTATATTTTTAAAAAAAGTCTCATTCTGAAACATCAAATCACGGCAGTGGATTAAAAAAAAAAGCAAAAATCCCTCAAAATATTTTGCATTGTTTGAGATCTTATTAGAGCATCTCCAATGAGAATCTCTAAATATAGAGATCCACATTGTATTATGTTCTTCAAATATGGAGAACATGATAGGAGCAACTCCAATCATGTTCTCCATATTTGGAGAACATGATACTTATATATATACAAGCAGTCGTGCACGGGGGACCCCGTGCGGGCAACATTCGTCGTGGGTGCGACATTTGTCAAGGGTGCACCATTTGTCGAGTGGACAACATTTGGCGGCAACATTGGTCGTGGGTCGGTGGGTGCGAAATTTGTCGAGGGGCGACATTTGTCGTGGGGGCGACATCTATCTTGGGGGCGACATTTGTCGTGGGAGCGACATTCGTTCTCAAAATCTACCATCTGTCGAACAGGGTGACTAAATCAGACTGAATTATTTTTGTCGTCTGCGAGTTGGGTGATCTTCGACCACATCTATAAGAAGAGTTCTCAAAGTATAAGAAGAAATGACTAAAAAGACCACTCAAGATCCGGCCCAAACAAATAAAAAGGAGGGGAGAGCTCTTGGGTGGTCTTCGGACTCATCTAGGCGGGCTTCGCCCGCCTCCGCACGGGCTTCGCCCGTGCTATATGTGTCGCTGCGGGCTACGCACGCAACATATACATATGAGTACTCAAAATGACCGTAAAAAAATCTAAATCACGATTATATTTTTTACTTTGTAAAAAAACATATGTTTTCACATACAAAAAGACCCAAATAAATGAAAAAGGGAGTTGATTATATGAGGGGTATTTAGGAAATAAATATTACACTATTATGGAGGGTATTTTGGGCATCCAAATGTTACGCCATGACTCTTTTGCTCTTTGCTTATAGTATAAAGATATATATACAAGTGACAAGCACGGGCCTCCGGCCCTGGGGGCATTTGTCGTGGGGGCGACATTTGTCGTGGGGGCGTCATTTGTCGTAAGGGTGACATTTGTCGTGGGGGAGGCATTTGTCGTGGGGGCTGCATTTGTCGTGGGGGCGGTATTTGTCGTGGGGGCGGTATTTGTCATGGGGACGACATTTGTCCTGGGGATGACATTTGTCGTGGGAGCGGCATTTGTCGTGGGGGCGGCATTTGTCGTGGGGGCGGCATTGATCGTGGCGGGCGACATTTGTCGTGGGAGTGACATTTGTCGTGGGGGCGAAATTTGTCGTGGGGGCAACATTTGTCGTGGAGACGACATTGATCGTGGGGGGCAACATTTGTCGTGGGGGCGCCATTTATCGTGGGGACGACATTTGCCGTGGGGGCGACATTTGTCGTAGGAGCGACATTTACCGTGGGGGCAACATTTTTCGTCGGGGCGATCGTTTTCTTGGGGGCGGTATTTTTTCACGGGGGCGACATTTGTTGTGGTGCGAGATTAGTCGTGAGTGCGACATTTGTCGTGTGTGCGACACTTGTCATGAATGCGATCTTTGTCAAAACCTTAAATCTTAAAATGTGACAAATATTTGAGAACTTGATTTCACATGCCACAGAACCTTAAAACCGAAAAATAAAACCTTCGAAATCAATACCATATGCAAAACAAATTTCAATGCTCAAATTAGATCATATAAGTCAAGAGCAATCTGAATCATATGCATAAAAATATATCCTCTTCAAGTGAAATCAAAAGAAAACTTTGCGCACAATCAACCCAAAGTAGCTCTTGATGGGGCATAAAGCTTGCCGATGGGACATAAAGCTTGTTGATGAGACATAAAGCTTGCTGATGGACATAAAACTTGCTGATGGGAGGTGATGGACATAAAGCTTGCTGATGGACATAAATCTGCTGGGAAAGATGGGCTGATGGGAGAAGACTTTGATAGCATATATTTATACTATTCCCAGCAAGCAAGTAAAGTTGACGGACATAAAGATGGAGAATTCCTTATGAAATTACACATGGGTCCATTATATTCAAAAAAAATTGAATTTTTTGTCATAGTTTGGTATCTTTAATTAAAAACAATGAGGGTATTACAGGTATTATGAATGTTGCACCAAAGGGTACTTTTCCTTTATAGAATAATATAGATATATATATATATATACGAGTGACAGGCACGGGCCTCCGGCCCTCGTCCCCCGCGGGACAGTACCCAGTTGCGGGGGCGGGCTACGCACGCCCCCGACGGGCTTCGCCCGCCCCCGACGGGCTTCGAGCGTGTGATTTGGGTTTCACGTGCAGGGCCATCGCCGGCGGTGGCCCTGCCCGCCGGTCGCCGGACAACCCCCGGAGGGTTCGCCGGAGTCCAGCGAACCCGCCGGTAGGCGTCGGAGCCGCCTGCCGCAGCGGAAGGGGAGGGGGTCAGGTCGGGGCGGGGCCAAATATCGGGGGGTGATTTGGGTCTCACGGGCAGGGCCACCGCCGGCGGTGCCCCTTCCCGTCGGTCGCCGGACAACCCCCGGAGGGTTCGCCGGAGTCCGGCGAACCCGCAGTTGGGCGTCGGAGCCGCTGGCGGCAGCGGAAGGGGAGGGGGTGAGGTCGGAGCGGGGCCAAATATCAGGGGGTGGGTTTGCTGTAGTCGGGTTTGAGGAGAGAGGTTATGGAGTGTTTTTTTGGAAAATTTTAATTGCAATCCAGATGTAATTAATCGAACGGTTTTGATCCGCCTGATGTCTCTTTTACCTTGCCATGGAATCTAAAATGATACTTTTTTTTAATATAGTATAGATATTTATAATGTACATAATATTTATATGTATACATAAATATATAAAATAATTATAATGATAATTTTTAGCTTCACTAAAATCTTCTTTTATTTTTTTATGATAAATAATAATTATAAGATATTCAATATTAGTCTAGTTTTGTAAGTCTCGAAAAGACAATTTTTTTGATATATTATATGTCAAATTTGAAGAAGTATATTAGCGGTTACGAAAATTATAGATTAATATTATTTTTTTTTAAATAAAGAAAATAAATAATAAATAAAATAAAATAATAATATAAAATGCTGCATTTCCTCTCTCCCTCCTCTAAATTTAGGGGAGGAGAGAGAGGATCTCCATTTTTAGAGCTCAATATACGGATCCATTGGAGCAAAAAAATTGGAGTTTCTAATTTTTAGATGTTCTAAAGCGTCTGACAACTTTAAATTAGAATCTGATTATTTTAAATTATTACAATTTCAAAAATGTCGCGTAATTTCTAAATATTTTTCGAGCATGCATCTAAGCATTATAAGTCAACTATATGATCTTGAGAGGAAAATTTGCCTAGTATAAACCATCATTTTAATTGCTTAAAAAATATGAATGTTTAACTAAAAATCTCCAAAATACTACAGAATATATATGAGAGGTTCAAACACACTGTCAATTTTATTAGATTTTTATGAACATTTTAGTTACATCAAATCAGCAAAATAAATACTATTTTAATTATTTAAAATACAAAATAGTATCAGAAAAATTTCAAATTTTTATGAGGGGTTACTATCATAAAGAGGAATATTTTTCAGGTTCAAAGTTTTTCCCCTAGATCCCATGATTATCCTTAAAAAATAAGATAAGTGTTTGTTTAGGGTTGGGGTTTAGATAGCAGGTCCTGGCTGGGTCTAGACGGCTGAGATTGAGACGTTTCTGGTATCCCGTGACCCCATAGCAGATATGGAATCGATCCACTGTGGGGAATTTTGTCATTTTTAATGAGATCAATGCCGTCTAATCCTGATCATGGGATCGGATGTAATTTGTGCCTCTCGCAAGCATCGAGCTTGTGGGGGCTCTCCATTGCCGTCCGATCACCGGACGGTCGCGCCACCACCCCGGCTATTTCACCAGGGAACGGCGCTTCTTCTGGCGGTGGTCTGGTGTCCTGGCGCCGCCAGAAAAAGCCATACAGACAGCTAGAAAAAACTAGGTGAGGTCGACTCTGTTTCTGGCAGGGCCTTTGTCGTCGCTTGTTGGACGTCGGGGTGCAGGGCCACCGCCCCGGTTGACTCGTCGGAGGACGAAGATCCCTCTGGTGATGGTCTGACGGTCCGGTGTCGCCGGCCACTGCCGAAAATATTTGACAGAGAGCAAAGATAATATCGGGCACTGCCGACTTTGTTTCCGGCAGTGCCTCCACCTAAGGGCCTCATGGGGAGGGTCAAGGACCTCCTCCGACGAGGCCCTACCTCCTCCCACCACACCAGATGGTGTTGGGAGGGGCTCACTTCCTGCTCGGCCCACCACCCAAGCCCAAAATAATCTCGGTTGGGGCTGCGTGGGTGCTCCGGTGGCCAGGCGGGAGCCGCATGCAGGACGTCCGAGAGTTGAGGAATAAGAGGAAGGTGAAGATCCACCCGGTGGTTGGGGGCTCGGGAACTTCCTGAAGAGCTGTCATGGGTGTTGGGGCTTGACTTGTTTGACCGGGTCAACAAGTCAGAGTTTGTTTTTTTTGTTTTTATTAAATGCCGTAGAAGTTTTAATAATAGGAGTAAGTGGTTGCGAGTAGCATTTAATGTAGCGCCACTTGGTGGTTTTTGGTTGGTTGTTGTTGCCTATAAATAGACATGTTGTATTACTTGTAAATATTGATGAGATAGTAGTTTTCCTCCACATTTCCGTTTTAGAGAGAGAGAAGCGCCGCAGCGCTAAGTTTGTGTGGGTGTAGCTGTGAGTTCTTGCCGGGCGGTTTGAAGTTCTAGCCGGGCGGCTTGAGTGCTTGCAGTTCGGGTGTTGATCTCGCATGTGTCAGCTCGCGAGAAGAGGTGCAGCTCGCGGTTTGGTGAACTCGCCGCGAGAGGTGGTGATTGCAAGTTATGTACTCGCGCACGTAGTGGTCTAGCCGCAAGCTCGGGCGGACTCGCCAGTTTGTCTCGCAGGTTCGATCTCGATGTGCCCTCTCGCCTGGGTGGAGCTCGCATGTGGAGTTTGGTGCTCGCCGTGTGAAGGAGGTAAACCACGCGGGTAGGCGGTTTGGTGTGGCGGTCTCGCGAAGTGGCCGTCTCGCAGAAGGCAGCTCGCGCGGGTAGGCTGCTCGCCTCGCAGGAGAGAACTCGCGCGGGTAGTGGCGGTTTGTGTGCATGGTCTCGACGGTCACTGTTGTGGTGTGTTTTGAAGTGGTGTCGCTTGTTAGTTGAAGTTGTGCGGGAACCCATACGCGTTTCCAACAAGTGGTATCAGAGGGAGGTTGAGATCCCCGGGGAGTTGGCTCGGAAGGTTAAGTGACAAGGAGAGATGGAGATGGAAAGTGGAATGTCGAGGCAAGTTCCCAAGTTGACCAAAACGAACTATGAAAATTGGAGTATACAAATGCGAGTGCTACTCGCCTCCAAAGAGTTATGGGAGATAGTTGAAGAGGGAGTCGAGGTGCTTACTGCTGAAGTGGAGGCAGCGTTGACTAACGCTCAGAAGACAGCGTTGAGGGAAGCAAAGAAGCGGGACAAGAAGGCCCTATTCCTATTGTACCAAGGAGTTGATGAGGCGACGTTTGAGAAGATCTTAGATGCTGGGACATCCAAGGAGGCTTGGGGATACTACAACGCTCTATGCAGGGAGTTGATAAAGCTAAGAAGGTTAAGTTACAATCTCTCCGAGCCCAGTATGAGGTGATGAGGATGCAAAGCTCGGAGAAGGTTGGTGACTACGTGACACGTCTACGGACGCTCACAAATGAGATGAAGACGAATGGGGAAACAATAGATGATGTTAGCTTCATGGAAAAGCTCCTGCAATCTATGTCCAAGAAATTCAGACATATGGTAGTGGCCATTGAGGAGTCAAAGGATCTCACCGAGATGGCGGTAGATGAACTTGTTGCCTCGCTGCAAGCCCATGAGTACCGCATGCTGGAGGATGATGAGGAGTCGAGTGGCTTGGGAAAAGCACTCCAGACTCAGCTTAACTTTGGAGAAAGTTCAGGAAGAGGTGGAGGCCAGCGTGGCCGAGGCTACCAAGGAAGAGGTAGAGGAGGAAGAGGTGGAAGAGACTTCGGAAGGAATCAGTACAACCAGAAGGAGGCGGAGCAACCTCAGGGTTGGAGACACGATGGAGGAGGAAGAGGATGAGGCCAAGGGAGAGGCCAAGGCAGAGGACAAGGAAGGGACCAGGGAAGAGGTCAAGGAAGGGAAAGAGGAGATATGTCTCAGACTCAATGTTACAACTGTAACAAGTTCGGGCATATGAGCTATGATTATTGGGCTCCAAGGAAGGGAGGAGAAGCCAACCACTATGTTGAGGCAAGTAACACGGGTGGCGACCCGATGATGTTCCTAACCATCCAAGGTGCTGTAGGAGGGAGGAACGGTGTGTGGTACTTGGACACTAGCGTAAGTAACCACATGTGTGGAGATAAGGAGCTGTTCACCAGGCTTGAAGAAAATGGTGGTGAAGTCGGCTTTGGCGACGCCTCGAAGATATCTGTGGAAGGAAGAGGAGTGATAGCGGTCACGATGAATGGGAAGGAGGTGCATATCAACGATGTCTTCTACGTGTCGGGCTTGAGGAGTAACATCCTAAGTCTTGGGCAGCTAGTGGAGAAGGGCTATCGTGTCCTGTTGAGGGATAGTACCTTAGATATGAAGGATAGTCAAGAAAGAGAGGTGGTGAGAGTGAGGATGGCGACGAATCGCCTCTTTCCGCTAAGTATGGATGCCAAGGAGACGACATGTCTTGCGAAGACAGGAGAAGAAGAGGAAGCTTGGCTATGGCACCACCGGATGGGCCATCTGGGGTTCACAGGCCCGAAGTTACTATCCCACTCCAAGATGGTAGAAGGGTTTCCTATGATCTCGCCTCCTCAGAGGGTATGTGAGGCATGTACCAAAGGAAAGCAAAAGAGAGAAACGTTCGAGGGTGGAAAGTCCCGGAGGGCGACAAGGCAGCTGGAGCTAGTTCATTCGGACATAGCGGGTCTGTTTGAGACGACCTCAGTTGGAGGCAGCAGATACTACATTACCTTCACGGATGACTACAGTCGGAAGTGTTGGGTGTACTTTCTGAGAGAGAAGGCTGAGGCACTTGACAAATTCAGGGAGTTCAAGGCAATGGCTGAGAAGGAGAGTGGGAAACCACTGAAGGTGCTCAGGACAGATATAGGTGGGGAGTACATCTCGAGGCTGTTTGATGAATACTGCAAGCAGTGGGGGATATCTCATCAGCTGACGGCGGCATATTCACCACAGGAAAACGGAGTGGCAGAGAGAAAGAACCTTAGCATCATGGATATGGCAAGGAGTATGGTGAAGGGAAAGGGGTTGCCTAAGAAGTATTGGGCGGAGGCGGTACAGGTGGTAGTGTAGTTACTGAACCGTTGACCAACGAAGAGTGTGAAGTTCAAGACGCCGTTCGAAGCGTGGTGTGGGTGGAAGCCAAGCGTGAAGCACCTAAGGGTCTTCGGGTGTGTGGCTTATGCCCATGTCCCGGACCAAAGCAGAAGGAAGCTGGATGACCGGAGCAAGAAGTGCATCTTCGTAGGCTACGCTCCTGCGAGCAAGGCGTACAAGTTGTACAACCCGGTGACGGAGAAGGCCATCATTTCAAGGGATGTGGTGTTTGAGGAAGATAGCTGCTGGAGCTGGGATGAAGAGGTGGGGAACATCAAGTGGATGTTCTTCGATGATGATGATGATGATGAAGAGGGTGGTCAGGGAGATGAAGCTGAGATGGGTGGAGCTGAGCCACCATCGCCACCCAGCAGGGAGTCAGGGGGAGCTCTCACCCCTTACTCAAGTGGAGCAAGTACGAGCAGAGGAAGATCTGGTGGAGCAAGCACCAGCGGAACCAAGGATGATCGTCCTCATCCTCGGACAAGGAGGTTGGAGGAGATCTATGAAGAGACGGCTCCAACTCATAACAATTTTTCTTTATACTGTTTATTTGCAGATGTTGAGCCGTACTCCTACGAAGAAGCCGCCCAAGAAAAAAGTTGGAGAAAGGAGATGGATGCGGAGATAGCCTCCATCAAGAAGAATGATACCTGGAAGCTGGTGGATCCACCTGCAGACCACAAATCCCTCGGGGTGAAGTGGGTGTATAAGGTGAAGAACAATAAAGATGGAGGCATGGAGAAATACAAAGCAAGGCTTGTTGTGAAGGGCTACTGCCAAGTCCATGGTGTGAAATATGATGAGTTCTTTGCACCCGTAGCGCGGATAGACACCATCAGGTTGATCATCGCGCTGGCGGCTCATAATGGGTGGAAGATAATGCAGATGGACGTGGTCTCTGCTTACTTGAATGGTTACATGGAAGAGGACGTGTACATCGAGCAGCCTCCAGGATATGTGGTGAAGGGGCAGGAGAGAAAAGTCTGCAAGCTGGATAAGGCTTTGTACGGGCTAAAGCAGGGAGCTAGAGCCTGGAATGGAAGGATAGAAGCTTACCTGTAAAGTCACGGCTATCAAAAGAGTCTGCATGAATATGCACTCTACACTAAGGTGGATATGGATGGCGGCATGATGATTGTATGCCTATACGTGGATGATATAATCTTCACAGGGAACAACGTTTCGATGTACGAAGAGTTCAGAGGAATGATGAAGAAGGAGTTCGAAATGTTGGACTTGTGAGAGCTGAGCTATTTTTTGGGAGTAGAAGTGCAACAGAGAGAAGACGGGATCTTCATCTCTCAGAGGAAGTACGCGGAAGAGATCTTGAAGAAATTCAGGATGGAGATAGCAAGTCTATCTCCACTCCTGTTGATCCATGGCTGAAGCTAAGTAAGGAATCGAAGGAAGGAGCGATGGACTCCACCTTGTTCAAGAGTTTGGTGGGTAGTCTACGCTACCTGACCTTCACCCGACCAGACATCATGTATGCGGTTGGGGTGGTGAGCAGGCACATGGAAGAACCAAAGGAAGATCATTTCACTGCGGCGAAGAGGATCCTAAGGTATATAAATGGGACAAGAGGCCATGGGCTGAAGTATTCAACTGGAGAGGAGCTGACGCTGGTAGGTTACTCGGACAGTGACTACGGCGGGGATGTGAATGACCGGAAGAGCACTTCCAGGTATGCCTTCAACATGGGAACGGGGGCGTTCTCATGGAGCTCGAAGAAGCAAGCCACGATAGCGCTATCATCTTGCGAGGCTGAGTACATTGCGGCGGCGGCTTGTACCTGCCAAGCTATCTGGCTAAGGAACCTACTGCAGAGTCTACATCAAGGAGTGGATGGGCCAACGACCATGTTCGTGGATAACATATCAGCCATCCAGCTCGCAAAGAACCATGTGCTACACGGGCATAGCAAGCACATTGAAACAAGGTATCATTTCCTCCGCGAGCAGGTGGAGCTAAAGACGGTGGAAGTTGCTTATTGCCCTACCGGAGAGCAGGTCGCGGACATCTTTACAAAAGCGTTGAAGGTGGAGACGTTCCTAAGGCTTAAAGGCAAACTCGGCATGTGCTGCCAGGTTTGAGGCGGAGTTTGTTGGGACTTGACTTGTTTGACCGGGTCAACAAATCAGAGTTTGTTTTTTTTGTTTTTATTAAATGTTGTAGAAGTTTTAATAATAGGAGTGAGTGGTTGGGAGTAGCATTTAATGTAGCGCCACTTGGCGGTTTTTGGTTGGTTGTTGTTGCCTATAAATAGGCATGTTGTATTACTTGTAAAGATTGATGAGATAGAAGTTTTCCTCCACATTTCCGTTTTAGAGAGGGAGATAGGAGCGCCGCAGCGCTAAGTTTGTGTGGGTGTAGCTGTGAGTTCTTGCCGGGCGGTTTGAAGTTCTAGTCGGGCGGCTTGAGTGCTTGCAGTTCGGGTGTTGATCTCGCCTGTGCCAGCTCGCGGGAAGAGGTGCAGCTCGCGGTTTGGTGAGCTCGCCGCGAGAGGTGGTGATTGCAAGTTGTGTACTCGCGCGCGTAGTGGTCTAGCCACAAGCCCGGGCGGACTCGCCAGTTGGTCTCGCAGGTTCGATCTCGTCGTGCCCTCTCGCCAGGGTGGAGCTCGCATGTGGAGTTTGGTGCTCGCCGTGTGAAGGAGGTAAATCGAGCGGGTAGGCGGTTTGGTGTGGTGGTCTTGCGAAGAGAACGTCTCGCGGAAGGGAGCTCGCGCGGGTAGACTGCTCGCCTCGCAGGAGGGAACTTGCGCGGGTAGTGACAGTTTGTGTGCATGGCCTCGGCGGTCACTGTTGTGGTGTGTTTTGAAGTGGTGTCGCTTGTTAGTTGAAGTTGTGCGGGAACCCATACACGTTTCCAACAATGGGAAGGTGGCAGAGGAGGTGGGGGTCGGGTGGTTGATCCCGGCGATGCAGGGCTTTGGCAAGGGGGGTCTGGGGACGGGTGGCTAGTGTGGAGCTGACTGGAGGGGAGGAGCCTATATATATGTTGGGGAGGAGCCCCTCCCCGACGATGTGGGATTAAAACCCCATAGAGGAGAAGCTCGACTTCTTCCTCCAGCAATTTAGACCGGTGGCATTCATCTGGTGGGGTAGTACAGCCACGTGGCCAAATCTGGGAGGGGAAAAATTGGCCTAGTGAGTTTCTTTTGAGTTAGGGAAGAAGAGGATGGGGATATGGTGGCTCTTTGGACCTTAGCAAAAGGCCCTTCTTCAAAGGGAAATATGTTGATCTTCAATCCCTTATGGGGTATGGGAGGTAGGCCCAAGTGGCTTGGTATGATGGGGTGATGAACATCCACCTTAAGAAATTTTCAAATATGTGATTTTGAGAGAGTTTGACCAAAGTCAACTTAGGGGGACCCTCGTGTGGGTCACGGTCAACGTTGTTAACACAAATCCTGCGACAACAAAGGAGAGCATCCAGAGGAGGCAGACATTCCATGCCAAGTAGTTGTTCATAGAGTCCACCAATCTCTCAAGCGGACACTCTGGAGTGCTTGTGGATACCCCCTGGGCGTGACAACATTCAATGAAGACAGTGTTGGGTATTGTATCCACAACGTACCTGATTTGAAGAAGCCTCTGGACAAGTTAAGGTAAATAGACAATGTATTTGACAAAATCTTTCAAATTGTGCTTGCAGTTATTCCACGCTAAGTGCACACCAATGTCAGGGTGCAGTAGGTCAATATACACGGGTCTGCACGACGTAATCCCTCGTTGAGCAGATCAGTGTGTTGGCCTACGTGTACTCTCTCTATTGCAGTGCATTTACTTTCAAGTGCAGGGCCGTGTTTATGCAAGAGCAGACAAGGAGCAAGGATGAGTCAAAGAGCAGCTCAGAGGCGTAAGACGAAAAATCATCCAAGTAAGATTCGACGAGAATCACCAAGTGATTCTCGCCGAATCGTCGAGAATCACTGGCTGATTCTCGCCGGCTAACTCAGAGTGAAATCAAGTAAAATTCGACGAGAATCACTTTGTGATTCTCGCCGAATCGTCGGAAATCACTTTGTGATTCTCGCCGAATCGTCGAGAATCACCTTTGATTCTCGACGATTCGTCGAGAATCGCAGGTGATTCTCGCCGATTTTTACTTGGGCAATTTTCGGGAAAAAGCTGAACCGGATTCTGCCGCTGACACTATTTTGAGCCGGATTTCGGGTTTCTTCTTGTGGGACCCACAACGGTCATCTTGAAGTTGTCTACAGTATAAATACAGGAGTATTTTCAAACAGTAAATACAGAAAGAAACCGAGCGACGATCTTGACCTAAAATCGCGAAACTGCTCCGCCGCCGCCGTCGCCGCTCGCGCTAGTTGGTCGCCGCTCGTGATCGAGATTTCTTCGTGATCTTCCGGCGACAGAAGCTTAGCCAAGCTTAGGGTCTCACGCGTCTATCCAGAGATCCCTTGTCTCTCGATTTGTTGATCGGGAAAAACTTCCCCGTCCGAATCGATCGAGACGATCGATCCTAGAGTGACCGTTGGTATACCTAGCTAGCTTCGCTACGAAGTTTGGATCTCCAAAGAACAGCAGCCGCACATCGTTGTTGCCTCCGATCCCGTGAACCTAGCCGCCGCCCATCTTGCCGCCGCTGGTTCCGGGGAGATTTTCTCCAAGAGAGATCTAGGGTTGTGGACTCCTCGTGGACTTCAAGAACACGTCGTCAACGAAGAGGGACACCGTAGTCTCCAAACGTAGTTTGTATTTCTTGTACATTCTATTTTATTTTTGTTGTAAAGTAACGTTGGTTCCTAGTTGTAAGGGTTGGGTGCAACCCGGTTTGTGGGAGTGTTGACTCATACGTGTGGAAGGGTTCCTTCCGATAGTGCAAGGATTGGATTTCAATCCTGTTGGAGAAGTGACCGAGTCGTCCCTTGTTGGGAGATAGGTCGAAGGGGGAAAGTGGATGTACCC
The DNA here is from genome assembly GCA_039583875.1 of Platanthera guangdongensis. Taxonomy (NCBI): domain Eukaryota; kingdom Viridiplantae; phylum Streptophyta; class Magnoliopsida; order Asparagales; family Orchidaceae; genus Platanthera; species Platanthera guangdongensis. The sequence continues at coordinate 20,800,310 of CM077157.1, read as the reverse complement.
AAGTCGGGGAACCACTATAAATTGTCTGTGTACTTTCTTTGCTGTGCCGTTTTATTTTCTCGTGCATGTACAATATTAAATTCCGCAAAAACGCTACACGTCACCTATCCCCCCCCCCCCATAGGTGAACATAGTTGACACTAGGTGGACTTTCAAGTGGTATCAGAGCCAGGTTCCTCATCAAAAATGTTAACACCTTGAGTTGAATCCTGCCGCTAGTGTCAAGAAGAAGGCAAACATCTACTATGGACGGGCTCAAGTTCACTTGCAAGATCCCCGTGTGCACCAGGCTCAACTTTCCTATCTGGAAGGAAAGGATCAGATTCTACATGGAGGCAGTTGATCCTAGACTCTTCATGATCGTGGAGGAGGGACCTTATGTCCCCACTAAAGTCTCCACCATTGATCCTACCAAGAAAGTCCCGAAGAAACTTTCTGAAATGGACAAGGACGAGATGGTGCTAGTGGGACTTGACAAGAAGGCGCAGAACATTCTGGTCAGCGCAGTTGATGACTCAATGATGCAGAACTTCTGCAACTGCAGGACAGCACAGGAGATCTGGCATTGCCTGATCATCCTGATGGAGGGGACTGATGAAGTGAGGGATGATCGGAGATCCCTCCTGAACCAGAAATATGAGGCCTTCAGACAAGGGCCTAAGGAAGAGATCGGAGTCACCTACGAGAACTTCCTCAAGATTGTCAACGCCCTCAAAGGATACGGAAGAGTGTTCACTAATGGTGAACTCAATGATAAATTCCTTAGGTCCCTTACTAAGGAATGGGACACAAAGATCTGCGTCATCCGAGAGTTTGGCAGACTAGCTGAAACAGACCCGCAAATTCTGTTTGAGAAGCTAATGTCCTATGAGCTTCAACTGAACACCAGGAAAGCAGAAGAAGAGGCAGAGAAGGCTGCAGCCAAAGAAAAGACTGTGGCTCTAAAAGCCAGTCACTCCAGAAAAGGCAAGGGTGCGGTTTCATACCGTGCCAGGAATAAGGATGAGGAGGAGGACTCCGAGCCATGCTCCTCCAGCTCAGAGCTGTCGGAGGAGGATTTCTCCCTCATCACCCGAGAGTTCAAGAAGTTCCTCAAGATGAGGAATCAAAGAAAGAAAGACGGCTCCTCCTCCAGGCATCAGAAGAAAAATTATTCTTCTGACAGGTATGTTTCTAAACCGAACAAACATCGCTCTTCTGACATTATTTGCTTTGGATGCAATAAGCCAGGACACGTCGTGTCCGACTGCTATCAAGGCAAAAGAGAAAAAGGGAAAGGAGAGGAGCACAAATCCTCTAGAGATAAGAAGAAAGAGCGGAGCTACATCGCCAAAAGGCCAAAGACACTGAGTGAGTCTGATTCCTCAGACTCCAGTGATGATGAGGAAGCCTACTTCGGGCTGGTGGATCGCTCCGACTCAGAAGGAGAATGTCCCCCATTTACTGGGAAGGTAAAAGCTCACACCCCTCTCTCCGACTCTGACTCTGATCCTGAGTCTCAGGATGATGAACCTGAGGATAGCCTTTCGGCCCGTGAAGCTGAGCTCCTCGAGAAGTATGAGCTTCTGCTCAACACTTTCGAGGAGTGCCGTAAGAGATTAAAGGCTGAGAAAAAGGAAGAAAAATTCATTAAGGGTGAGTGTGTTTCCCTAAGGGAAGAGGTCACAAGTTTGATTTCTCTCCGACAGGAGCACCTTGACCTGACTTCAAATCACTCAGAGTCTCTTAAGCTCCGTGATCTTAAGCAGGAGGAAGTCGACAAGTTGGAAGAACAACTTGCGGCAGAAAAGAAGATCGTCAAGAGCTTCTCTATGCCAAAAACTGTTCTTCCAGTAGTTGATACCTTCTCTGCTCAGGCCAAAGGAGCTGGTTTGGGGCATGTAGGGGTATCTGGTTCCTCGTCCAGGAGAAACAGGAACCAGAGGAAGAATAAGGGCGCCAAGAAGGCCTCTGCTGATGAAAAGGAAAAGGCTCCGCTCAGTCCTGTTGCATTCAGAAAGTCTGGCTTTCCTTGCAACCAACATGACTTTGAATCAACATTTGGCCATCATTTCCGGCCCTCGGTTGCAAAGCCAAAGAGCTGATATGACGGTTGGACCTTTCCCCGGAACTTCGGTGAGAGTGCCTTCAAGGCACCTTATGAGGAAATCCACATGGGAAATTATGGTCAATTCTCTAGCGGCCATAATGGAAAGCAGACACCAAAAGCCAAGCCTGTTATACAGAAGGTGAAGAAGTCTTGTGATTGCAATCACTGTGAGGCCCCTACCTCCAGATCCAAAGCCCCAGCTGTACCCACCGTTCCCTGGGTAAGGCAGGAGCCAAGGAAGAGGTACAACAGATTTGACTGTTGGTGCTGTGGCAAAATCGGTCACTTTGCCGTGGATTGTTGGTTTAATCCAAGGTATCACGAGACTCCCTATGTTAGCAATGCGAGGCCGACCACTCGTAGGGTTAACCAACCGAGGGGGAGTATGCTAACCAGGAATCTAGGACCCAAGTTCGATTGGGTTCCTAAGGGAAATTAATTTTGTCTTGCAGGAATGTCCAAAGGCCACCAAAACGTCAATCTGGTACTTGGACAGTGGATGCTCCCGGCACATGACCGGGACAAGAAGCCTACTGCGTGATTACACTCCAGTCGAGAATGGACCCAAAGTCATCTTTGGAGGGTCAGATCGAGGAGTCACCAGAGGTTACGGTATAATTTTCAACGGCATAATCTCTATTACCGACGTGGCTTATGTTGAAGGGTTAAACAATAACCTGATCAGTGTAAGTCAGTTATGTGACAAAGGTTATGACGTTAAGTTCTGCAAGGATAAATGTCTGATAATTTCACGTATCTCTTCTGAGACGGTATTATCAGGCATTAGGAGCAGAAATATCTTCTGCTTAGATTTTCTCAGTTTAGATTCATCTACCCCTGTATGTCTTGTGGCAACAGGCAGTGCATCTCTTTGTGAACAATGGCACAATAGATTGACACATATTAATTTCAAAATAATTAGTATGCTGTTTTCTAAAAACTTAGTAAGGGATGCTCCCGTTATCAAGTGCATCAAAGATAGCCCCTGTCCTGCATGCCAGATGGGCAAACAGACTCGGGCTACCTTTAAAAGCATTGCAGACAAAGACTCTTCCCGATGTCTTTACCTTCTACATATGGACTTGTTTGGTCCAATGCAAGTTCATAGCCAGGGAGGCAAGTCCTATACGCTAGTGATAGTAGATGATCATTCTCGGTTTACATGGGTGTTCTTCTTAAAACGAAAGTCGGATACGTTTGACATCTTCACTAGTTTTGTCAAGCAGGTTCAGAACGAATTTAACTGCTCAGTGGTCAAAATCAGAAGTGACCATGGAACAGAATTCGAATCTGGTGCTATGACAGAGTTTTGTGAAGAACAAGGTATCTTTCATGAGTTTTCCTCCCCGCGCACTCCTCAGCAAAATGGAGTTGCGGAGAGGAGAAATAGAACTCTCATTGAAGCCTGCACGACAATGTTGAAAGACGCTTCTCTCCCAGAATACTTCTGGGCAGAGGCTGTCAACACATCTTGTCATGTACAAAACCGAGCATTGATCAACAAGCATCATCGTAAGACGCCTTACGAGCTACTGAAAGGCAGGAAACCAACCATGTCCTACTTGAGGATCTTTGGTTGGAGATGCTATGTACTGAATAATGGGAAGTACCCGCGTACTAAATTTGGTGAAAAATGCTTCGAAGGCATATTCATGGGCTATAGTTCCCACAGTCGGGCATATAGGGTCTTCAATAAGAAAACCATAGTGGTAGAAGAATCAATTAATGTTGTATTTGATGAAGGAAGTTTGCTTAATAGCAATTCTTCCAGTGGGATTCTTGAAGATGCAGGTGCACTGTAACACCCCGAAGTCAAGAGGATCATTTTGAGCAAAATCGGGTTCAGGCATGGGTGACACGGCCTGGGACACGGGCGTGTCCCAGGGCGTGTCAGTTGACACGGCCTGCGACACGGGCGTGTCGCAGGGCGTGTCGAGGTTGTGTCGACGATCGGGCTTGGTGTCGACGATTTTCGCTCGACATCGTCGAGAGGGGGCACACGGCCCAGGACACGGCCGTGTCGGATGCCGTGTCGTATACTCGACGAGTGTTACGCGACGATCGTCGAGTATCGCGTTCCAGTGAGGACACGGCCTGTGACACGGGCGTGTCACAGGGCGTGTCAGTGGGCGTCAAATTCAGCTCGACGTCTCGGGTTAGGGCGTGTTTGCGGGACACGGGTGTGTCCTGGTGCACACGGCCATGAACACAGGCGTATGCCAAGCCGTGTGCCAGGCCGTGTGAAGTCTCGGGTTGGTTTGGGATTATTTCTGTTGAGGTACACGGCCTCAAACACGGGCGTGTCTGAGGGCGTGTCGGGTACACGGCCGGGACACAGGCGTGTCACACGGGCGTGTACTGGTTGGATTGAGTCGGTTGTCTGCCGCTTAGGGGGACACGGCCTGTGACACGGGCGTGTCACAGGGCGTGTCAGGCCGTGTTCAGGGTTTTCTGGCCAGATCTGAGCCGTTTGTTTCCCTCTTCCTGGATCCAGTGGCTGGGCTTTGTCCAGGTGTTGGGAAGGCCGAGAAAAGGGGATTTAAACCCCTCTTTTATTATCGTCTTCTTCTTCATCTTCATGAAAGAAGAAAGGCCTAAGGGAGAGAGAAGGGAGGAATCTTCCAGCTGCTGTAGGAGCTGCGGAGTGCGGAGCGAAGATCCGAAAGCGGATTCGTGAAGGCAGAGCCGAGGCGGTGATTTCCATCCGGCTACTTCATGGCGCCGAAGCGATCTTTAAGGGTAATGATCTCCTTCTTGGACATCGAAGTCCTTTCTCTATACATGTGCTTGGAATCCTCCACCAAGAGGTGGGTCGCGGAAGTGATTCCTTTGTTGTGTCTGCATTTAGAGCCGGAACTATAGAGTACGGCGTAGGCATGCTTTGTGAAGCCCATCTGGACCGGTAGTCTGGATTGGTGATGTTCATGGGTAAACCGGAGAAGACTCTGTGGCTTTGATGATGTGCAAAACGGATTTCTGTTGTGATGCATGTATGGATGTGATGATTGTGAGGAGGCTTTGGTGAAGCTCCTGGATATGAGATGATCAATTGGTAGCACGCCTGGTTAGTGCGAGATACGCCCGGTTTGTTACACCACTAGGGTGGGTTGATCCAGTTAAGGTAGGATCGATGGGTGGCAATGCTAGGGGAGCCGAGTTAAACCCGGGTTGCTGCACCACATAGTGTGGGTCGATCGGATTAGGAGGGGGATCGATGGGTAGACAATGCCTGGGGAGCTTAGATAAACCCGGCTTGCTACACCACAGAGTGTGGGTCGGTCTGCTCTGTTCGTGATGCTGTGAGGATGAACCTCTGAGTGGCTTGGGCGGGATGTCGCCAGCCTGCGAGCTGGTGGACTAGGGCCGGTCAACCAACAAGTTAAAACCTCGAGAGACAGCGGTGTACGACGGTGGATTCCGGTACGCCAAGAAGGTGCCCTGAGTGCACGGAGCGTTGGTGGACTCCAGCGTTTGTGATGTGATGTGTTTGTTAGTTAGTGGAATAAAGAGAATGATCTATCTATGATGTGATTTAGTGATGCTTGTTGATGCTTGATGAGAAAGGAAGCACTGTATACAGGGAAGGAACCACTACCCCGGGTAGGGGGTAGGGTCGTTATAATGGGTCAGCAATGCTGACCGTTACTTTGTTTTCTGTGTTGGTTTGGATGATGGACTTGCAGGTGTTGCGGCTTGAATGGAAGAAGTGAAATGCTAGCTTGCTGATATAGGTCCTTGAAGGCTATGTGAAGAGTCATGGTTGGATTTCATGTGTGGCCGGCCTGCGTGCCGATGTATGAAACCATTGATGTGAAAGAGGAACTTGTAAGGCCATAAGGCCAGGGTGTGTGAGTTGTATACATTCCTGGTGTTTTTGTATAAATGTGGTATTTATATATGGGTGGACATTCTGGTTTGAGTTCATGTTAACAGAAAAATGCTGCGCTAGAATGGAATGAGTTAAGGATACGTATAGATTTTGATTTCCACACGTGATTCCTTTGCTTGCCTGTGCTATATGGCGTGGGGCCCCGGCCGGACCCACCGTTATATGTCATGTGACAGGTGGGGGCGTTACATGCACGACTTGAACAGCTGGATCTCAATGAGACCTCTAAAGATGAAACTCCTAAGTACGTCAAAGTTTCCACCTCCACGTCATCTGGGAATGTTGAAGATCAAAATGGAACAAATCTCTTGGAAGAAGGAGAAGCCCAAGAAGTAGTCGAAGCTCCAGACGCCAGACTTCTAGATCTCCGGCACGTGAGGGATCATCCTAGAGATCAGATCATCGGAGACCCTCGTGTCGGTGTCAGAACTCGAAGAGGTACTATTAACGAAGTTTTGCATCTTAGCTTCCTGTCACAGGTTGAGCCAAAGAAGTTCGACGAGGCGAACAAAGACACGACATGGATTTTGGCCATGCAAGATGAACTACATCAATTCGAACGATGCAACGTTTGGACACTGGTTCCCAGACAACACAAGCAGAATGTGATTGGCACCAAGTGGATCTTCAGAAACAAACTGGATGAACATGGGGTCATCATAAAGAACAAGGCCAGGCTGGTGGCTCAAGGTTACAGACAGGAGTAGGGGATTGACTTCGACCAGACCTTTGCACCAGTTGCAAAGCTCGAGGCAATCAGACTGTTCCTGGCGTATGCTTCGCACAAAGGATTCACAGTCTATCAAATGGATGTGAAATCAGCATTCCTGAACGGAGACCTGAAAGAGGAAGTATACGTCGCTCAACCCCCAGGTTTTGTCAATTCTACTTATCCCAATCATGTCTATTTTCTTAATAAAGCTTTATATGGGTTAAAACAAGCTCCACGAGCTTGGTATGAGACTTTATCTAGTTTTCTTCTTGAGAACAAGTTCTCTAGAGGTAAAATAGATAAGACATTGTTTCTCAGGGAAGTCAAAGGCAAGATTTTGCTGGTGCAAATCTATGTCGATGACATAATATTCGGCTCAACGGACAACAATCTTTGCAAAAAAATTTTCAAACTTATGCAAGGAAAGTTTGAAATGAGCAGTATGGGAGAGCTCAAGTATTTCTTGGGACTTCAAGTGAAACAGTCTGAGGATGGAATCTTTATCTCTCAGACGAAGTTCACAAATGAACTCCTTAAGAAATTCGGGATGGAGAATGCAACCTCTATGAGGACTCCAATGGGATCCACTATGTCTCTGGATAAGGATGAGAAAGGTAAACCTTTCGATGAAACCAAATACAGAAACATCATTGGATCACTGCTCTACCTTACTGCCAGTACACCGGATATTATGTTCTCCACATGTGTCTGTGCCCGATATCAGGTGAACACTAAGGAATCACACTATGTCGCTGCAAAGCGAATTCTAAGATACCTTAAAGGTACTCCCAATCTTGGCTTGTGGTACCCGAGAAACAATGATGTCGAGCTAATAGGCTTTTCAGATGCTGATTTTGCAGCGAGTAGAGATGACAGGAAAAGCACTTCCGGGATGTGTCAATTACTCGGAAGAAGGCTTATCTCTTGGAACAGCAAGAAGCAGAATTGTGTAGCTACCTCCACAGCCGAGTCTGAGTACATCTCGGCTGGCAGTTGTTGCGCACAACTCCTATGGATCAGAAACCAGTTAGCCGACTAAGACCTTCAGTTCAAGGAAGTGCCGATGTACTGCGACTCCTCCAGTGCTATTGCGATTGCCAACAATCCGGTATCGCACAGCAGAACGAAGCATATTGAAGTGCGCTACCACTTCATTCGGGAACATGTGGAGAACAAGGACATCTCTCTCTGTTATGTCCCCACGGACAAGCAGATTGCAGATATATTCACAAAGCCCTTAGACGAAGCCAAGTTCAGTATTTTCAAAACTGAATTGGGAATGCTAAACTATGAGGAATGAAGACTCCAAAAGCTCCATGCTCGTGCAAGAACTGAGGGGGAGCACGGGACTCAAGTGTGAGCACAGATGCACGAACTGAGGGGGAGCAAGGGGTCAAATGCTACCTGATTTGCAGAAGCCGAAAAGGGGGAGATTACCCTCTCGGCTAAGGCTAAGGTGGCTCCAAAGTTTGCTCGCACGAAATTGGTATCGGTAATGAATACCTCACTCGACTCAATTTCAAATTTATGATTTTCATTCACATATGCTCTATTCACATTAGCTTGTAGGGTTTAGGCTTCTTCAAATAGGGGGAGATTGTTGGGTATTGTATCCATAACGTACCTGATTTGAAGAAGCCCTGGACAAGCTAAGGTAAATAGACAATGTATTTGACAAAATCTTTCAAGTTGTGCTTGCAGTTATTCCATGCTAAGTGCACACCAATGTCAGGGTGCAGTAGGTCAATATACACGGGTCTGCACGACGTAATCCCTCGTTGAGCAGATCAGTGTGTTGGCCTGCGTGTACTCTCTCTATTGGAGTGCATTTACTTTCAAGTACAGGGTTGTGTTTATGCAAGAGCAGACAAGGAGCAATGATGAGTCAAAGAGCAGCTCAGAGGCGTAAGACGAAAAATCATCCAAGTAAGATTCGACGAGAATCACCAAGTGATTCTCGCCGATTCGGCGAGAATCACTAGTGATTCTCGCCGAATCGTCGAGAATCACTGGCTGATTCTCGCCGGCTAACTCAGAGTGAAATCAAGTAAAATTCGACGAGAATCACTTTGTGATTCTCGACGAATCGTCGGGAATCACTTTGTGATTCTCGCCGAATCGTCGAGAATCACCTTTGATTCTCGACGATTCGTCGAGAATCGCAGGTGATTCTCGCCGATTTTTACTTGGGCAATTTTCGGGAAAAAGCTGAACCGGACTCTGTCGCTGACACTATTTTGAGCCGGATTTCGGGTTTCTTCTTGTGGGACCCACAACGGTCATCTTGAAGTTGTCTACAGTATAAATACAGGAGTATTTTCAAACAGTAAATACAGAAAGAAGCCGAGCGACGATCTTGACCTAAAATCGCGAAACTGCTCCGCAGCCGCCGTCGCCGCTCGCGCTAGTTGGTCGCCGCTCGTGATCGAGATTTCTTCGTGATCTTCCGGCGACAGAAGCTTAGCCAAGCTTAGGGTCTCACGCGTCTATCCAGAGATCCCTTGTCTCTCGATTTGTTGATCGGGAAAAACTTCCCCGTCCGAATCGATCGAGACGATCGATCCTAGAGTGACCGTTGGTAGACCTAGCTAGCTTCGCTACGAAGTTTGGATCTCCAAAGAACAGCAGCCGCACATCGTTGTTGCCGCCGATCCCGTGAACCTAGCCGTCGCCCATCTTGCCGCTGCCGATTCCGGGGAGATTCTCTCCAAGAGAGATCTAGTGTTGTGGACTCCTCGTGGACTTCAAGAACACTTCGTCAACGAAGAGGGACACCGTAGTCTCCAAACGTAGTTTGTATTTCTTGTACATTCTATTTTATTTTTGTTGTAAAGGAACGTTGGTTCCTAGTTGTAAGGGTTGGGTGCAACCCGGTTTGTGGGAGTGTTGACTCCTACGTGTGGAAGGGTTCCTTCTGATAGTGCAAGGATTGGATTTCAATCCTGTTGGAGAAGTGACCGAGTCGTCCCTTGTTGGGAGATAGGTCGAAGGGGGAAAGTGGATGTACCCAAGTCGGGGAACCACTATAAATTGTCTGTGTACTTTCTTTGCTGTGTCGTTTTATTTTCTTGTGCATGTACAATATTAAATTCCGCAAAAACGCTGCACGTCACCTATTCCCCCCTCCCATAGGTGAACATAGTTGACACTAGGTGGACTTTCAGACAGTCATAGGGAGACCTTCATGCAACTTATTAGAGTGCAATTCGGGTGCTCCGATCTAGAGTACGAGTGGTCACCTCAGTCAAGTCTGCACTGACTTTTCTTTTTTGACCCAGCAAGAGCAGCACCGCGCGGTTTCATGCGGTCACTTATTTTTGTTTTCGCCGCCCGACTCTCCATATACCTCGGGCGGTTGCGCATTTAATGTCATTGTTAATGAAACATTAAATGCCTTTCGGTTCATGAACCATTCATGCACCTTACCCCCTAGTATAAAAGGGGGACCATGTGTGCTTAGAGGGGGGACGCGTACTTAGCCCAAAATTTGTCATGTTGTGGGTGTGGATACTAAGTCCTGGTTTTTCTTGCTTTCAATCATTGTGCGTGCGCATACCTCCCGAGTGACCGCACTACATCTTTGTAACATTTCTGAAGATAATAAAGAGAGACTCATAACAAGAGAGACATTTGTCATGGCAGCTTCAATCTAGTGTTCGTCGCTGCCAGCGACGCTTCATTTTCACTACTACCTCATCTGCAAGGGGCTAGTAACCAATCACTTGCGAACCACATCTACCTCTGTCGACCAACCTACTCAGGGATAGGGAGCGGAGAGTTGGAGACATTTTTGATTCCAACAAAAGTAGTCCATGTCGTCAGGTGACGAGTCAATGTTGGAATATTGGAATAATATTTGTGTGTGCACGCTTTTTGGTGCACTTAAAAGTATAATTTAATTGATGTTGGCCAAACGATGTTGTAATTGATTGCAACAAACTCCACTGGTCTAGTATTGACCATCAATGGAACTGACTGGGATGAAATCCGAGTTTATTTTCTGCATATTCCAAAATGGCGTCGTCGTGACTCTAACGCGTAACGGTACTCAAAACGGTCATATTCGTAATATGACTTTGAATTGAGACGAAACGAGTTCTGTTGCACTCATATTGATTATAAGAGTCTACTGGAGCTTACAGAACTTAATTTGGAGCATGTATGCTCAATATTAAAAATCTACATAGTTGTGATGCACTACTCAAAATGGTCATATTCTTTATAAGGCCTCGGATTGAAATGAAATGAGTTTTGTTGCACTCATATCGACTATACGAGTCTATTGGAACTGACAGAACACAATTCGAAGTACGTATGATCAATATTCAAAATTTACGTCTTCATGACACGCTTTGATACTCAAAATGGTCATATTATTCATATGACCTCGGATTGAAACGAAACGAGTTCGGTTGCACTCGTATCGACTATATAAATCTATAGAAACTGACTGAACTCAAATCTGAGCATGTATGCTTAATATTCAAAATTTAGGACACCACCTAGCTTTTAGGGTATCTTTTAGGTGATCAGGTTACTTTTATCGGGTCAACTAGGGTTTCAGTGACCCAATAAAAATCGGGATATTACAGGGAGGTCCCCCTTTACAATGAGTTGTGCCAAGTAGAAGGGCATATGGTCGTGGCTTGCCTGAATTTTTGGGAAGCTAGGAAGAGGCTGGGAGGAGGAGGCGGAGGAGAGCAGTAGAGATAGGAAGCTCTGATCGAACCGGCAAGACTTCAAGCTCTCGCTTGGAGGAGGAATGAAGATTAAGTCGACAAAGGAGGTCATAGAGAAGTGGTCCAAGGAGCAGGAGAAGTGGTAAGGGTGATCCACGATGGAGCCTGGCCACGAGCTTCTCATAAGGGGAGTCTTCGTCAGATCTACCGCAAGAGCGTCGCCTCGACCTCTCAGACACCATCCTCGTTGGAGGAAATCATCTTCTCAGAAGAGGACATGTTAAGGAATGAGAATCTCTTTCATGATGCCCTCGTGATCCAAGCAGTAATGATGTAATTCACTGTCGACCGCATCCTGGTGGACAACGGGATCTCGGTAAACGTCATCTTTAAGAAGACGTTTGACAGGTTGCAAGTGAAGGCATGAAGAATGATAGCTTCAGATGGTCTCCTCTCTGGCTTCTCCTGAGAGAAGAAGTGGGTGGAGAGAGGAGCAGATCTGCTAGTAACACTCGGCAATATCTCGATCAATTATCGATTCGTCATCGTCGACACGCCTAGTTGCTACAAGGTGATCTTCGGGAGGCCGCAGATCAACTCTTCAAGGTCATCCCGTCCTCCTACCAATAGTGCACGAAGTATTGCTAGGTAGATGTCCAGGTGAGGATCGAGAGTGATCCAAGAGGTACTCGAGAGTGTTACCTCAACATTGTAGAACCATCAGCTAGATGGACGACGCATAGAAGATAGAGAAGGTGTTGGAAGGGATGGATAGGCTGGAGGCCACCAAGGAGCTGGAAGAAGTGTAAGTGATTTCAGAAGGCGGAGAGTCGGGGTTATTGAAGATCGGAGGGTCCATGGAGTTCGATGGGAAGATGGAGATGACAGTGTGTCTGCAAGAAAATGTGGATATCTTCATTTGGAACATCGCAGAGATGTCAAGGATTGACGCGGAGGTTGCTTGCCACCGCCTCAACCTGGATCATGGGGTCAAGCCCATCCGGCAGAAGAATAGGGCAAGCGCCACTGCGTTAACTAAGCTCATTAGAGAGAAAGTGAGGAAGCAGCTTGAGGCAGATTTTATATAGGAGGTCCAGTATTTAGGCTGAATCTCAGATGTGGTTATGGTGAATAAGGTCAGAGGGGATTGACGAATATGTATCAACTTTTTTATTGAATAAAGCTTACCCAAAAGATTGTTATCCCTTGCCACAAATCGACGCACTGGTTGGTCCAGCCATCCGTTTTTTCTGTGATGAGCTTTCTTGATGTCTTTTCAGGATACCACCAGATCTAGATGAACCCCTCAACTGTCGCGACATCTCTCTCATCACAAGCGATGACTGTTACAGCAACAAAAAGTCTTTCGAGTAGAAGAACGCGGAGGTTACTAACTAGAGGATGATGGACCAAGCCTTCAAAAAGTAAAAGAGGCAGGACCTGGAGGTTTTTGTGGATGATCTCCTAGTCAAAAGCAGGAGCATCCAGGAACACATCAAAGATCTGGTTAAGATCCTCACGACGCTTCGAAAGTTCAAGATGAGGCTCAATCTGGTAAAGTGCATGTTCGGAGCAGAGAGAGGAAAGTTCTTGGGGCACCTTCTTACCCGAAAAAAAGTGGAGCTCAATTCCAACAAGGTGAAGGCTATCCTGGAAATGTCATCGCCAAAGAGTACCAAAGAAGTACAAAGGCTGGTAGGAAGGCTGGTAGGTCTTAATCGCTTCCTATCAAAGGACGAGAAGAGGTACTCACCCTTCTTCAAAACACTCAGAAGCACTCAGTAGTTCGAGTGGATCGAGAAGTGTGAGGAGGCCTTTGCAAAGCTTAAGTATCAGCTAACCCAAGTCCATCTACTTCAATGCCCAAAGGAAGGAGAGGCCATACTCCTTTATCTAGGAGTAAGAGCTGAGGAAGAAAGTTCGGTGCATGCCGGAGAAGAAGGAAAGGGGTAGCTACTCATCTACTACGTGAGTCGGGTGCTCAGGAAGGCAGAGATGAGGTATCTCATCCTGGAGAAGCTAGTTTTTTCCTTCGTGGTGTGACGGTGTCGGCGCAGAAGCTTCGGCCTTATGTTCAACCTCACTCCATCAAGGTCGTAATTGATCCCCTCTGAAGTATCCTAGATGGGGTGGAACATTCGCGAAGGCTGGAAAAGTGGGTGGTGGAACTCAGAGAATTCGATATCTGAAGGGTAATCAAGGTGCATGCAGTGATAGATTTCTCAACTGACTTTTCAGCAGAGGCGGGGGAAGACGAAAGCTCGACAAGCTCGATTTCTTGGAAGATGTTTGTGGACAGAGCCTCCGGTAAGAACTTTGTGGTGGTGGGCATCGTGCTAGTAAGCCCATGGGCAACTAGGAACGAGCAGGAAGTCGAGATCATCTTCCCCATCTAGAACAATCAGGTGGAATATAAAGTCATAGTGGCAGGCTTGCGTCTCGCCAGGGAGTTGGGTATCTAGGACATCAGGGCCTTCATGGATTTGATGATGATAGTCACAAATCAGGGAAAAGTTTGAAGCACGTAACCCCATCCTGCAAAGGTACTTGATAAAGGTGAAAGGCTAGATAGGAGGCTTTCAGTCTTTTCGTCGAGCATGTCTCGCTGGAGGAGAACGTGACAATAAATCATTTGGCCAAGTATGGCCTGAGGGCCAGTGGAACAATCACAGAAGTATTTTTGTCATCCATCGAATAAGGGCAAATGTTGGAGATCGGACAGTGAGCTTCTTGGGTGGATACATTCATTTTCTTCCTAGATACCGGTTAACTCCCAACTGATATGGAGACAAAAGAAAGTGTTGATATAAAACATCTTATTACTTGTTGCATGAGGGGAGTTATACCGCAAGACTATCTTGGGCCCCCTGACCAGATTTGTATCAGATATCGAGGTTCCTAAAGTGTTGGAGGAGATTCATTCGGAAGAGTGTGGGAGTCACTCTGGCACTCGCACTCTGAAGCAAAGTATCTGTTAGAAAGTAGCGAAAAAAAGCGAAAAGTAGAGAACAAGCGAATAAACTTTTGAATAATTGAAATTTTATTATCCAAAAAAGATATCATTTACAAAGGTATGACCTCCCTTATATAGAATGGAGAAGATAAAAAAGAGAGTATACAAACAATGTGGGACTAAACATTTACAGTACTGAGCGGCTAGAATAATGGAGACCGCATAGGCCGCGCGGTTAGACAGATGGAATAACCGCTCGGCAACTCCAGCAGGATGGAACAGGCCGCAGAGGTAGACCGATAGACCGCCCGGTCTCCAGGCTCCAGAGAGACCGCCAGACCGCTCGGTCAACAAACCGCTGGAACAGACCGCTAAGCCGCTTGGTCAACAGACCGCGGGATCAGACCGCTAAGCCGCCCGGTCTAATACTTCAACACTCCCCCTCAAGCTGGAGCATAGATATCAATCATGTCCAGCTTGTCACAAATGCGTAAGAAGGAAGTAGAAACCGGCTTGGTGAAGATATCTGTCAACTCCTTGTCAGAGGTGACAAAAGGAGTACAAATCTGTTTCTTCAAAATCTCTTCCCGAATGAAGTGACAGTCAACCTCTATATGCTTCGTTCTCTCATGGAAGACCGGATTTCTGGATATGTGTATAGCGGCCTTGTTGTCACAGAACATAGGGAGAGGACAGTCATATACCTCGCCCAGGTCAAGCATGAGAGCCCGCAACCACTTTAACTCACACGTGGTTGACGCCATACTCCGGTATTCTGCTTCGGCACTGGATCTGGAAACAACAGACTGTTTCTTGCTCTTCCAACTCACGAGATTACCTCCAACAAAGGTACAAAAACCTGACGTGGATTTACGATCGCATTTGTCATCCGCGTAACTTGAATCTGAGTAGGCCTCAACCCTCAGATGGCCATTCTTCTGAAAGAGTAACCCTCTGTCCGGTGCTGCTTTGATATACTCTAAAATCTTCAGGGCGGACTGAAGATGACACTCCCTGGGAACTTGCATAAACTGACTGACCTTGCCTACAGCGTAGGCGATGTCGGGTCTAGTCACCGTGAGATAGATGAGTTTGCCTACCAAACGTCTGTACCGTGTGACATCAGATAGAAGAGGCGAATCATCCGTCCACATTTTGTCTTCTTCAACAGCCATGGGAAAACGAGCTGGTTTGGCACCTGTCAAGCCTGCTTCTCGAAGAAGATCAAGGGCATACTTCCGTTGAGAGAGAACCAAGGAGTCAAGTTTTCGAGAGATTTCTATCCCCAAAAAGTATTTTGGGGAGCCCATATCCTTCGTGACCAAGTGCTGACGGAGGTGCTTCTTCGTCAAGTCCACCCCATCTCGGTCATCGCCAGTAAGGAGAATATCATCCACATATACGGCCAAAACCACCAGTCCCGAGGCCGTTTTGCGAATGAATAAGGAGTGATCGGCCGAACTCCTTTGAAAGCCGATGGTTGCCACAATGCCACTGAATTTTTCGAACCATGCCCGAGGGCTCTGCTTTAGGCCATAAATGGCCTTCTTCAAATGACAGACACGTGTCTCCCCCTGAGCAACATACTCAGGAGGTTGCTCCATATACACGTCCTCCTGAAGATCGCCATAGAGAAAGGCATTCTTCACATCAAGCTGGGAAATAGCCCAAGCCCGGTTAACAGCCACAGAAAAGAGAACCCGGATGGTGCTGAGGCGAGCAACCGGAGAGAAGGTATCAAAGTAATCAATGTCATAAGTCTGAGTAAAGCCCTTGACCACCAGCCGGGCTTTGTAGCGATCCACAGTGCCGTCGGGGTGAAACTTCACAACGAAGACCCAGCGACAGCCAACCACATCAGTGCCCACGGGAGGAGGAACCAGGGTCCAGGTACCCCGTTCAGTAAGAGTAGCCATCTCCTCATCCATGGCAGACTTCCAATGAGGGAGAGCGAGAGCCTCCTGGTAGGTACGGGGAGTAGAAGTAGCAGAGATAGCCAAGGCAAAACACCTGCGAGAAGGAGAAAGCTGGTCATAGGAAACAACAGCCGTGAGCGGGTGTTGAGTACACGCCCGCACCCCTTTGCGAAGGGCAATGGGAACATCCAGGTCAACGGGAGCGTCGGCGACGGGAGCGTCAGCGACCGGAGCGTCCGTGGCGGAGAAGGCTGGCCCGGGACTAGAGAGAGACGGCAGCGGAGAGGAGGGTGGAGGGGTGGGTGGGGAGACGGACTGGGAAGGAGTGAGTGGAGGAGTAGACGAAGGTGGGAAAACGTGGAGAGGTGTGTAAGGAATGGAGATATCAGAAGAAAGAGAAGGAAGAGAAGAGGAAGGAGAGAAATATGAAGCATTTTCGAAAAAAGTCACATCTGCGGAGACAAACTGCTTGCGGAGAAGGGGGTCAAAGCAGCAATAGCCTTTTTGAGTGGTAGAGTACCCCAAAAAGACACACTTGGTGGAACGGGGGGAAAACTTATCGCGGGTAGCGGAGGGAGCGTGAACAAAGGCCGTACAGCCAAAGACACGGAGAGGAAGAGGAAAAGGTTCCTGGTGGGGGTAGAGAAGGGAGAAGGGAGTCTGGCCGTGGAGGACCGTGGAGGGAAGGCGATTGATGAGATAGCAGGCGAGCAGCACAGCGTAGCCCCAGTAGGAGCGAGGGACGTGCATCTGCGTCATGAGAGTACGCGCAACATCAAGCAGGTGACGGTTTTTACGCTCCGCCACCCCATTCTGCTGGGAGGTGTAAACACAAGTCGTTTGATGAAGGAGGCCATGTTTGTGAAAGAACGCGGAGAACTCATGAGTCAGATACTTCTTGGCATTATCAGAACGTAAGACTTTAATAGAAATAGCAAATTGAGTCTTAATCATAAAGTAAAATGATTGTCAAACAGAAAATAGTTCAGAGCGATCTTTTAATAGATACACCCAGGTACATCGAGTAAA
Source organism: Platanthera guangdongensis (assembly GCA_039583875.1). Classification (NCBI taxonomy): domain Eukaryota; kingdom Viridiplantae; phylum Streptophyta; class Magnoliopsida; order Asparagales; family Orchidaceae; genus Platanthera; species Platanthera guangdongensis. Next base: position 20,783,043 of record CM077157.1, on the reverse strand, counting down.
ATCATCGATAAAAGTGACAAAATAGGAACTGCCCCGACCAACTGTGAGGGTTGGAGCAGGACCTCATACATCAGAATGAATAAGATCAAAAATGCGAGAGGAGCCACGGCCTTGCTTCGGTGGGAAGGAGGAGCGATGATGTTTGCCAAGCTGACACGCATCACAGTTGAGCGGAGAACTGGTAGGAGGTAAGTGGGGCAGAAGCTGACGAATAAGCCGAGGAGGAGGATGTCCAAGACGAAGATGCCACTGAAGGAGATCGGTGGAGGAGGAGTAGGCAGAGAGAGCGGAAACATCGTCGAGGAAGTAAAGGCCGCCGCTCTCAGTCCCAGTAGCAATCGTCCGCTGGGTCCTCGGGTCCTGAAAAGAACAAGTAGTGGGAGTGAATAAAACGGAGAACTGAAGTTGCCGGCATAAAGTAGTAACTGATAACAAATTGCACGGGAACTTCGGGACATAGAGGGTATCCTCCAAGCAAAGCGATGGAGTGAGTTGAACCATGCCCGTCCCATGAACCGGGGACGGGGAACCATCCGCCACACGAACTGGGGGTAAGCGGTCATGGGTCTCAAGACGGGAGAAGCAATGAGGGTTGCCCGTCATATGATTGGTGGCACCGGAGTCAATCAGCCATTTACCTTAGGTAACGACGTGGGCACTACCTGACGTCGTGGCCACAGAGGCAGACGGCCTCGAAGAGGCGGAGGCCGAAGGAGCATCACCGGAAGGGCGAATATGAGGATGTTTCTGCCAGCAGCGGTCAACAGTATGGCCAGTACGACCACAGTGAGAGCAGAGGAACCGGGAGGAACCCCGTCCGCCAGAGGAGCGACGACCACTAGGGCCCCCCCGCTGAGCTTGGTGAGCAAAGGAGTCCTGGGAAGGGGGGGAGGCCAACAGAGGCCGCTGGAGGAGCGAAGTAACGGCGGCAATGCGAGCCGCAGTGGCATCCAAAGTAGGAGATTCCGCCTCACCCAAGATCTGCTGGCGGATCATATCATAAGAGTCGGGAAGACGAAGAAGATAACAAACAACCAGGAGTTCCTGGAAGTGTTTGTGCTGGTCGGCCAAGTCCGCGGAGAAGGGGCGATTCTGGAGGATTTCAGCACCAAGAGCCTGAACCTGCTGATAAGCCGCAGCCGGTGACATGGAAGGGCGGGCGAAGAGGTCCGCATAGAGAGTATAAATGCGGGACGTCTGGCCCCCCTTAGAATAGAGAGCAACGAGATGAAGCCAGGCGGCCTTGACCGTCTCATCATGGCGAATGACGGGAAGGCACTCATCAGAAAGGCTGTTGGCCAACGAGGTGCGAACAAGAGCATCACTCGCATCCCAGTCATCAAACTCAGGAGAGGTGCGAGGAGGAGGGTGATCGGTGAGGTGATGACGCTTGCATTGAGAACGAAGGAGAAAGGTGAAAGAAACGCTCCAATCGGGATAGTTGGAGCCAACAAGCTTGGAAAGGGTGCCAAGGTTGCCCGAAGGAGGAGGAGGAGAAGGAGCTGCAGGAGTAGTGGTGAGACCGGAGGTAGTCATAGAACCCGGCAAGCAGAAGAAGCCGCGCGAACAGTAGCGGTTAGAAAACAGAAGAAGCCGCGCGAACAGTAGCGGCTAGAAAGAGGCAAAGGCACAGCGGGGAAGAGGTCGCGCGGACTGAAAAGGCCGAGCGAACAGAAAAGAGGAGAAGAGCTGGTGACCGCGACCAAGATGCGGGTGAGAAAGGAACAACCCGCACGGTCAGGCAGATCACAGCAGCAAACCGCGAGTAGAGGGACAACACACGCGGACAGGGACAGACCGCAACGACTAGGAAGTCGGAGCGGCAGGAAAGAACAAGGAGCGCGGCGACAAGGAAACAGGTCGCTGCGATAAAGAGCAGAGGAGAAGAGAACCAAGAAGAAGCAAGCCGCGCGAACAGGGCAGCGGACAGAAACAAGCCGCGCGGATAGAAACAAGCCGCGCGGACAGAAGAGAAGGCAAGTCGCGAAGCAAGTCGCAGAACGCGGAAAACAAGCCGCGAACAACAGAGAGCGCACAGAATCAGGAGGAAATGATCGTGGCCTCTGATACCATGTTAGAAAGTAGCGAAAAGAAGCGAAAAGTAGAGAACAAGCGAATAAACTTTTGAATAATTGAAATTTTATTATCCAAAAAAGATATCATTTACAAAGGTATGACCTCCTTTATATAGAATGGAGGAGATAAGAAAGAGAGTATACAAATAATGTGGGACTAAACATTTACAGTACTGAGCGTCTAGAATAATGGAGACCGCATAGGCCGCGCGGTTAGACAGATGGAATAACCGCTCGGCAACTCCAGCAGGATGGAACAGGCCGCAGAGGTAGACCGATAGACCGCCCGGTCTCCAGGCTCCAGAGAGACCGCCAGACCGCTCGGTCAACAAACCGCTGGAACAGACCGCTAAGCCGCTTGGTCAACAGACTGCGGGATCAGACCGCTAAGCCGCCCGGTCTAATACTTCAGCAGGATCCAAAGGCAAGACTACTTCTGGCCAACTATGTGAAAGGATGCCGAAGCCTTCACAAAGCAATGCCAGAAATGTCAGCTCTTCGCTCTCCTCCAGTTGCAGTCAGCCCAACAGCTTCGTTCGATCACGGGCCTTAGGGAGTTCGTCATCTGAGGAATGAACTTGATATACCATTTCACCCAAGCCATTGGCCAGAAGAAGTTCGTTCTCATCATGATCGACTAATTCTCAAAGTGGATTGAGGTTAAGGCCCTGACTAAGACTACTTCTCAAATCGTGAAGAACTTCAAGTGAGGGGAGATTGCTTGCATATTCGAGATTTCTCTCGCCATCAACACTGACAACGATCCACAATTCGCAAGCTTGGAGCTTGAAGATTTCTACAGGCAACTAGGGACAAATCTTCAATTTGATTTTGTCCACCATCCACGAAGCAACTGGCAAGTGGAGGCCGCCAACAAACTAGTCATCAACCTCTTGAAGAAGGTCGAAAATCTAAAAAGGAACTGAGCGAAACAACTCCCTTCGGTCAAATGGGCTCTGAGGACCACTCCTAACTCGGCTAAGAGGGGAAACACTATTTAAGTTATCCTGCGGGCCTGAGGCTCTCATCCCAATGGAGTTCGAAGTCAGAAGCCCAGGAGTGGTTGTGGCAGAGGGAGGCAATGAGGAATGACGCTTAGAGAGTGAAGATGCTTAAAGGCTTTCCCTCGACTTCATCAAAGAGATTTAAGATCTGGCCTCGATTAGCCGGGAAGAGATCATGAGGTGAATGACAAAGCACATCGACAAGCATTACCGCATTAAATAATTCCAGATAGCGAATCTCGTCCTGAAAAAAGTGGATGCGGCGGGAAGAGCAGCCGCACTCGAAAGCTGAATCCGAATTGAGAAGGGTTGTTCATTGTCCCCAAGTTGTTAGTAACCAGAGTATATCACTTGCAAAACCACGTTGGAGAGCTACTTGGGTGCACTTGCTGGAGCGGAGATGACCTGAAAAAGTTTTATTCTTAGTAGGAAAGGGTATGTTTACCATGAATAAAAATTTATTCATAATTATGATTTCCTCACCTCATGAAATACATGAATGTGTAAGTCTTCTTTCCAAAAAAATGTCTCTAAAGCTGAGTAGACAAAGTCGATATCCACGGTCGGTTTGGGAAACGAGCCTCTGACTTGATTCTCGTAAAACCCAGAGTGGGTAATGGGGTGGTGTGTCGGGTTTTAATGCGTTCTTGTAAGGTCAAGCATCTGCATTGACGGTCGAGATCAGCTGTCCCCTGCGTGTTGGCCAAGTTACCTCCCAATTGCACTTCTCATCCAACTGAAGAGATTATCAGGGGAAAGTCTGTACGCCAACCTTCCAACTCGACGAAGAGAAGGTTGACTTAACTAACGACGAGAGCCATTTCATAAAGGCGTCATCGGCACGAACGAGCTGAAAAGCTCGTTGCTAGCGTCATCTTTCATAAAAAATTATAATGTCACTCCTTCCCATCAAAAGAGTTGGTGCAGTTGACCCTCATTGTTCATTAAGTGACAGGGTGAAGACCTTCCAAGAGAAGATAGAACCTAAAATAGGATGGAGGACTCGAGAGAATGTGTCTGACACTCCCCCCCCCCCCCCCCGACTGTTATTCCCAATCAAGGCAATCTCACAACTTCTCACCAGGTGAAGTTGTAATCTCGAGAAGTGTGAGTCCTTTGGGACCCGCAGAGTACCACTCCCCTGTTCGAGTATCTGCAACTCATGAAGGAATCAGGTATGCCTATGTGCGAGTATGACTTTATGCGAGCATGTAGGTGCGGGCATGCAAGAGCGAGTATGTGAGCACGAGAGCGCGATTGGGGTGAGTACTTTTAAAAGTCGCGTCAACCAATGACAGAGATCACTCATACTCGATTCGAGCCAATGAGCCCAGCAAGCACCCTGCACGTTAGAGACTATGATCCTAGCGAACATCGTAAACATACGAGTATGAAACAAATAGACGTGCAAAAGATTATCTTTTCTTTGAATAAATTGGCGAGCTTATGAGTGGGACTTAGATCGACATCGACACCCTCTTCCTCTACATCCCCATCCTCGTCATTTGTCGACTAAAGATTCAGCATAACACAATAACCAACGCACCCCTTCAAGAAAGTTATAAAAAACCCTCTAGCCTTCATTTGAGGACAGGTGACTTGAGAGACTAGAGAGAGCACTGAGATTTTTCGACGAAGACGTGGGACTTAGATCGTTCCATCACTCGGAATTCGATTTGCTCCCTTTCCAGTTCGCTCATGATCAACATACTCACGGACGCAGCAGCAGGCGAGGGAAGGAACTCAAGAGAACGCACTCGTGGAAGCCCCGGTGGATGCTCTCTTCAAGGTTTCGTGGACTTTGGACATTTTCCCAATTTTTCTATATTTAAAGTTCGTAATTGACAGGTGGCTTGTCACCCTCCGAGAAACTCAAACACTTGTAAACAAAAGAAATATAGTGGATTTTGGTCCGGCACCGATCATGTCACGTGGTTTTTCACCTTTTCCGGGATTTTCATGCAAAAACGCCCTCGCGTCGTTGTTGTCCGGATCTCTTTTGATTGTTTGCGCAAGCGACCCGATTTGGAACTAAGGCGGTCCGATTTTCCGGACCGGAGGGAAACCAAACCTCCCGCAACACGTAGAATATTTTGTTTGCCCATTATTTGTGGGTGAATTATGTTTACTCATGGCAGATGCACTCTTTGACCTTACAGGTATTCGATCGACATATTTTAACGGAGTTAACCAATCATCAGAATTAGAATCTGGCTAACCAGCTTGATATTTCAGGTCTTGGATCAGGTGCAATAGATGTGAATGCGGTCCTCTCCTGATCCCTCTAGGGTCACGGCTCTTGATATAATTGGTTCATAAGGTTTAGAGGTTAGTGTTGATATTTAGTACATCCTTGAATTGTGATGCGAGTGTATATGCTATTTCTAAACGGCTTTTGATCCATTTGGCGTGGCGGTGGCTGTCGTTAGCGTGGTCGTTACGAGCCTATATTCGTGAAGGTCTGACCTCACCTAATTAGGAATTTCATCCATTTTTTTGTTCAAAAGTAGGTTTTCTTTTTGATGGGGGTCATAACTGTTGTCGTATCAAACATACATTATATGATGCTAGCATTTTTATCCAAAATCACCAGAGCAAAAAAAACCATGCCAAACAAAGCCTTGGACTTTTTTTGAGTGTTAGAGATCATAGTTAACCTAGCATGCAGTGATGGTTCATAGCTTATGGACTTTTAGGCTCTGTTTGGCACAATGTTTTTGCTCTCGTAAGTTTGGACAAAAACATCACAATCATAGAACGTATATTTGACAAGACAACGGTTATGACCACCACCAAAAAAGAAAGCTAATTTTGAACATAAAATTGAATGAAAGCTCCATAGGTGAGGTCTAACGTTCATGAACGACGATTCATAATCACTGCATTCACGACCATTGTCGTCGTGCCAAACGGAGACTTAGGCTTTGTCATATGTTTCTTGCAATAATGGTGTTCATAAATGCTATGCCCGGGCCGTAAAAAACTCAACTAGGCTTGGGCTACCCCACCCCAGGCCCAAGACGGGCTCTGGGGCGATCGTGTCAGATCTCGTCTTCATTGACTTTTATGTTCGAAGCTAGGTTTTTTAAGGGTGTTGTTATGTGCAAACCAATTTTGGCTACGTGCAAACCACGTTAAGTGCAAACCAAACTAAAAAACCAGGAATACTTGTGAACCCGTAAAAACCGGTCTGCACCTAGCTGTTTTGGCAGTTTTTTTGAAAAAGCGGTTTGCACGTAGCCAAAACCGGTTTGCACCTAAATTTACTCTTTTTTAATTGGTGGATACAGAGGAGAAATACGGACACCTATTTTATTTTGGAATTTTTTAACCGTAGATTGAATATGGCTATTCGCAAATCAAAAATAATACTTTTTAAAGCCATTAAATATTTCTCTTGCTTTTTCAAAATCGTTATTCACATACCAAACCTCAATTCTTTTTCCCCTTCCCATGATAATTGCATTAGCATCATAACGTGCAGAAATACAAAAAAGAAGAAAAAAGCACCCTAACCAAAGTCATCATGGACAATTTCCCCTTCCCAGCCACCTGCTCGATCCCGCACTCCGTCTCTTCCCCTCTCGCTCTCTCAACTCTACGACGACGTCGCCCGCCTGCTCGCCAACGAAGAATTTCAGAAAAGGAGTTAACCTTGTTGGCGCGGGCGTAGGTGGCAAAGGTGGTGCCCTCTAGGTCGCCGGCGAAGAAAAATCTTTCTGTTTGAAGCCCCCGATCCTTCGCTTCTTCACTTTGTTCGAAGAAGCCCCCGCTGTAAGTACATTGAGCTTCTTCACTTTATTCGAAGGGGCCAACCGTTTCTTTTGGATTATAGTGAGCATTAAGCTATGCCTTTGTACAACCCCGTATTCGCGAAAAGGGGCCCTCAAGCAGGGCGTAAGATTTGCTTCACAGTTTTAAGCTTTTTGAGTGTTTTGCACTCTTAGGGGCCAATTTAGGGTCGACCGACATAATATAATAGTAAGGGGGATGCAATATTTGTCTCCCCCCTGTACAACTCGAATTCGTCGAGTATAGGTCCTACCACGTCCATGTCAGCAGAAGTCAGGGTCAACAAGTCAAGACAAAAGTCAACATCAGCGCGCAAGACCATAGAAGGCCTGGGCGAGTATGGAGAGCTCCCATCGCATACTCGCCAGGTAGGCGACAAGGCGAGATACTCGCAAGGTAGACGACTAGGCGAGATACTCGTCCAGCCTGTGCGAGTTCCTCCGGAAGTCGCTTAGTCGCCGGGAGGGGTAGGGTATAAATATGACCCCCCCCCCCCCCCCCCCCCCCCCCACCCCCTCCCTGGATTGTAAGAGGTGAGGCACTGAAAATCCTCTGCAGGATACTCGCGAGATTCATTTTCGGGATACTAGCCAAGCCTTTGGATTCCATTTCCTTAGACCAAGTCGCGACCTTGCGAATTCGTTGTCAGCTAGCCTCCCTCGTACCCAGTTCGACCACCTTTGGATGAGAATGGGGTTGCTCCTTTTGAGCATCTGGGTACGTCGTGGGACCTTCCTGCCGCAACATCTGGGGTCCTGTTTGACTTGATTTTTCATCCTAGTCACCTTAACCGTTCGATCTTGCCCCTGAGCCGGTAACCTTAGGCGGCATTGGTCTGAATTCTGAGGTTGGGATTTTTCCTGTCTTCAACACTTGGTGCGGTGAGCGTGGATCGCAGCCAAGGAGGAAAGTTTAGTGGTTGAGTAAGATGGCCAATGGTGGCGAGCATGGAGAGTTGGTCGGCAACTTGGCAGGAGAAGTCGCGCGAGGTGGCGAGTATGTGACAGTGGCCGCTTTCGAGGATGTTAGAAAGTAGCGAAAAGAAGCGAAAAGTAGAGAACAAGCAAATGAACTTTTGAATAATTGAAATTTTATTATCCAAAAAAGATATCTATTACAAAGGTATGCCCTCCCTTATATAGAATGGAGGAGAGATGAGAGAATACAAATAAGAGATGTGGAACTAAAAATTACAGGACTAAGCGGACTATACAAGACAAACCGCACAAACCGCGCGGTTAGACAGCAGGGCTAACCGCACGGCTACCACCAGAGAGGAAGCGAAGACTGCCAGGGTAGACGCCAGACCGCCCGGTCTCCAAGCCGGCTGAGACAGACCGCCAGACCGCGCGGTCTCCAACCCGCCAATACAAACCGCCAGGCCGCCCGGTCACCAACTTCAACACTCCCCCTCAAGCTGGAGCATATATATCGATCATGCCCAGCTTGTCGCAGATGTGGAAAAAGAAAGCGGACACCGGCTTGGTGAAGACATCTGTCAACTCATTGTCGGACGTGACAAATGGAGTGCAAATCTGTTTCTTCAATATTTCTTCCCGAATAAAATGACAGTCGACTTCTATGTGTTTTGTTCTCTCATGAAAGACCGGATTTTTGAAAATGTGTATTGCGGCATTATTGTCACAGAACATAGGAAGAGGATAGTTGTAAACCTCTCCTAAGTCAAGCATGAGAGCCCGCAACCACTTCAACTCACATGTAGTCGAAGCCATGCTACGATATTCAGCCTCTGCACTAGACCTGGAAACGACAGACTGTTGGTGGGAATGGATGGGTTGGTAGGAGAAGTAGGAGCAGGAGGAGTAGAAGAGGAAGCGGGAGAGAAGTAAGATGCATTGGCAAAGAAGGTGACATCTGCAGAGACAAATTGCTTGCGGGTAACAGGGTCAAAGCAACAATATCCTTTCTGAGTGGGAGAGTAGCCCAGAAAGACACATTTGGTGGCACGTGATGAGAGTTTATCACGGGTGGCAGCGGGAGAGTGCACAAAAGCGGTGCACCCAAAGATGTGCAGAGGAAGAGGAAAGGGATCCTTGTCCGGATAAAGAATGGAGAAGGGGGTAGCACCGTGGAGAACGGTGGAGGGAAGGCGATTGATGAGATAGCAGGAGAGCAGGACAGCATAGCCCCAATAGGAGCGAGGAACATGCATTTGAGTCATCATAGTGCGAGCGACATCAAGGAGGTGACGGTTTTTGCGTTCCCCCACCCCATTTTGTTGTGAGGTGTAGACACAGCTGGTTTGACGAATAACACCATGGTGAGTACAAAAGGAGGAGAAGTCGTGCTAAGATACTGCTTAGCATTGTCAGAACGAAGGAGTTAATAGACGTAGCAAACTGAGTTTTAACCATAAAATAAAAGGAGGTCCAAACAGAGAACAACTCGGAGCGATCTTTGAGAAGATATACTCACGTACATCGAGAGAAAATCAAATGAAGGTGACAAAATAGGAACTACCCCGACCGATGGTGAGGTTAGGAGAGGGACCCCATATGTCAGAGTGAACGAGGTCGAACGGATGGGAAGAGCCCCGACTTTGCGTTGGTGGGAAGGAGGAGCGGTGATGTTTGCCAAGTTGACATGCATCACAGTTTAGAGGAGGATGATGAGGAGGGAGGTGCGGTAGGAGCTGTCGTAGAATTCGGGGAGGAGCATGTCCAAGGCGAAGATGTCATTGGAGAAGATCTGTAGAGGAGGAGGAGAAGGCGGATAGAGCAGAAACGTTGTCGAGAAAGTAGAGGCCACCACTCTCAGTCCCGGTAGCAATCGTCCGTTGGGAGTCCGGATCCTGAAAAGCACAAGAGGTAGGGGTGAATGTGACAGAACACCGTAGTTGCTTGCATAAATAAGTAACCAATAATAAATTGCACGGAAACTTGGGCACATAGAGGGTATCAGCCAAGCAGAGAGATGGAGTGACTTGAACCATGTCCGTCCCATGGACCGGGGGGGAGATCCATCAGCAACAATGACCGGGAGCAACTGAGCCTGTGTGTCAAGAAGAGAGAAACATTGAGGGTTGTCTGTCATATGATTTGTTGCACCAGAGTCGATGAGCCATCGTCCGCGAGTCACAACATGAACACTACCAGAAGAGGTGACCACGGAGGCGGACAGGCTGGAGGGAGATCCATCAGCCATGAAAGCAAGAGAGAAGCAAACCGCGACGAGAGGAACAAGTCGCGAGAAGAGAAAAGAGCACCAAGCCGGGCGACCAGAAAACAGGTCGGGCGGCTAGGAAGGCCGCTTCCAAGAAGCCGAGCAAAGCAGAGGGAAAGAAGTCGCACGGCCTGAAAAAGTCGGGCGAACAGAGGAGAACAAATCGCACGGCCAAAGATGAGGCCGGGGCGACTAGCAAACAGGAGCGGGTAGAAGGCAACAAGAATAGAGCACGGTGAATAGAGGAGATCGTGAAAAAGGTCGCGAAAAAGAAGGGGCAAGCCGCGCGGACAGGGCGCGCGGGCAGACGGAGAATCAAGCGGCGAAAAAGCAGGAAAAGGCCCAGCGGGGAAGAGGTCGCGCGGACTGAGAAGGCCGAGCGAATAGAAGAGAAGAGAAGAGCAGGTGACCGCGACCAAGATGCGGGTGAAAAAGGAACAACCCGCACGGTCAGGCAGATCACAGCAGCAAACCGCGAGAATAGAGACAAGCGGTAATGGGGAAAGCAGAGGCGGACAGGGAGAAGAAGTCCGCAGCGGGTAGAGACAAGTCACGCGGACAGAGACAGGCCGCAACGACTAGGAAGTCTGAGAGGCAAGAAAGAACAAGGAGCGCGGCGACAAGGAAACAGGTCGCTGCGACGAATAGCAGAGGAGAAGAGAATCAAGAAGAAGAAGCAAGCTGCGCGAACAGGACAGCGGACAGAAACAAGCCGCGCGGATAGAAGCAAGTCGCGCGGTCAGAAGAGAAGGCAAGCCGCGAGACAAGTCGCAGGATGCGGAAAACAAGCCGCGAACAACAGAGAGCGCACAGAATCAGGAGGAAATGACCGTGTCCTCTGATACCATGTTAGAAAGTAGCGAAAAGAAGCGAAAAGTAGAGAACAAGCAAATGAACTTTTGAATAATTGAAATTTTATTATCCAAAAAAGATATCTATTACAAAGGTATGCCCTCCCTTATATAGAATGGAGGAGAGATGAGAGAATACAAATAAGAGATGTGGGACTAAAAATTACAGGACTAAGCGGACTATACAAGACAAACCGCACAAACCGCGCGGTTAGACAGCAGGGCTAACCGCACGGCTACCACCAGAGAGGAGCGAAGACTGCCAGGGTAGACCGCCAGACCGCCCGGTCTCCAGCCGGCTGAGACAGACCGCCAGACCGCGCGGTCTCCAACCCGCCAATACAAACCGTCAGGCCGCCCGGTCACCAACTTCAACAGAGGAATTTGCAAAGAGCATCGAGCAGACCATCCTCGTCGGGTTTTCTCATCGCCCCGATGTCACGGCGACTTCCCCCCGTCGCGTGACACCGTTGGATGAGAAAGCGCCGCCAAGGCGAGCTGGGAAGGACCCCGCTTGGGCAAGGGAAGAGCGACCAATGCAGACGCGACATCACCCAGCGGGCAGCCAAGGAGTCCGCTTTCGGGATCCGATGTCGCCGGCGAGATACAGAGATACTCGGCACTATAGCAAGTATGACGTATCCAGCGAGGATGAAACTCGCCACTGCCAGGGAGGGAGGAGCCCCTTCTGTGACGAGATCCTCGCCGCCCCAGTTCCTGAAGGGTTCAGAGAACCTGTTCTCACCTACTACTCTGGCAGGGATGACCCTGTCTGACATCTTCAATGGTTCGAATACGTCGTCTCCATCTGCAACATGTCTGACGCCTTCAAATACCTGTTCTTCTCCATCACCCTCAAGGGGAATGCCAGATATTGGTTCCATCAACTGCCAGCAGGGTCGGTGTATTACTGCTTCTCCGACCTGCAGTTCGTGGCCTCAA